>LPNX010621993.1:939309-1078471 GCA_001517045.1 Pseudotsuga menziesii
GAAACTACGATGAGGTTCTTCGCATTTTGCGCGAAAATCTTCACATGGCAAGAAATCGCATGAATCAACAAGCTGATCAGCACCGTTCTGAGCTCACTTTTGAAGCCAGTGATATGGTTTTTCTTCGTCTCCAGAATTACAAGCAATCCTCACTAAAACTCAAAGGGCGTCATAAGCTCGCTCCAAAGTTCTATGGGCCATATAAGATTCTTCAGAAGATTGGGTCTGTTGCTTATAAATTGGAACTTCCGCCTTCTTCCCGCATTCATCCAGTATTTCATGTCTCTTGTCTGAAGAAAGTTCTTGGCACCAACATCAAAGGCCAAACTATTTTACCAGAATTGGATAATGAAGGATCCATCTTTTTGGAGCCGGAGGCTGTCCTCAATAAGCGCACTCGTCAGCTTCGCTCTCGCTCTATCACAGAGGTCTTAATTCAATGGCACGGAATGCAGCCCGAGGATGCTACGTGGGAACCACTCCTTCAATTTCAGCGACAATTTCCACATCTAAAGCTTTGAGGACAAAGCTTTTTCTAAGGGGGAGGGGATGTTAGGAACCCATGTCAATCCTTCTCTTTACCGTGTTAGTATATTGTTGTTGGATGCATATGCTTTGTAAGTCGTCCCATAGTAATTGTTGATCCATATTTTGTGTTATTGTTGTTGGGCGCATATGCTTTGTAAGCCACCTGTAGTATTTGTTGATCCATAGTTTATATTGGCCCATGGTTTTGACCCATAGTATTGGCGCCTATTTTTAGTATATAAGTGTGTTTTGAGGCCAAGGAAGGCACCGTGAAGTTATTTTGTATTGAGCTTGCTCAAAGGAGGTTGCCCCCTCGAAGTGGCCTGCGATTAATATAAAAGTCATTTTGAGTTCTGCTGCTATATCGTGTATTTTGATTAATTATTTGCTGCAGGGTCCTCACATGTAATCTGTTCATGAATGATTACATTGAGAAAGAAATGTCCTTTTTGTTTTCATGGTGAGAGTAACAAAAGCAACGATGGTAGCGATACCGAACAGGTACCCCATGATGGTGAGGAGCTGCCTCATGGTGGTGGCGAGAAACCTAGGCATTTAGGTATGTATGCTATAAAATATAAGTATTTAATATGATTTTAAATATATAATTGGTGATGTGTACTAATAAATTTTCTTCTGTGAATGGAAGAGCATGTACCTGTTCATGCTCAATTGGAAGAGGAAAAAATGGCAGAACCAATGAACACTCCAGTTGTCTCAGTTAGTCAGCCAATAAGTAAAGATCCTTGTAATGATATTGGAAATAATGAAATACGTATCTCAATAATAACTAGACGTTTATATCTATTTAACTATCTTGGTTTTGGCATATGATGTTGCTCTCCAGCGACCTCCATGCCCTACTATTCGACGTACCAGAAGTATTGTAGAAATAGGTCTCAGACACTGAGAGGGGGGGATGAATCAGTGTCTCTTAAAACTTAAAAATCTCTTGCCAAAACACTATTATGAACCAATCATGAAATTTACCAATTGTGTATATATATATATATGAAATATACAAACACATATGAAGAACAACACATATATGAATATATCAAATATCTTTTTATTAAATAGGATTTTACATTACATAACATTAATGATCTAGACCCAGCTAGATTGAGAGATCCATCTTGTATACATGACCTAGAATGTAGAGAGGAATCAAATCCTCATTGTCCAACCTGATTACAAACACCTGTTTGTTCAAATGAACACAAGGTTCATGTCAAATGTAGAATATCTACCAAAATATTATATTTTATCCACCAAGATACTTTTCTTCATATGATGTCTTCATAATTATACTTCATTTTTCATGCCTCTCCATGAAACATTATGTATTTCCATGTATTCACACATTTTCATAAACTTTTAACTATCTCTTGTAATCATGTGTTTCTTTAATATACAAAAAATATTAATAAAAAGAAAACAATGTTAACTAGTTTTGGTTATAACTAGTTTTGGCTTTTAACTCCTATTTTCCCTTTTTGTTTTTAAAAACTTTGTTTAAACATTATAACACCAAAAACCCTTTCGTTTTACCAAATTTATGTTTATTCTTCTAAGTACATTTCTGTAGCTCCTCTTTTATCATTTCTCTGTTTATGAATAATATGCTTCTGTTTTTACTTCAGAAATAATAAACTCTATTTTAAATGAATGATAAGTTGTTTATTGTGTTTTTGTTTAGTAATAAAAAATTTATGTCTCGGATATTAACTAATCCAACATTCCCCAAACCATAGCGTAGAGCCTTCTTAGTATATGCAGGAGTATATTATTTATTTATTTCATGATATCTTAATCATTTCGTATTTTTATTAAAATTGACTAGTATATGCAGGAGTATATTAATTATTTATTTCATGATATCTTAATCATTTCGTATTTTTATTAAATTGACTTAGCTAGGAAATTTAAATAAAAACTTTTTTCAACATATACTTAATTTAGGCATATTCGGATTTCTGTGTAAAACATATTTTTTCTTCAACTAGGGAATTCACTTTTTCACATGTGTGACTACTAGATGGAGAACTGAACTTATGGCTATATAGAAAAGTTGTCAAATACCATATGCATACCATTAGATGAATTTATTGACTCCACCACAGCCTATGGCGTGTCTTTCAAAACTGCCTCTTAATTTCCTGTGTCTGATTTTTCTCACTGTGGAGGCATAATTCTTCTTTAAGAAAAACATAGTTTTTCTCAATATTCGGAAGATTTATTTTTCATATATGTGACTACAAGAGGAAATATAAGACCATGAATTGATAGATATAGAACCAAATAACATCCCCATGTCTTCATATTAATGTAATCCTTCACATACAAGAAATGGATGGCATTTGAAAATGGTATTTTGAAGCTGCTAATTCAACACTTTAGACAATCGCATTTTTTTTATTTGGAAGGCTGATATTTTCCTTGTCTGATCACCATAAGGAAAACCAAGATCATGGCTAGATAAAAATTTCAACAATTAACAATACCATATCACAATATAAATCTATTGACACACACACAACCTCTGGAAAGTATTTGAAAGTGGTCTTTCAAACTGGTTTTATGACACTTAAACAAATTTCCTCAACCCCTAGGTCACCAAGGTGATTTTCTTTTTCCTTAAAATTTGGCAAGTGAGGTATCCAATATGTATAGGACATCTAGATGAATCCATAAATACCTATTTCATCCTCTGAAACTACTTTTTCTCTCCTTGGCGGGCATTTTACTAAGACAGTGCAAATATGGTTGGGAGGCACTTTTGGCAGGTTCATATCTTTATCCTCAAGGACCCTTTGGACAATATAGGACCATGGATGGATGATACAACAAACCCTATAGAGGTCCAAACTCTCATAATATTTTTCACGTCATCCTATGAGACAGGTCGTGCATTACCCTAAGGCCAATTTCGTGATTTGATCCCCTCTGACTAAAACGTTGTTTTGGCAAATCATTACTTTTTTCATCAAACATTTTCTTTTAGAATTGATACCATGGTGAGATAGCCTCTTCAAAAATCTCTATGATGATATATTCAGATAATTTTTATCATACACCTATAAGGTAAGGTGGGCATTTTACCAAGGTCACCTGAGCCAGTTTTTCCAACACTTAGACAAATTTTCTTAGTCTGGTCCTAATCTGCCTAAAACACTGTTTTGGCAAGTCAATAAATTTTTCTCCATACATGATCAAGGAGAACCAAGGAGTTGGTTAGATATAAAATCCAACATAATAAAATATTACCATAGGGATCTCACATTTTCATTCTTCTACAAATTATGGAGGGTATTTCCATAAGGCAGTTTTTACTAAATTTCCTATACTTAGTCATTTTCCTGTTTTTCACAAAATTGTCATATCTTTCCAAAATTATGTTAATTTGTACTCCTGAATTCCTAATAGCACCAGGACACCATCAAGTGTATTTCAAGCCTCATCACACATGCCACATCATATATGCCATGTCATCACTTTCTTTGACATTCCTTTGTCTTTTATTGGGTTTGCCCTGCCATCATGTCTTCATTATTCTTTTGACATTCCTTTGTCTTTTACTGAGTTTTCCCTACCATCGTGTCTTCGTTAGTCCTTTGTCATCATTGAACTCCTCTTGACATCAATGATAACTAATTCCAAGTTATATTTCCATATTTTCCAACAAGTATGGTATGGGAGAGCATGCACACACAATTAGCAAAAAGAGAGGGAACAAAAACTACAACGAGAAATGACAACGAATTATATGTCCCCATCTTGGAATTTATGAAAAAAAATTGTAGTTGTATATATTTAAGATTTGTATTTGACTGAATAAACAAATGAAATATTAACAGTTGTGTTACAAGTTTCTTGATTAAGTCGGAACATAGTCATATTTAGAATTGAGGTTTATATTGTGAATGTTATTGCTCTGTTTATATTTATGAATATGTGTGACATATTTATAGGACTATTTTTATCCTCAAGGGGTTGGTTAGCCCTTCTTGAGTTAACATAAGGAAGATAAGATGCCCATATCATTTATAATTGGTTGAGATCTAATATATTCATGTTATTGTTACTTTAGCATTGTTTCATTTCATTAACAACTTAGATCTGGTATATATATTTCTATTGTTATTATTGTTTTTGTATTCAGTGTTTTAATGATTATTGCAATGCTTTGTTTGATAGTAATGTGTTGCTTAAAACAATTAATATACCTATATTTGTGCTTTTTACAATTTATATGTGAAATGTCTATTCACTTTGTTGCATTACTTATTTTTTAATATGCCAGACATATTCTGAGGACTATGGCTATCCTTGAGGGGTTGGCCACCCCTTGCTGAGTTAGACTGAGGAAGATGAGATGACCAAATGAGCTTCCTTATCCAGTGATGATGATTATAATGAGTGTCCACTCTTTACATGATACACATGATACATATGACCACATATTGTTGAGAAGGTCAAGAAACCTACCCTTGCAATGAATTGGTGTGCATGAGCCTTACATGCCTAGTATGATGTCATGTTGACTTGCATGTTTAATTGTATGTGATGTTTAACCTTCTGGTGACTCATGATTAACCCTTGCATGGTAATGTTGAGCTATACAACCCTTAAATGTTGGCGTACATCTTGTTGATCATTAGCGTGACCCCTTAGAGGGGATGTCCACCCTTGCATTGACCTTAAGAGCCCTCCTTAGGTTCAATCCACCATAGCGCTACCTTATATGACTTTTTTCGAGTACTTTGCTCTTGTTTTTTATTGTGAGTTGGTCGTACTATTGTGTTTCTATTGTTTCTTATTTGTGAGGGTTGGATGATCTATTTTGGGGTCTTTTCCAATTCCGAGCTCTCTCCTTTCACAAGTATGTTGGTCTAAATGAGTCTATGCAAGAAACCTAACGCTAAGAGGTTGAAGTCTATTTAGAAGAATTTTTTTATGAGGATAAGGGAGGTTTGCCCTAAGATCATATGTTGAGTTTATAATTGTTTCATATATGATATATATTTCTACGGTTATATATTGTTATCTTTCATTAACAACTTAGATCTGATATAGATTGCTATTGTTATTATTGTTATTGTTTTCAGTACTTTAATGGTTATTGTAGCTCATTGTTTCTGGGACATGCTAGACATGAAGAATATTGAGGTATGGTTTTTCTTTTCCACAAAAATGACTTAATTTTATTATACTGTAGTAATACATACAACATGACAATTGTTCCATACTATGTTTCTTTATAGGTCCTCTATATTGTAGACTCATTTGATGAAGTTGCTATTCAAAATATTAATATGTACAAAGATATAGGTTGCTATTCAAAATCTATCGTGTGGCATTGTGTGAGATGCCCAATAGTTGTACATAAGGCATGCAATCCATGGCCTGAAGTGATGACTATTTTGAGAGATACATCAGGGGGGAAGCAGTATGTTGGATCACAAGGTTATATTTTTTCTATATTTCATTGTGGTGGCTTACGAGTGTTTTTAATCATCTCTAGTTTGTAATTAATTTGGTTTTTATTTTTACTATTGCCCAATAATTTACCATAATAGTAGTTCAATTCAAAATAGCATTATTCTTAAAGGCCCGTAGTAATTTGTGGAAGAATACTTTCCTAGCAAATTCTAAGATAATATTGTGTTGATTTAAGATACCATATGAAAGGAAGGTGATAGAGATAATTTTCATCGTGTGTTTTTTTTTGAAACAATCAAATAAAAGTAGTGGACTACATTAACTCTTAACCCTTGTAAAATTTTCTGACTATAATAGCTAGTGTTTGTTGTTAGAAATACAGTTGCAATATTATTAGTAGTCACATATTTGCTTACATATCTCTATGAATACTAAGTCTTTTTGCATAGTGTTTTTACATAGTGTCATGATATCTTTATTCTTGACATAATTTTTTCTGCTATATGTCATTGTGGCCCTCATGTCTATACATGTCTATACCAAGAAAGTGGGAAATGCACCAAGTTTTTCTTTTGGTGGATATTCAATTTAATGTTATATTGTGTTGGGTCATTTGGACATTCTAATGGTGGGCCCATGGTGTGGTTGTCACGTCCCCGTCCCTCAACCGGCGAAGAGGACGCGACGAACATCAACACAACCGGGAAAATGGCCCCATGAACATAAACAAATGAAAACAATGCTGGAATTAAGCATACACAGATGCATTTATCTTCAATGGCACAGCGGAAGCAAACACACACATTCCAGCAATCTCCATGTTCATTATAATTCATTTAACATCAATATAAAATTTGCATAGATGGAATAACCAGCAGCACTTATCTCTTGATGAAGAATTCACCCGCAACCAGCTACGTCGCTGCAACGTTCCACCCAACCATAGGCCATCTTGCTCATCAATCTCTCAGCAACGCTGCCACCCCCGAGCTGGGCATGATTCCTTCAGGATAAGGGTCAATTGCAGGCTTATACATAGCCAAGGGGACACAAAACAGCCAAACCAACACTGCTGGGTTTCACAGGCTTTCCACAGACAAGCCAAGCCAGCACAGTCCAAGGTTCAACCACTGCATACCAGCAGCCATACAATCCCTTCACAGCTCTGTGAAGCAGTCATAAACAACAGGGGACAGGCCCAAACAATGGAGGAGCACAGCTCAAGTCCAAGGGACAACCCAGAGTTGGTTTTGGCCCTAACGTGGCCAAAACAGCTCAACCACAACATCCCAAACCAGGGAAACAACAGCAACAGCCCAATTTCAAAACAAAAACAATGGCAACTATGCACAGTCCCAAAATACAGAAACTCAGCCCACGAATTGGAAACCCAAAACGAGTTTGAGCTCCCCAGCCAACAAAACGTGGGTAAACAACAGCCCCAAACAAACAGTGAGCACGGCTCTCACATGGGAAGAACGCCCCAACCAGTCTGTGCGCGAGTGCAATCTTGCACTGAACAGCAAAAACACAAGGAAAACATACCCGACCTCTGCGTGCAATTACCAGCCTGCGCGTGAGGGGAAAACGGCCTCCTCTATGCACGCGAATCCACGAGCCATTGGGAAGATGAACAAACCATCAACCTCTGCGTGAGGATGAACAGACCAGCCGTGGGAGAGACCTGTACGTGAAGGTGAGCAAAAGACCAAAATCGTGGTAGAGTGTAAAACTGACCAGGGAGAGTGCGTGAGGAAAAGAATGGGCAGACGTGGGTGGAGTGTGGATGTGGGTATGGAGCTGACAGCCCTGCCACCCCACTCCCAAAGGCAATAACTGCCCTCAACCACTCAGCCATATCTCCTCAACCACCAGCTCTGAAGCATTAAAGAGGTTGACAAACAACAAAGGTGGCAAAACCCCAAGGTAATAAAACATGGGTTTTTTCTCCCATAACCAAGGTTTGATATCCCCCACCCCTTATCCTTTGGAATCCATGCCCTTTTCATTCAACGTTGCACTGTCGTAGCTGGTTGTGGTTTTAGTTTTATTTGATGTGCGGTTTTACATGATGCCACATTAAAATGTGCTGGGTAGCACGACATACCATCGGCAATTATCCTCATTGCCGAAACATATACAGCCAAATCGATGGTGGGGCTTTTTCCTTGAGCTCCTCACCATGATTAATTACATTATATACATCATGCAAACGGGGTCGATACCGGGGACATTACAGTGGTAGTTTTTTATGCATGTTGCTCATTATGGCTTATAACTTAATGTAACCTTTCTTCAATTTGGTGGACTAATGGAATGGTTGGTTGACATAGAGATTTCCCTTAAAAAAATTTAAGAAACGATCATGTTTGGGGCATGGTGGCATGGATGGTTGACATGATGGAAAGTGCATCCTCTTTAGTGCAACACCCTCTTGAGTCACAACATCTTCTTCATAATACACGAAGGAACAATAAATAAGTGGCGATGTCAAGAAACTACCTTCCTTTCACATTCTTGAAAGATTATTTGCAATACCATTCTCTTTGCAATAGTTTTTTTTTAAATACGTAGACATCATCTCTATAGCGATGACAAATTTGACTGAAATTGTTGCTATAGAGACAAATAATACTTGGTCGTTTCTTTCCTAGGAAGCAATATTTCATGGCTATAACGACGATGATCCATAACTTGTATAGCAAATTCGTTGTTTTGTGTGACAAACTAACATTGCTATAGCGATGGATCATCGTTGTTATAACGACTCATAAAGGTTGTTATAGTGACACATTAACTTTGTTATTCCAACAATAAATCGTCGATATTGCAATGAATATAGGTTTTTAAATCATTGTTCACTTATGCCATTTGTCATCTCCATAGCTACACAACGATCAAAGGTTGGATACAACGACGAGAATTTTTCCACGAAAGTTTGGACTCATGTTCATCGCTAAAATAGACACACATGCATTTCTATAACGACAATTTGTCGTGGGAAAAATGTTCACATCTACTAGTGACATATGTTTTTAGTTCATTTGGATATTGAACTCAGAATTTTAGATTGCATGTATTGCACAATTTATGTCTCTATGTTACTATGTTTGTTGTTCAATGCTAGATAAATTAGAAAATATTGTAGATTGATTTTTTAAACTGCTTTGCTTCCTAGTCACTATCGGTTGTTTTGTCTATTCAAGAACGTTTATAGATTTTTTATCTTTTGTTATTTCTTCCAATTCCTAGACTTAGTAAAATCCCTAACGAATTATTTGACTCTTGGTTCATGTTGTTTGACAAGTATCTTTTTTCTTGACAATGTCTATATGCAGTGGCATAAGACTACTTATGCTAGTAAGTATTAGGAAACAAAACTAGAACTAAACTAAATAACAATTCTATATAAAATTGCATCATAGAAAGTAGAAACATAAATCCATCGTAATAGTAGGCATTGCAACTAGGTCTTGGTGTAGCAAAACAAAATAGAAGTTGTGCAACAATGATTATGCTATGTATTCTCCACCTAAGAATTGCAATGTTAGAAAGATGTCCCAATGCATAAAACATCAACATTCTAGTATCTTAGTTCAGAACATGAAAACAAACTTTGTCTCAACAAACATTCATAGAAAATATCATGCAATGCAACTGCCAAAGTCTAGATCATAGAATTAAGTAATATGCCATGCTACCAAAAATAATGCCCCTTCTTGAAAATATGTCAATGTCTCAAGTCAAAGCTCTTATATGTTGTGTGAGATGCATAATCCAAAAATGGGCTAGAGGTGAAAATTTGCCAAAAATATGGAATCTGATATGACCACATTTTGGGAAAAATACTTGAATCTCTACTTTATCTCAAAAGAAAAAAAAAACAATAGAAATAAACAAGGTAAAACTAGGAAAATAAATTCTTAAGAGCATTACCCTTTTCACAGTTCTCTTGCATTATTATTAGTTATTGTTTTACAAATCAAGAACAATTTACAAATGGCTAGATTGTTTCTTTTATTCTTTTAAAGTGATTTGATTCAAAGTGCATTCAAAGGAAGAAAAATAAAAAAACATTGCATACAACAATATTCCTATACATGTTTCTGTGTTCCTTGTTTTTCAATTGCAATCTTCAACTCATGCCATTTATATTTAAAACAAGCATCATTTTGAAGCTATCCACTCTCTTTTCCTCTGTGCATTCTCTAGTATACTTCTCTTGCCTTTGTTATAGAATGTTGTTGTTGGTTTCTTGACTTGAATTTTGTCAAAAACTTTGTAGTTGCAATTAGTAGACATACATATTTTAGATAACAATATCGAAAAGGACATAGATAGAAGAAATTGTGCCCAAGGAGTAGATGGTTTGGGAATAAAACACTATATTTGGAAGAATATCGATGCAACTCTTACCACATTTAATGTGTTCTGTCTAAATAGCTTTCATTTTGAAGCAGGAAATTGTATTTTTGATGCGCTTTCCCTCTTGATATACTTACACTACAGATCAATGGAAATAAAGGAGAAAATTATAAACCATATTCGTGTTTGCTTCGATTGTAGAGACCCTTCTACTTTCCATTCAATGCATACATATTTGGCAATTGACTACTTGGGATACTTGCATAATGTGGCAAACATTGATACATATTTGGAATTACCGTCACAATCTTATTCACAACCAAATGAGCACAATATTTATGGACTTTGGGGTGACATATTTTGCATCAAGTGCTTTTCTAAAATGTTGAATGTTCTAGACATAGTTTGGTCATTAAAAAAAGAAACAAAATACCTTATATTCAACTCCGAGAAAATAGCGTATTGCTACTATCTATTGTTCCATGACCATACATTATCTTTTGGCCACTTCGAACCATTATTGTCATATAGATCGACAAATAACAGAACGGATGATTTTGATTTGTCTCGTGAAACCACTAGTGCAAATCAATTTCAAACTAGGTATATTGCAATTTCATCTCTTGAACAAATTATTTTATAACAAGGCCTCTATGTTTTTTATTCTATCAATGGTGATTTCCATGACTCGTTTTTTGAGTCTATTTCCAAATTGATATTATCTTTTGATAGAAAAATCCTTAGAAATGCATCTTTGCATACATTTTGTAATTCCCTTTTGTCAAATTACAATAGAGAAATTCAATGTTAGTCTAGATATCTTGACAAAATAAATACCAAGGGTAACACAATTGTTTCGATTTGGCAAGGATATATTATCAATCTATCAGATCCATATGTCATTGGGAAAATAAAACGTGATGAATTTTCTATTCAATGGTTGTGTGAGTTACTGGATGTTAATATATATTTATGGATTGCTAAAACACAAAACATTGGATCAGGGTTTCATGCAACAAACATCTCATCAAAAATTCTCTATCCAATGAAACACGCAATATATGTGTTCCACTCACATTTTCAACAAATAATACAAAAACCTTTAGATAACCCATGCTTTATTAGATCCAATTCCATATTTAACATTGTCCCCATTGAAATGAACCATTGAAGAAAAAGCAAGCAACAAATCTCATACGGCTTATCTATTGAACAGAATATGAATAACATCTTGTCTACAAATGCAAGCCTACATGAAACTATGTAAATAAAAAAGAAACAAACAAACAAACTTGACTAGATCTAAAAATAAATAAAAAATACAAAGGGAATGGATGCACATATCCATTGCATTGATGAAAAGCATCCAAATGTAGAGAATAATATATGGTCGCAGCCAATTGACAATATGTTCAAAAACTTCCATTCGTTGAAACAACACATACATATAGATGAAGTTCAAGACCATCAAAGACAAAAGGAATTTGAGAAAATAAACAAAGAAACCATTACATGCTTGAATTTTATTCAAGGCACACCAATCCATGTTAAATTTAGTGCAGCTACGAGACCCATTCTCAAGGAGGATGGTACCCTACTCAATTAACTAGGGCAGAGTAAGACCCTAGAAGGTACCCTAGGGACCTCAGTAGTCTCCTGTTGTTTTTGGTCTGGGACCAAGCAGGTTGATGCCATGGAAAAGCCCCTAGCATGTGGCTAGGGCCCCTATATGCCTCTTGGGTATTTTGTTCTGGGACCAGGGAAAATATGTCCAAGTAGAACCTACAGGTAGAGGTAGAGACATATTATGGCCTGGGACTATGGACACGATGTCCAAGTAGGTCCTACAGGTAGTTGGTCAACTTTAAGTTTGGAACTGAAGCTCAACTTAGTACTAAGGACCATTCTCTGGAAGAATGGAGGACCCAGTCAAGGTCCAGGATTTGATCAACATGATTTAGTCTAGAACTGAATATCAACTTAGTACTGAGAAGCATTCTCTGGGAGAATGGGAGAACCTAGTCAGTTACCAGGAATTTGATTCAGTCTAGGACTGAAACTCGGCCTAGAGTTGAGAGCCATTCTTTAAGAATGTAAGATGATTCCCTCTCTCTAAATCATTGCTGCTAGGTTTCTTCTCAAGGCATTGGCCACCCCTTGATGATGTGACTAGCATATAATCCTTAGGAGAAATATTGAGGACCAAAAAATCCTATCATCCGATTTAGATCTTTCCCTTATACAGTGATGACAAAATATATAAAACAATGTACCTTGAGATAGAGAAAATATTATTGGTCTTGTTTTTCCACCTTATATGTTTCACCCCAATCTTGTGGGTTTGTAGGTTGTTTTATTGTGCCCCCTATGTTGACTCGTTGTCCTCTATTTCACTTGGTCCTAGTACTCTTTTTGTGTGTGCACCTTTGACTCTTACCTTATGGGTTTTATCCTGAGTCTTTTGGTTGAACCCACTTTATGACTATTATAAAATCATTAAATGTTTATCTTATGTTCTTATTAATAAAACCTTTATGGTTTTATTATTAAGGACCTTTGGACCATTTATTTATCTTATGGTTTTACTTTTTACCATTGGACCATTCGTATACCCTTCTTAAGTTTAAACCAAGTTTATATTTTTTACCACCCTCGTGTCTCTCCTATATCTATCCTTCAACGCTCATAGCGTAATGGAGTAGTGTGGCTCGCCTATGACATCTGTGTCTTCCCTTCCAACTCTTCTCGTGGATCCAAGTGACTGGATTCTCTATTGTTGTGCGTGTCTAGCTTCTAGTGGCCCCTCAATTGGAATATCCATGTCTTCCCCGCCAACTCTTCCCGTGGCTTCGTGTGACTGATCCTGTGGCTACATGTGACTCCTATGTTGCTTTGCTTGTGATCTTCCCAGTGCTCCTCTGCTCCACGTGTTTACCTGTGTAATTAAGTCTCTTCTTTCACGTGGCCTTGATCTCTACTTTGGGTGACCTTTGACCTTTGTTCCACAATCACTTCTCTTCTCTCAGCATGATTGTCCCTCCATGCAATACCTTCACGTAATTACCATATCCCACCTATGCAGTCGTGTGTTTCCTCTCTGCGGGAGATTTTATCACCTGAGTGACTCTGAGCACACTTTATCCCGTGTGTTCCTCTACATGATCTCTACACATATTTGACCGTAACTCTACCCGTGTCTTCCCTAGTGTGACTATGGGTAGATCTATGTTGTGATGTGGATTGTGGTATTTTCCTCCACTATGATTGTAGACCTGTGTTGTGATGTGTACTATGGTGTTTTCCTCCACTGTGATCGTAGACCTATGTTGTGATATGGACTGGGGTTTTTCCTCCACCATGATCTATTTTCTTGTATGGATTGTGGGGTCTTCCCCAGCATGACCGTGAGCTTCACGGTATGTGTGAACTGTGGTTTTTCCAACATGACTGTGCAAAGTATGACTATGTCTCTGCACTATGTGACTACATCCTTACTCTGCATGATTGTGTGTCCTTTGTCTGCATGACTATACTAGGTATGAATGTGTCTATTGACTAAGTCCGAGTCAGTATGCTTTTTCCTTAACCCTCTTGGCTCTCTCTCAAGGTACGTAAATTGTTTTCCTATTTTACTTGTCCCTTCAGTGACAAGCTCAAGTCCGATATCTAAGTATAAGTCTGATTCAAATATTGGTCATGATTCTTTACTATTGATATTTATTGTGCATTATTTTATCATGTTGTTACTGTAAATGGCATTTGATGATTCTCGAGGACCAACATTAATGCAGTGACTAATGGAGTGTTAAGTTTAAAGAAATGAAAATTATGTTTTGATTTTATTATAGCCCAAATTTTGTTAATCAATACTATTCAGAATCTAAGTTTATATGTTCATGCATCAAAGTTAACTTCTTGTGTTAAAAACTCATCTAACCCTACAATTTCAACAATCCACACATGCTATGTTTGCAAAGGCCTATAGTTCAAAAAAAATATTCAAATTGAAAAAAACCACTAAGCTAGCACTTGAGTCTTTGACAAATGAAAAAACAAACCAATTTCAATGACTTCAACAAACATGTTTGCAAATTTTGCAAAAAACAATTGCTCAATGGACAACTACCAATGTTTGCATCGCCTTCTCATATCCAACGTAATAACAAATTTCCAAGCATTGTTATCTTGGCACCATTGGAAGAATAGTTAGTATTAACAAGAATTGCATTTGCACATATTAGGAAACTTGGTTACAAAAATCTCAATTTGGACTCATTGGAATAACTATTAATGTGCCCAAAGAGTTAGATAAAGTACATAGAGTGTTTCCTAGAAGCTTAGATGATGCTATGACAATTGTAGTGATGCTAAAATGGAAATTGGAATACAAAAATGCATTCATATCTATAAATGTTTGATTGGGCATTGTTATGGCTACATTGCATGACCTTTGCAAAACAACACTCTACAAAAATGAAGGCATTGTTATTAATACCGGTCAGAAGAAGATGTTCAGTGAAACAACTAAGCAAGAATCAAACATGCAAACAACAATAGAATCATCAAATGCAATTGAAGATAAAACAAATATTGAAACAATATATAAAACATTGATACATGGATATGGAGAAACCCACTTGATAGATTATCTTGACAACAAAATCATAGAAATTGTACCTTTTGAGAATTTTTTGGCCTTTGGGAATTTTCCAAGACAAATATTATGAAGAACTAAACTTTCCCAAACTTTTATTTGGATGCAACCGACCTGAATTTTGAATCACTTTTTTAATCAAAAAATAGCACAATGGGAGCTTCAACATCAGGGATAATTTTAAGACCCACCCCCCAATTTATATGTATAAAAAATGGGTGAATCTCCCCGATATATAGGAAAATTTGAAGGCGAATTTATCAATAATATAATACGTATATATAAATGATTTTGTGAATATTTCATTTTATTATATAATACTATAAAATATTGGAGAATATTTCACTAAATTATAAGATATTGTAAAATCTTGGTGAATATTTCACTATGTTATTAAAAAAATGTAGAAACTGGTGAATCTTTCACTGATTTATAAAATATTGTAACAAAATGGAGAATGTTTTTTCAGGAAGAGTCACCATCTCTTTGATTCATAAGAAATCACAATTCATTGTGCTTTCACTTTGCCTTCTAATATGTTTATCTTCATATTATTTGATTCACATGAGCCCCATCCCAGTCTTCGAAAGAAAACACATTTTAAAATTTAGTCATTCAGATATCATGTATTTAATGAATACACATATTACCAATTATAGAGTGACTAGGTGTTTTAATATCCTCAATCATATTTATGGAGATATTATCTCAAACACAAATATCTAGATCAAAAATATTTGAAACTAGGTGCTTGAGTTGAAAGCTAGAGTTGACAGAACTAATTCTAAACACAGTAGACCTTCCCAAAATTCACCCAGACTCAAGACATGGCTTTACAATAGTTAATTGCAGGTATGAAAAAAATGATATCAGAGGCTCAACAATGATATATGATTGTACATTAATTAACCCTTCTCTGAATGCTTAAACAAATACAGTGAACATGGAGGGGTCAAACTAGTCACTTTTAACTAAGATAATGAAGGAATTTCTAATACTATGGAAGGTGGGAGGGATGCGCTAGCTCAAATATCCTTTTCACAATGTATTGGGACCATTTATGTTTTGAATTCAACTAATGTTGAAGTCCACTCCAAGGCTACCTGAGCACACCAACATATGCAAACTAGATCTTCAACTTGGTACTTCCTGAGGGCTAAGGGTAAGTTGTTTCGACTTGGGAAGGCTTGGACTAAGAAAAATTATTGTAATAATAATTTATGGTCTGAAACCAAAGGTTTTAGAACATTTTGGCTAGGCTAGGAGGTCAAACAAGAAAAACTAGTATTCAAGAGTGCACAACTAGCTCAGGTTCTGGTTGTTCCAAACAACGTAATATGCCATTGAATCTACAAAATTAAGCATGAAATGTGTTCATTAAATCTAAGAATAGAGATAACACAATTTGGAGAAGTAGAAGGTCTAATAATGCAAATATACTGAAGAATAGTAAAAAATCACATTCCAATGAGCATAAGGTTACAATTTCACTAAATATAACAATTGTATTGTAGAATCAGAAGCAGCATGGTATTAATAAGTTACAGATTAGTTCATGGACATTAAAAATCCAAAATATCAGCAACAAATACTCATCTATATGTGCTCATTATTGGACAAACACCCGGTAGTACAATAGGTGCAACACAACCAATACAATTGAAGGAGCATTAATGCACACTGAATTGAAGTCATTGATGGAGTATGGGTATGAATATGGCTATGCATTCATGGATTATTCAGTATCTACAAACCACAAGAATTTATGACATGAAAGGAGCCACAAAACATCAAGAGAATTATGAATAAGAAATAAGATAGGGAGTTGCTCCGAAGATGATTCCTTCTTCTGGATTCTGAAACTCTCAAGCAGCAATTCGACCCATGCTTGATGTAAGATTTGGAAATGACATTAGAGACCTATAATAAACTTTCTAAGACAGGATGAATTCCTTACTCCTCAAACTCTAGTTGGTTCCTCAACTAGATTGGTAACAGTAGAGCCACATCTCCCAACTGATGACAAGGGGCACATAACCCAAGTCTTGAAAGGCTTATATCTCATCAATTCAACTTCTTAGATTGAAAAAATGTGTGAATAGGATCACACTGCATTATTTTATAACTTATTTGGCTTCTAATATGCATTGTACTTGGTTTCTCATTCTTTCCTTGTGCCCTCATTCATTGAATTAGGACTTTCCTACTTTCCTTTTTACTTTCCTGCTTTTCCTAACTGATTAGATTTTATTCCTTTTGGAAGCTGCGCCTTCCCTTGTTTTCCTGATGTTTCCTAATTTTCACAATTGACTTCTTTTCTGCACTTGCATGTTTTGTGGACTGGGATGCTTAATTCACTTGCTTACTTTTCACTACTTTTTGCTTTTCTAACTGATTGATTTTGTGTTTCTTCTACCTTTTTCTGGATTTATGGATTTTTCTTGATTTTATCCTAGTTTCCATTTAATATGAAAACTCATTGGGTCCACTAGGCCTCATGTGCCCACCTTAGCCACCTAGCACATCCACTTAATTACAAAATTAAATATAACCATAAATATATTACAATTCAAAGATGATATTTTAATCCTAAGTTTAAAAGTTGAATACAATGACAATTAATATTTATCAAAATAAACCCTCTTCTAATGTTAGGATTAGGCCAGAATCATTAGGGGTTATCTAAACAGTATAGTACTCATGGAGACCTCAATATGGGAGGGACATTACAAGGTGGTTACTTCTGCTGCAAGGATTTGATATTACCATTATTAAAAGACCAGGTAAGGAGAATGTTGTTGCATATTTTCTATCTCGACTGAATAATAGTGATGATGATTTAACTTTCAAAGATTGTTTTCCTGACGAGCATATTTTTGCGATGTCTACTCGTTCACTATGGTGCCCATATATTGTGAACTACCTTGCTGTAGGAAAACTACCATCTCACTTGTCCAAAAGAGAGAAGAGGGGGACCATTCAATAGAGTGCCAGGTACTGTTGGATAGGTGGGTATCTCTTTTATTTTGCATTAGTTGATTTCAATTCTTTCTGACACTAATTCTCATACAATCACCCAAATCAACCAATGTTAAATTCAACAACCTAATTGATGAAATTTTTATGTAACTTATTTCTCATTGAATCATCTTAATTCTTACTACTAATTCAATCTTCAAGAATAATTACTACTAATTCAATCTTCAAGAATAAATCACTCCTTGCAGTAAAGGAAATCACTATAGCAAGAATGGAAATCTATAAGTATTCATAAAGATAAATCATCTATATTACTTTTGCAAGAAGTTAAATCCAATCACCAATCTATTATATGCTACTGAAAGATTTGTTATATGCTACTGAAAGATATGTTATATGCTACTAAAACAACATCCAATCTCTAGATTTCTCAGTTATACTTGACTGTGAACTACAACCACACATTCATCTAGATTTGTTTCAGCAGTAATTAATTAATTAATAATGAAAGATTTGTTGTATGCTACTAACACAACATCCAAGATCTAGATTTCTCAATTCTACTTGACTGTGAACTACAAGCATACACATCTAGATCTGTTTAAACAGTAATTAATCATAACAAATTCAACCTGTGATATCAATTTATCAAGTAAATATATTTCAACACTTCTAATTATCAAGAGAGATCACACATAACAAGTAATCAATTGTTTCAACAATGCACGATTCACATGCTTTAATTAACTAATTGTTTCATCAATGTATTAACACTACAAATGACTAATTGATCTAGCAACACACTACTCGCATAATCCACGAACAAGGACTATATCAGAAAATTATCACACCAAAATAATTATAAAATTCTATAGATAATTGAACTCGATGACCTCTTTGAGAAGGTGGGCCCTTTCCTCCTAATGGAGCATCCTTAAAAAGACTAAAAAGAAACAGACACTTAGAAAATTAATAAAACATTGCCAATTCTCTTTAAGAAATTGAGTTGTCAGTCTCCATATGCATTATCAAATTTCAATTCTCCAACAACGTCCAACATCTCCCCCCAACTGCACAATTGCATGTCCTCATGCAACCTTACTCGTTCAGGTCTGAATCAGGATCATAACTTCTCCAATGCAAATTGGTGAGTTTGAAAGATGATATTTCCTACTCTTCCCTGTTTTTGTATCCTTCACAAGAGATCGACTCTGCCTAGCACCATTTTCCCACTTTCTTTGTTAACCTATACAGATACTAATATTTCTCCATGAGAAACTAGATAAGTGGAAAATGGAACTTTAACCCCAACCACTTTGGACCACAAGCTTGAATGCAATGAACATAACTAGAAAATCAAGAGAGGGCATAAGTAAAATTATTATAACCATAAGGATCCCTTGTCCTTGGATACTCGGAAGATGCCTCACACCTGAACTTACTACCCTCTCATATGGTTGTTGATGATTAATGGTTTCAACGCATAATTCTATGATAGACTTCTGGAGTGATGCCACTTTGTTGACCCTACCTAGTGAAGAAAGAAATTCTTGGTGTGCATTAATAATAGTAGCAGGGGTTTGGAGTTCACCTCTAATCCATAATGTGTAGTTTTATTCATTTTTATGGATTGTTTGAAAATCATTCCACCATATCACCTAATTATTTACAAAATAGGTGGAGGCCCTCAGCTGTACATCTCCCACATAATGCACGAGATTGAACTTTATATCCAAAAAATAAGTTAATACATGTAAATAAAGTTCACACAACAGGTGTTGATCTGTGAGGTCACTCTAAAAAGGTTTCTAAAAAGTGAGAGGTTGTAACCATTTTATGAGGCCTCCCTTCCCTGATAGCTTTCATTTGGAAAAGGGTTAATTGCTTGTAAAGAAACATTGAGAATGATGGAGAAGGATTTCTACAACTTAGCAACTCATGTACCAATGAATACAATTGATATGTATCCTTACACATAGTCTTAAAATTATTTATCTCCTCTAACTCCTTCTCCATTTCCTCCCTTCTAAACCTATAGAATGTTAACTCTTCATCTCCCTCTCCTTGAGATCTCTGATTACCTTTTTGTGGAGTGGTAGAGGGACCATTCCCTCTCCAAACATTGCAACCTGTTGCTTCCATTTATCCAACTCAACCTACAAAAAAGAAGTGTTATCAAATGGGATTTGCGGTATGTCTTCGTTTTGATCCACGTCAATAACTTCCAACAAATATTCTTGTGTTTCTCTATTCATTTCTTCCTTCAGGATATTTTTATATTATGTCGTTGGTTCTTGTGTAGCAGTGACCTTTTCGTTTTGGGTATACTTTCCATTTTCATCAACCAATGGTTCCTGTGTAGCAGTGGTGTATTCTTGTAATACTCTTTCATACTGTTTATTCAAATATGGTACCATTTGTTCTTGTGTAATAATGGCGAGTTCATCATGAGTTATTTCAATAGTCTTCTTATTTAAATTAGATTCCACTAGTTCTTATGCAAGAGTGGTGAGTTTAGACTCAGTTGTTTCAACAATATTCTTATTCAAATTAGATGTCATCGATTCTTGTGTGACAATTCCATTTTCAATCTTAGAATCCTACCCTTCCAAATTACATACCATTGGTTCTTGTGCAATAGTGATGAGCTCATGTTGAACTATTTCAACAATTTGTTTTCCTTCATTATTAGCTACCGGTTCTTGTGGATCAATGGTATTCTTTTCTTGCACTAATTCATCCTACTTGTATTACCTCCTTATTAGCCACATGGATGAAGGTTTAAGGAGAGTCACCTTATAACCAACACTTTTGTAAATGTCTCCATACTCTTGGAACACATGTTCTATGATTTTTCCTTGTGTTTCAACCTCCTTTGATGGAGAATATAGACCTCCAACAAGATTGACTACTTGGAATAATGCATCCAAGGTGTGGGGTTTTTGGCTTCCCTATTCTTCCTTCAACAATTCCAATTCCTCCATGGTTATCCGCACTTCCTTTTTCAACAAATCAATCTCACAAACTAGGGCACCAATTTGAACTTTTTTTCCTCTACAATAGGTTCTTATGGTTCGACATATTTTTTATTTGGGATTAGGACACCAACTGGTTCTTGTGTAATAGTAGAAGCTTCATGTTGTTTTTCATCACCCACTAATTTTTGTGTGGAAGCAGGTGAAAGAGGATGTAACACAAGAATCTCAAGTTCTTCCCAATGAAGTATAGTTGCCTCTGTTGAAACAAAAGCCATGGTCCTCCTTCTTGTACTCAGGAACAATGATAGAATTGTTGTAAATGGCCTCGTTTTGTTTACACAGGGTGATACAGTAGGAGTAAGGTTTTCTATGAGGATTTCAACCTCATAATATGGAACAGTATGGGAAGATCATCATGCAGAGTTGATGATTCTTCATGCAACTTGTTTACCATATTCTCCAGAAATTATTATGGTTGATTTGTTGTTGCCTTTGATGATCCTTCTGCACTTAATCCTTTCACTATATCCATTGAGGGAATTTCTTTACCCATCTCTCCTCCATTCCCTTGGGATGGCGTCTGTGAGTTTGATTTCAATTCAATGTGTCTAGAATATGCCCATGTGTATGATTCTTTCCCAATTTCCTCAGAGGGTTCTTCCATACTATGTTCTTTTTCAATATCCCCTCCCTCGTCTTCTGTTTGGCTTCCCTCCTCTGCCATAGTAACATGAGAATTATCAAAATTCCAATGCACGGGACTTTCATCCTACACCTCTAGACCTACCTCCTGTAATTCTTCCATAGTTTCAGTTTCATGGCTATTCCTCATTTCTAAATCCCCACTACCCCGTCCAAGTTCCATATTAGTATCCTCCCTCTTTTCTCTTTCCCTATCTGATATACGTATGTCTTCACTTTCCTCTTCCTCTCCTGACCCACTACTACTGTCATCTTCAATGCTTATAGGATTTGTTATTGCACCAGTGATGAATTGTACCCATGTCTTGTTTAGTTGTTCTAATGTTCTAATAATTATTAATTTCATTAGAGAATGGTTTGTAATATATGTGTGAGGAATATGAGGCCATCTTACATAATGAGACATGTTGACTAAAGATTTGAATAAGTAGTAAGGCATATTTACTAATGAACCATGGTGTAAATGAGATAATAGAACAAAATCATAATTATATACGACCTTGTACCTACTTTCACATGTAATATATTTCTTCAAGAAAACAACCACTTGGTCCCATGGAAAAGGTGTAAATTCTAGTGTTTTCGTGTGCCCCTTGGGTCTAACTTCCTCCCCTTCTTCAAGGAAAATAATTTTTGGATTAGGAACAGGAAATTTCCTGTCAAACTTCCTCCTACCATTCCTAAGCAGGCCTGTAACCGAGGATATAATTTCCTCTGTCACATTAATTCTTGATCTTCCAACCTATGAGTGATCCACTATAAAATTCTAAGCAAATTGTAGTGAAGTCTCAGCATCAAACCCCCTCATCCACTCAAAATATGTTATCCATCCTGCATTTTCAAATATTCTGTAAACTTCAGGGTTCCTACGTAGCGAGTTGAGAGTCTCAAGCTCGTTTCAAACCACTAACCCTCCCATGTTGGGTGATTCCTTTTGTTGCAGCCACAGGAAGCGCATAAGAGTTTCAATTCACAATTAAAATTCACAGACTAGAAGTTACAATGTGCATGGGCACGCATGCATAGGTAAGAAGAACATGTCAAAAATTGAAAAGTGATGAAGTTATGGGAATAGTTCATGGGAAATAAAAAATATGGTTGTGTGGATTGGACCGTGTGGTGGTAGTTAATAAGTACGAAGGGATGCGATGGCATACCCCCCAACTGAATGCATTGGTCACCAATGGTTGACATGGAGGAGTGAAGAGCAACTATGATTACCTAGTTGTCATGTCAAAACACATTCATACAAGTAAATGATGGTGACATACATGTACCTATGGCACTTACCTAATACCAATGTGAAGCACCAGCAAGAGAGATATGATGTGGAACTCATGTCCATCAAATCAATCAGTTATGGTGCCATATTGCATTTATGGATACAATATATGTGGTAGAATAAATAAAGAACAACGATGCCTCATTCATAGTGGTCACTATTTCAACCATTAGCACAAAAAAGAAAATGTGGGATTCAATAAATAAAAAAAGAATTGCTAGTGTCTCAGTAATAAGTGGAGAAATTGACAACATAGGCATATAGAGAAATTGGTAGGGTTTCAACAATTATTGGATAAACTAGTAGAATCAACACTATTAACAAAAGAATCAACAGTGTTGCAGCAACAAATAAAATAATTTAAAACATTACATCCAGTAACAGAGATAGAAAATGATCGAAAGATTAATGGTACCTCAACCAATGATGGAGGAACTGGAAACACTCAACGAATAATATATAATTGGGGGTGTTTCAGTTGAAGGTGGAAGAATTAATGAAAAGGACAAATGGCTGAGAAATTGGTAGATTTTTAGCTGTTGATGGAGAAATTGGTGGAGTTTCAGGTGGTAATGGGGAATTTGGTGGAGTTTCAGCTAATAGTGGGGAATTCGGCAAAGTTTCAGCTGATAGTGGGGAATTTGGTGGAGTTTTAGTTGTTGCTGGAGAAATTGGTGGAGTTTCAGCTGATAATAACAAAATATTGGCAGGCAAATAAATGGTGTTTCATCAATTGGAGGAAAGGTTACAAGTGTCAAACAAATAGATAAAAATAGGGATCCAGGTGGCTTATGGAATGGATTTTTTTAAGGAATGATCTGATGGTGTACTATTTATTTTCAATAATCAATTTGCCTAAGATGCGGGATAAAGCAAAACTAATTTCACCTAGCTCATCTTCTCTATTGTCGCGTGTCAATCGAACAATAATATGCAATTTTGCACATGAACCACCATACTCCCTTCAACATCTACAAGAAAGTCATGTCTGTGAAATCTAAATGAATATGTGGTTGTAGTTCATGGTCAAGTAGAATTGATAATTCTAGAGCTTGGATGTTGTGTCAGATCTAGTTTTGCAAACGAGGATTCTTAACTCAGAAAACATTTCCCAATTCTGGAAAATTTCTAAGGGATAGGAAATTTTTTGTTTTCATGCATGCAATAAAAACATTAAAAAGACTAATAATGAAAAACCAAGAAATATAGGATGTGGCATGAGGAATTATGTTAATAAGTTTCCAATACTCTCTTGATAGAGGAAAAGTATCCCATTAATGTCTCAGTGTGTTTAGATTGACAACATACCTTTGAAAAAAAATTGAGCTAAAAAATAACTAAAAAACAATAACTTATAAATTACGAACTTGGCAGACATTAACTAATCTACTTGCAATTGCAATTAGCAGATACCAACCGGAAGGGCCAAATCTATGGAAATGGAAAACATGGTGGCCCTAAAACATCATATATAGTATTGTAAATTTACACAGTATATATTATATGTTGTGTAAATTGTCAATAATTAGTTAATGCATGCAGGCGTAGGTGAAGAGAGAGAGGATTTCATCCACTTACCAGGAAATTAGGAGACAAACTAGATTTGTTTTCTGAGCTAGAACACCAATAGTAATATATGATCTCCACCTACATGAACACAATCATATATAAGCACATCGAGTTTCAATAATATAAATATAAACACCCAATTTCTTACAACTTCCCATCATCGTCTTACTTACATGCAAACTGTGGAGCCTGATATGGTCAATTGGGAGTTTGATTCCACTCACATATTTGGTCTGACTGCAAGACAAGAAGCTTCAAAAATATTTGCAGGGATTTTGTATGGAAACTACATCCAAGTGCTTATAGTAACACAGAAGCACGACTAAAGGTGCAACTCTTTAAGGGCACGGAAACTATAACTAATGCAATTATCACTTTCTACTACTTATTCTAACTTCAAGCGAAAAGAACTAAATCATAACATGAATGCAAATCAACAAGTCCAATTGGCATCCTTAGGGAACACTTTATGAGATTATGTAATAACAATATATCCTAAGCTAGTAGGAACAATGTTAACATTAGAGTAATGTCGGTCTCATGTCAACATGTCTCCTACGATGAATGCATAGGAACCTAGGACATATACCATTTTTTTGTCTTTACTTAGCTATGCAGAGCTCATTTCCCTTTCTGAATACTGATAAGTATTTTCAAAGAAAATATGAAATAAGTAAATACATTCTAAAAAGTGAAGATGCTTAATTCAAGGAAGTGAAAAGAAATACAAACATCTTTCCTCAAACCATTGAATCAAAGGAAATCTAGTGAACGCAATGAAACTACAACAAAGGGTTCAATAAAGCATCAAATAAGAAATAGAAGCATTCAAGGGACTAACACAATCTTTACCCAAAATTCCACAATCGACATAATACTACAAACATAAGCAGTAAGAAAATCATTAAAAAAATTCCAAGGTACAAAGCTAGACATTAACATAGTTTCATGTACTAGAATGAGCCCATTCTTGCTAAACATAAATCTTGTTGAATTGTTTATTTATCCTTTAATACTAGGACACTATATATGTGAAGAGATAGGCCCCAACTTCATCAAATTCAAGTTCATTTCATGTCACTAATAAGAAATACAATCTAATATTTAAATTTTAAACATCAATCTTAAATAACTTACATCAAGGAAATGTAGTTCCAATAATCAATGTTACAATGAAAAACATAAAATATAGAAACTATTTTTACCTAAAATGCATCCTCAAATTAACATATATGTCACATCCCCGACCCTCAGACCGACGAAGAGGATGCGACGAACACCAAACACCAATGCATATGGGAAAACAGCCCCATGAACATGGACAAGCAACAATGCTGAAATTAAAAAACTTAACATGATACATAACAGGAATCCCAAACATACAAGCATACATAGATGCATAATTCCTCAAAACATTCAGTGGAAGCAAACATATACATTTCCAGCATTCAACATGTTCATCATTTCACATAATACAGTAGATATAATTGCAAAGATGAAACAAGCAGGATTACTTATCTTTTGAAGAAGAACCTGTCCCGCAACCAGCTACGTCGCTGCAACGTTCCACCCAACCATAGGCCAGCATGCTCATCAATCTCTCAGCAACACTGCCACCCCCGAGCTGGGCATGATTCCTCAAGGAATAAGGGTCAATGCAGGCTTACACATAGCCAAGGTTTTCCAACACACAGCCAAACCCACTCCACAGGGTTCACCAGGTTGTCAAGGAGCTAGGATAGGCTAATGCTAAGCTGGTGGCCTCAACACCAGTCTTCTCATGCATACCCAGCCTCTAATCCCACTCTTAGCAGTCTAAAGACCACCCACTGCATACCGCATCAAACAACCCACTCACGGCTCTGTGATGAAGGCAAAGACAACCGGGG
Source organism: Pseudotsuga menziesii (assembly GCA_001517045.1). Taxonomy (NCBI): domain Eukaryota; kingdom Viridiplantae; phylum Streptophyta; class Pinopsida; order Pinales; family Pinaceae; genus Pseudotsuga; species Pseudotsuga menziesii. Next base: position 965,698 of record LPNX010621993.1, read on the forward strand.
ACAGTCCCAAACAAAAGATGAAACACAGCTCAAGCCCACAAGGCAACTCAAAGTTGTTCTTGGCCCTTGCGTGGCCAAAAAAACCCAACAGCAACAACACCCAAAACCAGGGTACTTCAGCAACCCAACCTCACAATGCAAACGATGGCAACAATCCACAGCCCATAGTGGATAAGAAACAGAACCCCCAGCATAGCCATGGGAACTCAAATGTAGACCACAGCAGAAAACGGCTCACTATGAATACACAGTGGCCCAAAATGCAATTGGACACCACAGCCAACAAAAACGTGGGGAAGACAACAGTCCCACAACATAATCAATGAGCACAGCTCAAAACATGGGAAAACGACCCCAAACAGTCTGTGCATGAGAGCAACTTGCACCAAACCGCAAAACACAGAGGAAAACATATGCACGGCCACAAATCAGTAAGAAAACTTACACGTGGTCCCTGAGCGTAAAAGAAATGGCTCTCCACAAGAAAATCGTGGGTGACAGTGACCAAACAGCTCCCATCTTGCTGCGTGAGTCACAACAGCGCAGAGCCCACAAATCAACCGATGAGGAGAAAATGAACTGACCTCCACCTGTGCGTCCCTTTATGAGCATGAACAGCTCCCCTATGCACGCGGATGAACACACTTCCCCTCTGCATGAGGAAGATGAATAGACAACGGCTCTGCATGAGGAGGATGAACAGACACGACGAGAATGCCTAGCAGTGGAGGGAGTGGAGAGTGAATGCTTCCTCTGCCCCCATGCGACATGAAGAGGAATAATCCGCTGGTGGAGTGGGCACATGGGCAAGGACTGACAGTCATGCCACAACCACCACCACTCAGCAATAACTACCTCAACCATCCACAACAAGACATTTAAGAGGTTGAATGAGACAAGGAAGATGGCAAATCAAAACAAGGTGGCAACACATGGGTTTTCCCCCCCATAGACCAAGGTTTGACATCCCCCACCCCTTATCCTTTGGAATCATGCCCTTTTCATTTCAACGTTGCACTATCGTAGCTGGTTGTGGTTTATTTTATTTGATGTGCGTATTTACATGATGCCAACTATAATGTGCCAAATAGCATGATATACCATCGGCAACTACCCCTATTGCCGAAACATACACAACCAAATCGATGGTGGGGCTTTTTCCTTTAGCTCCTCACCATGATTAATTACATTATATACATCATGCAAACGGGGTCAAAACCGGGGTGTTACAATATAGCAATATTTCTACCATAAAGACTTTCCAACCTAATTCAAAAATATAGGAACAACATCTTTAATAAAATAACATGAATCACATCGTCAACAACATAACACGTAGACTCACAACTGGAAGGTGTCAGTGAAACACAACTGCACTAAATAGATTCAGGGTAAGTGGGGACTCCACTTGTTATCTTGTCCCTTAATGGTCCAATGAACATGTGGGGACCTGAATCTTGACAAACAAATAAACTAATAGAATCAGACATGAGACGTTATGCCAATGAAGGCTAAGACAATTATGCATTGTGATTATGCCAATTGCATTAGAGGAATGTTGATCTCGTTCCAATAGGTCTCCTATGACAATGCATAGGAACCTAGTGCATAGACCATTTTTCTCTCCGCTTAGCTATGTAGAGCTCATTTATTTTTCTGAATGATGATGATAAGTATTTACAAATAAAATTACAATCAACATAATAGAATAAAAAAATTGAATACAATTAATTCATGCAACTAAAAGTTAATAAAAAACATATTTTCTCAAACCCTGAATCAATGGAAATCATCTAAAACTATTTCTTGATTCGAGCTACAAAAAAGGGTTCAATCAAGCATGCAATGAGAACTAGAAGCATTCAAGGGACTAACACAATATTTAACCAAAATGCACGCAAACTTCAAAAATCGACAAAATGATTTAAACAAAAGCAATAAACAAACCATAGAAAATTGTCAAGATATTAGAGCTAAACACCAACATGCTTTCATGTACTCGAATAAGCCCATTCTTACTTAGCGAAAGTGTTGTCAAATTAGTTATGTATCCTTTAATGTTAGGACACCATCTATGTGAAGAGATAGCTCCTAGGCCTAGCTTTGTCAAATTCCAGTTTCATTTCATGTCACATAGAAGAAAGGGGCGATGTAAGATATAAACATCAATCTTAAAATAAATTGCATCAAGGAATTGTAGCTCAAATAATCAATGTTACAACAAAAAAGTACAATGTAGAATATATTTTTACCTGAAACCCAACCTCAAATTCACATATAGTGAATCAGTGATCACCAACAAGGGTCCATGGAACACTTATACCAAAATAAGACTCAAGCCGTTCATGTATATTGGATCATAAATCGTTAATTAAATCAAATTCAGGGTAGCAACTAACATGCATGGAAAATCCTTGAATTAAGGCACCGGACTCTAGCCTAGAATAACCACAATGAGACATGGGATAACACTTTAATATAGTCACACTAATTGAACTCAATATTGTAGGTTTCAATCATGAAAGGTATACAAAAGATGTGCCTAATTCAACCAAGAATAACCCACAAAGGAAATTTCAAAAGGGTCTTAGAAGTGCCTACCGTGTCTTAGAAATAGTAGATTTTTAATAATGAAACAAATTCTACCAACAAAGAACATAAACCAACTATTAAAAGCAAGTGAACAACAAGTGAAAAGGTGTTTAACATAGTTGCACAACTGTGCTTGAAAAAACACACCATAAACTGTCATAATAAAATAGACTGCTATAAAGTTCCATAAAAAGACAAAAAACCATAACACAATGGAGGAGTATATTTACTAAATAAACCATCTGATATAAAGTTCCATCATGAAAGTGAATACAACAAAAATAAGCAGCACCAAGATTTGGCTACATCACTAAAGAATATAATATTTTTCAGCATAAACTTTTTTAAATATTTCCAAGGCTGCAGATGAAAATGAAAATAGAAAAAAACTGAACATAAAAACTAATAATAGGTTCTTTAAGGTTACATACTTCATGGTAAATGTTTTGAATATTAGTCATATAGACTCTTGTTCCTTATGGGCCCTCTCAACTAGCGAGCGAATTTCACCTTCTATAGTTTTTGTTGTATTTAGTGAACTCTGAAAATCTGTCGTGACTCGTGATTCTCAACAATTATTTGATGTCGGATTTTTTCTAAGTAGCATTGAATCTTCTCTCGTTAATTCCAAATGGTGAAATTGCAGCTGTTAGTTCTCATGTAATGCTGACATTTCATATTGCATGTTATGATTTATAATGGCACAAGCCAACTTACACTCGTAATGTCTCAAAAAATAGTTTAAAAAATATTGAGTTCGCGCAAGAAGAAAACAATTCAGATGTTGCTAAAAATTCTTGAGGTGTAACCAAGAAGCTCAAGTGACCAAGAAAAGGTAATTCCCATCAATGAGAATGACTATATTTCTCTTCAGTGCTCATGGATCCATATTGTAGATGCAACTCCTAGATGGTATAAAACCCTTGCTGGTAATGTACATAGCCCAGTTAGGTATCCACGCTGCCTAGTAAGGAATTTAACAATCCCTTCTTGTGATATCAACCACCTACAAGAATTTCACACGCAATAAGAGGTTCCATGACCTCCCATATAGTATGAACACACCCAAAAAAGTAAACTTGACCTCCAGATGATGATTTTGCCCCTATCACAATGAGTATTCTACCCAGGCAAGAAGATAAGGCCTTTACTTAGCCCTCACAACCTCTAAAAGATATAATGATGCCGACAACTATAGTATTTCTTCCCAATAATAAGACCATGGCCCATCAATAATTATCTAGGCCCATAGAAGATAACTCAACCTATCATTCAAAGGACATGGCCTCCTGAAGTGATCTTGACCCTCTCAAGATAAATTTGACACCTTAACAAGCAAAACTTGGCCCAACCAAGAGGAAACTCACCAAACAATTAAAAAAATTGATCCTCCTAGAAAAAGAAATCTTGGACATGAACTATACAGTTCCCCTTGAGGGAAGGCAAGGGAGTGATGTAGTGAGTACTAACAACACTTACCAATCATTGAAACACCAAATCAACACCAACAGGATAAGTAACAACAAGTTATGTAGGAGTTTCAACAAATTTTATAGGAGTTTCAACAAAATAGTCACCTCTAAGGAGTTTCAGCAAAACAGTCACCTATAGGAGTTTCAACAAGTGACTTCACCAAAAATTTTATCTCCCTGCATTCAAAAACTTATCCCAATACTCTATTTCAACAATAAAATTAATTTTAACACTTCCATAGCCAAATATAAACTCAGAAAATATGCTACACCAAAATACTCCAAACTCAGTTGTTTTAGGCTAATTCGGGGTTGTTTGTGCCTCACAACAACATTTAAACTTGTCCATATTGATGTTTGAGAATGAGCGATCGTAATAAAAAACAATGAATGAGTAATTTGGGCACATTTTAGACCTATATCAATAGTTGTGGTCACATTCCTACAGATCTAACACACGTGTGGGTAACGAGCAATGATATAAGATCTTCAATCAACTTAAATTTTAGATATGGGCATGTCTCAACCTATTCCTTCAAGCAGAAGTTAACATAAGTTATGGGAAAAGAATCTCCAAGTTTCCCAAGTTTTCTATGCACAAAAGAATATCTTCATGAACACCCTAGAAACATGGAAATTGTGCTTGTACTGCAAAGAATTAAAGACACTTTCTTGGGCACTACAAATTCTGAAGCCAATGTATCAACCCTGTAAAATAGTTCAAGTATAACTAGCAACAATACTAGAAAAATCCAAAGTTCTTCAACATCCTAGATCTATGTTGTAAGGGAACAATGGTTGTATAACTAAAAATTGAGATTGAGTCCATTCTCATTAAGATACATATGGCTTCATTCCAATATCTAATTCAATATTATTTTTCAATATCTGTCTACAATATCTAGAAAAAAATGCTTTGCATTTGATAGGTTTTATTTCATTTGTTCTAGCCATGTAAATAAACCAAGAGAATTATATTTGTTTTAAAGGATAAAAAGAATAGAAATACTTGACACCACTTGCATAGAAAGCATTGCCACCACTTTAAATGAAGTACTTAACCCCTTGGAAACTTACATTTCGGTTCATATAAAATAAGGATGCACAACAAAAATGTTAGATAATTTTCCAAGCTTTAGCTTCTAAGCATTGGAGAAAACAAATTTTCTAGGGAAACTAACCTCTGTAAAGACTACAGACCCCAGGGAATCTTGAACAAATGCAGATATTTCCCACTCATCTGCTGTCAAATTGATTTTCACTCAACCATTGTCAAACTATAACCAAAATCAAGCTTCATGCAAAGATCTCATGATTCTTCATGTGGGTTTTTATGGGATGAATAACTCACTCTTGCAACATTATATAAGAAAAAAATGTCCCCATTTTACTATATTGTTGCATGATTTTCCTCAACATGGACCATTTTTTAATTTAAAAATTATTCATCTAACAAATTTGGAGGTAAAACCCCCGAATTTCTCCTTTACCGCGAAATGTGGAGGTCAAAAACACCATTGAAACCTCCATTAATGAAATTCCATGGATGATTTGGCCCATAAAAGTATAGATCAAGGATAATTGAAGGCGAATTCAACCCACAACCTCAAATTCAGGGTGAGGTAATAGCTGGTTATCCTATGCTCCATAAATCGGGGGCGAACAAGCTGGTAATCACCTACATGAATGAAAAATTGAGGCGAATGAACTAATCATGCCTCCAAGAATGAAAAATTAGGGAGAAACCACTTACCTTGGCCTCCATTACTGGAAATTCACCGGTGAACTCACCCTTGTTACCATCTTTCAAGGGGCTAAAATTAATTTTCCGATTTTCTTCTTCACTCATGGGGTTTCTTATCCAACATTTGACCATTGTCCAATAAATAAATAGTGGATGATTTTTTTAAAATTAAAACTTCCCAAACATTTTGTGTGACCCCCATAACTTCTCCCATGGGCTATAAATTGCCACTAAACTTATTTGTGTTCATCATGAAAGTTTAGAATTCGAAACACACATGACAAATACTTTTTTTAATAGGTTAATATCATCATAAAACATATCTCTAACACTGCCTGGATATCAATTCATATAGGAAAACTAAAAGGCCAAAAATTATTTGCAAAAGACGTGAAATAAAAAAGCAACATCGATTTTTTTTTGCCATTGGATACCATTCATTGAAAGCAATAAGAACATCGCCCGATTATTTTGAAAATATGAAAAAAAACTTGTTTGCAATGATTCACCAACTTGGACCTCCTACATTTTTTGTAACTTTTACAAGTGCAAAGCATTGTTGGAAACCTTTATGTGATGCATTCAAACAAATTGGAAACAAATTGTTGAAAATACTTTAGACAATTTTCCAGACAAAGACATTGACTCATTAATTATTAGAATCCACCCTATGGTTTGTAGGCGTTATTATATACAAAGAATAGCAGCATTGAAAGATTCAATATTAAAAAATGAAAAAATATTTGGAAAAGTACAAGCCTTTTTTCACAACTGAATTCCAACAAAGAGGAAATGAACATAAACATGGATTATTATGGATCCAAAATGCACCAATTTATGGAAAATTTTCCAATGAAAAGATTACTAATTTTGTTGATTGTTACATATCAATAGACTCATTGATTCACGAAAAAATTGTTAATAATCAAAATCATTATCACACAAGAACATGCAAAAAACATCAATTCTCTAATTGCATATTCAACTTTCCACAACCTCTTATGAATAAAACCATTATATTAGAACCACTTGAAGATAATGGCGATGGAACAAGCAAAAAAGAAAAATACATGGTATATGTTCTTGAGCATAGAAACTATGATAAGAACATCACATTTGTAGTGCTTTTGTTGGAGATTGGCATGAATCGATACAAATACATTTTGTTATTGCACTCTTTGCTTCTTTGTCCCACCCTGGTACTAAAAAGAGATCCTTCTAACATTTTGATCAATCCATTTACAAAGGGAATGCGAAGGCTATGGCAAGAAAACACATATGCACAATTTGTCTTGGACACATATGCTACAACAAGATACATTAGCTCTTACATAACCAAGGTAGATAGGACTATGAAAAGTAATTTCAAAAATATCAAAGAACAATGTCTTAGAAACAATCAAGGGAAAAACGAAACAATTCGTAAACTTGGAAATTCACTCTTAAACATGCAACAAATGTCTAGCAGACAAGCAGTGCATATTGTGCTTTCATTTCCATTGCATTCATCCTCTAGAAAGACAGTTTTCATTAGCATTGCACCAGACGAGAAGAAAATAGTTGTTCTAAAAAAGCCAACGCTTCTACAAATAGAACTTGATGATTCTGAAGACATTATCTCCCCCTCGATTTATGACAAGTACAATGCACGACGAATTGAGATTGAAAATATTTCATTGACTGAATACACATCTTCCTATTCTTGCACCCATACAAATACAAGGAAAATAAATAAACTATGTGTCATATGATACATTCATTATAACAAGGAAAAAGATCATGAAATTTTTTGTAGAGAAAAACTCATTTTGTTTGTTGCACATAGAAAAAATTATGCTTTCTTAAAAGCTAATTTTGAAAAATATTCCAAAGCATATATTGCTTACAAAATAGAAATTGATTCCATCGAACAAATGTTTGTAGCCAAAACCTTAAAAAAATAGGACAACATTGGCATTGTAGCTGAGACAGTTGCGATAGAACCCGGACAACCAATCAAGATAGCTGTAGAAAGAAAGAAGACAACCAATTGGTAAACATTTGAGCAATATGACATTGAACATGATCGAATGCGCAAACTCCCATCTTGTGTAATGGAACCAGATACAATTTGTAGCTTCACACAAAAACCATTTGTTCTAGACATAGTTGAATAGTATGTAGTTAGAAAAATTCTTCACAATGAGCAATAGTCAATAAGGAGATTTTTTTGTGACCTTTCCAAGCACAGTCTATTCATGACTCTTGGATTTTTGAACAACCAAAATTTCAGCAACAAACATTCCCATATAAATTTTGGTTTGACACCATAAAGATCTATGAACTAAAAACTGTTGTTAGGCAAAGAAATGAAAATTTTATATATATTATAAATATAATTAGACTTGTTCTCAAACGATTGATGATATTCATTACTTAAACCAGCATTGCTATAGGCAACCACCCATGGATCCAATATTTCCCTATCTTTTTTATAGCAATAATGAAGTTGAAAAACACAATCAAAACATGTTGGAAATTGTGCAAACAAAATAATTCACACTTGCAACTCATGATACCAAAATTGATCCAATTGATAAAACCATCAATGCACAAAAAACAACACAATTGTGATATATGATAGTGGTAAAAACGAAAATGCTTGGTGAATTAGCTTGTGGGAACTACTTAGTTAAAGGCTATTTGGTAAATGGAGTAGAGGGCTTGTTTAGGCATTACATATAGATAAGTCCTGATATTATGTGGATCGAATTTACTGACCCAAAAGTTGGGATAGTATGATGAGCAACTTTGCAAAACCTGTATACACCCGATACCAAGCCCAATTGCACACAACTCCAAATAATCACAATGTAAACAACACTTGAAGATAGAAATAGAATTATGATAGCACAATTCCCAATCCAGTTAACATGTGCACGTATAATTCACAGATTGCAAGGACTAACGATGGAAAAACTGGCATTTGATCCAAAAGGAATTAAAAGACATGGACTTATTTACACTGTGCTTTCTCATGTCAAATATCTTGAATGCCTTTATCTCTTAAATAAAATAGAGCAAAAAAACTTTTTAGTTTGTCCAAAAGTAGCTGATGAGATGGACAAATTGAAAAAACAAGCATCATGGTAGTTTGAATATGGAATACATTCAACACAAAATGTTTATGACTTGCTCATTTTCTAATTAAACACACACAACTTGTTTTTGCATGGAAATGATGTTGCAAATGACCATGAACTAATGGAAGCTAACATTCTATGTTTGCAAGAAACACATTTGCAAATGATTGCCAAAGAAACAAACATTATGGAAAAATAGAATTGCCTACCAATGTTCTCAGTTCATGGAATTCCTTCATTAATTTAAAAAAAAAACATCCCTATCATCAAGTTAGAAAATTACGGAGACAATTATGTTGAGGCAATTGCAACTGAACTAGGATTTTGTGGCAATGCCCTAAAGCTACCAAACTTTTGTAGATTGCCACATTCTACACTTTATAGCCTTCTAAATGTCTTTGATCTTGTTTTCTCAAATTTTGAACCAACCACTCAGGATTCCACACACGAAAGAATCATTTAACTTTGCGATGACAAAGACGTATCATAAAAAATAGTAGTGAAAAAAGGTGACTAGTCTCATTAAACTAATAGTTGATTTTTACTCTTCTTACCCTTGAATTCCTTTTTTGTTTTCCAAATTCAATCTCTCTAATATAACATCGTGATATTTCGTCATTTTCATTTGATTCTAATATAATGAAACAAAAAATTTGCTTGCTGAAGTTAAAATATTTAAAGACTTTAATAATTGTTATTGTTAATATTTAAAAACATTTAATTCTTTTCTTATACATAATTTCTACTTCCTTTTTTGCTCCAACCACTTGAAATGTTCTTCTTCTTTTTTGCAACTACCTCTATTATTTGAAAGTTGAAATCAATGTAGTTCACAGTAATTGTACTCAAATTTCCAACAAATAGTCACAAAGAGAATAAACAAAGTGTTAAGTTTTTAATGGTTTTATTATATCTTTAAATTTTTAGGATCATAACCATGTGCAATAGGATCATTGAAATAAATGCAAGCATGACATGACAAGGTACACAACAATTTACCCTTGGAAACCCAAAAGGAAAAAACCTAGCAAAAAATCTTCAATATAGATTACCAGAATGTAATGACCAAAGAACAAGGTCTCATAAGAGAGAGAGAGAGAGACCAAACCCCAAGCATAAGATCCGAAACACCAAAGACACTTTTCCTCCTCCTTCTCTGACCTTCCTTCATTCTCTCTCTTGCGCAAAACATGAGTGTGAGAGTGTGTATAAATGAGGGAGGGAACCTCCCTATTTATACTAATCTTCCAACTAACATTTTACCTAACTGGGATGACCTTTATAACTAACAGGGTCGACCTACCTAGGAAATCTCACAATAATAATGATATTATTCTTTTCAAGGTGCTATTGACCCAACTTACAATAGAGGATTTACCTCATGACTTTTACATGACCTTTTTACATCAATGACATCTCCCGAAGGAGGAATAATAACAATATAAAGTACAAGTAGAATATTATTCTAATTTATATTATTTCAACACTCCCGCTTAACAAGAAGGGTATTCTACTGACAATAACAACAACTAGTGTGGCTCTGCACAACATCATGAGAAGGAGGGAGGAGGCATCATCAAATTCATCTTTTGGAACATTGTATGGTACATTTATAGATCATTAAAAGTTTTGAACAACATTATAATCTACAGCACGAAGGTAGAGCATCATCATCTACAGCATGGAACTGGGGAATCATCATCTATAGCATGGAGCTAGAGCATAATCATCATCTGCATCAACATAGAATTGTTGGAACATCATCATCATCATCTCCAGTACATAGCTAAAGTATCAACATCTTCAATATAGAGATGAAGTATCATCATCAACATATTCAGTATAGAGCTGAAGTATCATCATCATCTGCAGCATGGAACTGGAACATCAGCAGCAACATGGATCGGAAGCATCATCATCTTCAACATGGAGTTGGAGAACCACCTATAACATGGAGCTAAAGCATCATCATCATCTATTGGAAAATCATCATATGCACCATGGAACTGAATCATCATCTGCAACATGGAACTGGGGCATTATCATATGTAGTATGGAACATCATCATCTGTATAAAAAATGATACATCACTAGTATCGATAGCACGAGGCTGGCTCATCAGCATAAAGCTGGAATAACAACAAAAACAACAGCACGAGGTTGTCTCATCAGCATAAAGTTCGAATAATAACAACAACATGTGACAGGCATAACAACATCTTCATCATTAGCTCAAGGCTGAAGTAACATCATCTGTGGTGGGTGTAACAACAACCAACATGATCCTTCCTTCCAGAATTACGAGATAATGGACAACATATCTATGGTACTCAGACGCTCCTTCCTCTTGGAATTACGAGATCAAGTACACCACTAACATCTTAGATGATCCTTCCTTTTGGAATTATAGGATCCAATCCACCACTAACATCATATACGATCCTTACTTTCAAAATTTCAAGATCAAATCCACCACTAACATCCTGGATAATCCCTCCTTTCGGAATTATGGGATCAAGTCTACTACTAACATCCTGGATTATCCTTCCTTTCAAAATTACGGGATCAAGTCCACCACTAACATCCTTGAAGATCCTTCCTTTCAAAATTACGAGATCAATTCCACTAATGACATCAATAATTAAGACGATCCTTCCTTTTGGAATTATGGGATAGAGTCTAAGGATGATTAGCCCAACATCTTGGACGATCCTTCCTTTAGTAATTACAGGATCAAGTCCACTGACAACATTTAAGATGACCCTTCCTTTCAGAATCACGAGATCAAGTCTAAGGATGATTAGTATTAACATATTGGACAATCCTTCCTTTCGGAATTACGGGATCGAGTCCACTCACAACATTTAAGATGATCATTCCTTTCGGAATTATGGGATCAAGTCTAAGGATGATTAGTCCTAACATATTGGACAATCCTTCCTATTGGAATTGCGGGATCGGATCCATCCACAACATTTAAGACGATCCTTCCTTTCAGAATTACGAGATCGAGTCCATCCACAACATTTAAGACGATCCTTCCTTTTGGAATCACAGGGTAAAGTATAAGGATGACTGGTCCCAACATCTTGGACGATCCTTCCTTTTGTAATTATAGGATCGAGTCCATCCACAACATTTAAGATGGTCCTTCCTTTCGGAATTACGGGATCAAGTCTAAGGATGATTAGTCCCAACATCTTAGACAATCCTTCCTTTCAAAATTACAGGATCGAGTCCATCCACAACATTTAAGACAATCCTACCTTTTGGAATTACGAGATCAAGTATAAGGAAAATTAGTCCCAACATCTTGGACGATCCTTCCTTTCGGAATTATGGGATCAAGCCCATCAAGATCAACATTTAAGACTATTCTTCCTTTCGGAATTATAGGATCAAATCTAAGGATGATCAATCCCAACTGACCTACTTGCTGTGATCAGGATACCATAGTATCATCAATACTACTCCCCCTTTCAAGGGAAGTCCTTTCGGACAACACCAAGCTTGTCTTGAAAGTGTTCAAACTTCACACACGATAGAGGCTTAATCAACACATCTGCAACTTACTCATCTGTGCTCACATATTGGATTTTTATAGCTCCCTTTTGCACCATGTCATGAATGTAGAAGTACTAGATTTCTATGTGCTTTGTCTTATCATGGAAAATAGGGTCTTTGTCATATTCATGCAGCTTTGGCTATCACATAGAATAATGGTAACATCCATATCTAGATCGAATAGATATGACAACAACTTTCGAAGCCATATGGCTTCATAACTGGCAGAACAAGTTGCAATGTATTCCACTTATGTAGTGTTGAAAGCAACATTGGACTGTTTTCTACTTAGCCATGAGATCATGGCTGAACCTAGACTGAAACATCCTCCCGAAGTGTTGTTGCTATCTAAGACACTACCTTCCCAATCTCAATCTGTATAACCATATGGTCTGTTAGCACCTATGCACAAATTTAAAGATTTTTATATACACATCTGCATTAATTCCCCTTGCTAAAGTTAGACCAATGAAAGATAAAAAATTATTGAAAATCCCAAGTTTTAGCCTTATAAATATGCCTAAATAAGAAAAACCTGATCAAGGTTAAAAGCTGACCAGAATGGACGACCTGGATGCATAGCAGAGAAGATCAAAGGCCAAAAATCATTTCTGCCAAGGAAAAAGTGGGAGCAAAAAAATGGAAAAGGGAAAGACTCAGTTATGAAAAGTGGTAATCCCAATTTCCGCTTTTCACATTCCGAGATCCAACGGTCAAGGGTGGCGTCGGGATAAATCAACTGTCTAGGAGAAATAGGGAAGCTAAAAGGCGGAAGCAGAAAAGGTCAAAATTTCAGTCATTAAAGTTGGTAAACCCGACTTTCGCTTTCTGTAGTCTGAGATTGACAGTCCGGAAAGGTTCCGCCGAAGATCAATGACTTGGAAAAGAGTAGAAGATAGGAAATAAAAAACTGGAGATATAGAAATTTGGTGATGAAAAGATTGGAATCCCACTTTTCGCTTTCTGCAAGATCTACGGTTCAGAGAGCTCCCGCATAAATCAACAACCCAAAAGGGAGAGAAAAGGTAGATAGTGCAAATACAAATATTTAACATCGTGAAAGCAGAAATCCTGACTTATGCTTTCCGCACCACACAGCTTGATCTCAGATCAATGGCTCGGAGAGTGTTTGCCTAGGATCGATGGTGTGAAAAATGGAAACATGTGCACGGGATAAGCAAATCTCCCGATTTGCGAAATTTGGTAAACAATGCAGTTTTCAATGGCCCAGATCAAAGGTAGAATCAGATATATGGTGGAGAATAATTTCGCTAATCCAACATGCGTGGATAAATGAACATTTCAAATCTACGGAAATGGGTACAAGGCGCAGGTTTCGACGGCCGGAATCAAAGGTAGAATCAGATATATGGTGGAGAATAATTTCGCTAATCCAACATGCATGGATAAATGAACATTTCATATCTATGGAATTGGGTACGAGGCATAGGTTTCGACGGCCCAAATTAAGGTAGAATCAGATCTACGGTGGAAAATAATTCCGTTGATATAACATGCACGGATAAATGAACATTTGAAATCTGCGAAATTAGGTAGGGGATGCATGTTCCAACGGCTCATATTAAAGATTGATCTAGATCAATGACTGAGGTTGATTCAACAGATTGAAAGTGCATGGGGAAATTAAGTTTTAAAATCTACGAAATTGTTTAGGGCCCGCATATTTCAACAGTGACGATCTGTGGGAGAAATGGATCTGTGGTGAAGGTTGATTTCGCTGATACAACATACAAGGACAAACAAAGTTTCCAAAACTACGAAATTTGGTAGGCACGGCAAGGATGAACGGTGGAGATCCAAGCAGATTCTTGATCCACGGCCCAGGATGATTTCACAAGGAGAAATAGCAAGGGATAAGTCAAGGTGGAAAATTGTGAATTCAGGTACGAGCTTTGCCTTTCGACAACTCAGATTAAGTTTCAATATTGATCAATGGTCCAGAACAATTTCACAGACAAAATATCCAAGGAGGATTAAAACTGTTGCAATCCATTTAGAGATGCTCTGAACAGTCATTTTCATCAAGTGAGCCTAAGTTCCAGTTGTAAAAATTCCCATATTGATCCACCACGTGCATTCCAGCGTGCTTTCCTGATTTGTTTATGATCATGGTGAATCTTCCAAATCAGAATTTGTTAGGATTTTTTTTGTGTGGTTTTGGTACCCACGTTGTAACTGAATTTGGCTATGTTTCGAGGTTGGTCTCAGGATCCCATGACACTATAAATTTAGCCTCAAGAGAGGAATAAAGGGTTGTACTTTCATTTTTTGAATCCCTTTGTGTCTAGTTTTTGTAGTTCTGCAACTGTATTGGAAGTGTTAATGGGAAATATTCTCTTGCGTTTCTGAGATTCATCGCGGTGTTCCATGTTCATTTCATCTTTCCTGTATTTCCCATTTTTATGCATGTGTACTTTTCTAACACATTTCTAGATTGTATGCAAGGAATTCAACAAACGCTCATGCACCAGATATCATGTTTGTTATGTGTTATGATAGTTGTGATAGAATTCATCCATTGCTAGATGCTCTATTTCGATTATTGGCTTTTGTCATATTTCTACTAAAAGTGTTTCAAGAGATTCATCCATATATAGGTGCCTCTTGTTTCACTAAGATTTCTCTCATTTCTCCTACCACCACTTGAATATATTTGACTGAATGTGACACCCACTTTACCTCAGATTACAAAGGAAGATCACCACCCATTATTGATGTAAAACTCTTGAATGATTCAGGGTGTGACTCCATATCCCAATGGTATTTGACATTTGTTTGTCTTACACTCTTTAAAACCTCAACAACCCTTCCCTTCATAAATATAGCCTTATGAATGCTTGTTTAAAGACATATGTGTATGTGAATGTTCTTGTGACAAAGAGAGAGCCCTCTCTGACAGTCTAAAGATTGGTTTAAAATGGTTACCCCGGTGATTCCCCTAACACAACCATAGGAAAATTATTGGGTGATAACATCTTGGCGCCATTGCTAGGGAATAATCACTATTATCTCCTCAAGGAAACGACATTGTTCTAGTTCTACGAACTCCTTGAGCAGCCGGTCCTAGACACATATTAGTTGTATATGCTCTAACAAGTCCACTCAATTTTTTTTGGAAGGTGATTCCACCGGGGAATACTGGTGGCCAGAAGAACCAACACGAGGAGCAATCCTGATGCTGAATCTTTGCACGAGGTTTTTGATCTAGAGAGTCTGATTTGAAATGCCAATCAACTGTAAAGGTTAGTCAGAACTCTTTCCTTACCTACTAAAGGTTTTGTTTCCGTTAATGATATATTTGAGCATTGTGATAAAGAGTTTGGGCTAGCTTTGCCTAGGACTAAATTTAAGTCCAACCTCTCTGAAGTGGTTTCCGACACCTCTACATTTGAATTCTCCCGCATTTCCTGGTCACCCCAGACCTCAGACCCTCTAGGCAGGGATCTCCAACACTTTCCTGATCTAGAGTGCCCCCTATTTTCCACTGAAATAACTACATTAAGGTCCACTTCCAAGCTCAAACAACCTACATCATCCAGTTTCACAACCCCTCATAGCTCTGCAGTTCCTCACAGCACATCGATTTTATCTATCATACCACCTTCTATCCCTCTTGGAAACCTTGCCTCACCTCCAAGGATGGAAAATAGGTTTGCACCCATACTCCTCCCTGTTGAGCTTCATGACCTCCCTTCGAGATACTCCCAAAGGCTCAAACAATTCAATGGGGAAAGGGGGTATTCAAATGAGGAACACTTGGGATGGTTCTCAGATTGGATGGACCTGGAGGAGGTAGACCATGATGATTTTAAAGTCGGACTGTTTTCCCAAAGTCTTGTTGGAGAAGCAAGAAAATGGTACAAAAACCTCCGAGACAGCTCTATTCTACGATATTAAGCCTTTGAATATTCTTTCAAGTACAAATGGGCAGACAAGAAGAACCCTAAGCAATATATGTCCCAATACCATTCCATGAGGAGGAGGGAGAGTGAATCTATCAAAGAATTTTTTGACACGTTTATGAAGGTATACAATGCCATTTCAGCCTAGTTCAAACCTCCCCCTGGTTCTACCCAACTCCAATATCCTGAATCCTTTGATAGTGAGTTTACCTTGTGGCTAAGTGAAAGGAGATCATCGTCCTTAGAAATATGATGAAAGATGCCATAGAGGTATATGTAAACCTAATTGTTGCTAGAAAGAAGAAAAGGGATGAGGGATAATGGAGAAGAGATGAAGGAGAAAGAGGAGAGAGAAGAAAAGATAAAGAACTTGAACAACCCTCTACCTCTAAATCATAAGAGGCCAGAATGGACGCCATGATGAAAACCATGGAGAAGTTGATGGAAAGGATCATTGTGGATGATATCCCACCTCCCAGGGAAGGTCAAGAACAAAAAAATAGAAACCAAAATGTGAGAAGACCCCAAGTCCTCCAGAACAGGCAAAGAGACTAACAAAACCCTCCAAATCCACCTATCAGGCCCCCATTTTAGGAGAACTATGTGGAGCAAGGTTATGAAGACCAAGATGAGGATGAAATCCACTAGCTAGATACTGACTCATCCTCTATCTTTTTTACCAAAGAAGAGCATAATAATTCTTGTCGTGTAGAGGAGGAGCGGCCTGTTGAGGAAACAAAGGATTTTTCAGAGGGAATATCAGCTTGTTGTCATGGATCTTCGAAGACACATTGGTGTAAGGAACAAAGATGTTCCCATTATAAGAAATAAAGAGGTGGCAAACAAAGCCTCTTCTAAGGACACCTCCAAGAATGTAACAAATCCCAAAGGGAAAGACAGGAAGGAGGATAATCCAAGGAGCTCAGATCAGGGGCAGGCCTCTTTTAGTCTGGAGGCTGAAATTGCAAAAATCAAAATTTTTGTCCCTCTTACTGAATTGTTAAAAAATCCTGAATATCATTCCAAAATTGCCACAGTGTTGAATCCTCTAGGAGAAGTTTCTGAAATATCAGATTCCCTGAATCTTCAAGATGATAGTCCCACCATCATATTTGGACCCCATGTAGAGGATTCTGCCAATGAAGAGGGTCCCCCCTTCTATGTCAGTCTAAACATTCATAATGCCATCCTTCACAATGTCATGCTTGATTCAGGAGCTTCCCATAATCTGATGCCTAGGGTGATCATGGATAAGCTGGGGTTAGAAGTGACCAGACCATACAAAAACCTTTTCTCCTTTGATTCCAGTAAAGTCAAGTGCCTAGGATTGATCAAATATCTAGTCATCTCTTTGGCCCAAATCCCTGCCAAAACCTTGGTCATGGATGTAGTTGTAGCTGACATCCCTCCAAAGTTTGGAATGTTGTTATCAAGATCTTGGGCATCCAAACTCAAAGGTACTCTTCAAATGGATATGTCATATGCCACCATCCCTATATTTGGAGTACATAGAAGGATATTTAGGGATCAAAAGTTAGCATACATGGTGACCAGTGTTGAGAGGCCAAACAACCACCCCATTTATTCAATGGACACTGAGATGGGATCTTCCACTTTCTTCACATAAGGAGGCAAAGACAGTTTCAGTTCACAAAATGTTGCCTTTGTTCCCACTCAGGAAGAGCTGGAGGGAGTGTGGAATGTAATTTTTGATGGGGCAGCATGTAGAGAAGGGGCAGGAGCTGGAGTTTGGGTGAAGCCCCCAAGAGGGAAATCTTTGAATTATTCCTACAAACTTGCCTTCGATTGCACAAACACTGAGGATGAATATGAGGCTGTGATGTTGGAAATTTAGATCCTTAAGGATTTCCAAGTCGGGAGGGTGGTGATACATGGCGAATTGGAGTTGGTAATTAAACAAATGTAGGGAGAATATCAGGCCAGACATCCCAAGATGAGAAGCTACAAAATGTTGCCATGGATTTTATAGAATGTTTTGAATTAGAATGCAATTTTAATTTGATCCTTAGATTAGAAAATTGTATAGTTGATTCTCTCGCCACTTTTGTTGCTGTTTTCAAGGCCCCCATGCACCCTAGTGGAAAATATGAAGTCGAAGTTAGGCACATAACCTCTGTCCCAGATAATGTTAAGAGTTGGAAGGTCTTTGAAGATGACAAGAAAATATAGAAGTTCCTCACTCTCACTGGGGAGTTTGATGAATTGACTATTAATGAAGAAAATGGGCTTCTAGAGGAGGTTTCTCCCATTCAGGAACCCTTGCAAATCCAAATTGTTGCTCCCAAATAAATGCCACGAGATGAGGGTGTTATTCCTGTTGAATGTGTTGATGATAGCGAAACTGAGGAAGCTTGGGAGCTAGAGTTGCATGAGGTTAAGCGACAACAAACGTATCTAAACAATCTCTATGGAGAGGAAATCCTCCATCTCAAAGGTAACTCTATCCCCCGAGGCTTAGTTCCTTTAGAAATATTTTTGACCCAAATGATGTTGCTAAGGAGCCTCAACTAGTCCCAAGTTGTGAATATGTGGAAGATGTTAATATTGGGACAGAAGATCATCCCAAGCTCATAAAAATATCAAGAACACTCTCATCACAGGCCAAGCATAAATACATCTCAATGATGAAAGAATACTCAGATGTTTTTGCTTGGATCTACAGTGATTTCAAGGCTTATGAAAGAAGTATAATCCAACACACTATACCAATAAAAAAGGATGAGATGCCTTTCAAGCAAAAGCTAAGAAGAATGAACCCCAAGTTGTTGGCCCTAGTGGAAAAAGAAATAAAGAAACTATTTGAGGCGAAAATCATTGTAGGCCTCATATTCTCAAGGTGGGTGGCCAACCTGGTCCTAGTTAGGAAGAAGAATGGGGAGATAAGGATATGCATTGACTTCAAGGGCTTGAACAAAGTTTCTTTGAAGGATCATTACCCTCTTCCTAAAATGGACCATGTTTTTCAAAAGGTAGTGGGTTCTCAAAGGATCTCCACCTTGGATGGATTCCCAGGCTATAATCAGATCATGGTGCACCCAGAAGACCAAGAGAAGACACCTTTCACCACGCCCTGGGGCACTTTTATGTATGCAAAAATGCCATTCGTACTAATGAATGTTGGGGAAACCTTCCAATGGGCCATGGACATAGATTTTGCTGATGAAAAGGACAAGATCTTGGTCATCTATTTGGATGACATCACCTTGTTTTCATAGTCTGATGAGGAACACGTTGCACACCTGTTGAGAATGTTCAAAAAGTACAGAAAATTCAGCATCTCTTTGAGTCCAAAGAAGTCATTATTTACTATGAAGGAAGGGAAGTTGCTGGGGGATAAAATTTCTCAGGAAGGCATCAAAATAGATCCAAAGAGGGTTGAGGCAATTCTTAAAATTGATCTCCCTAGGAATAAGGTTGAGGTTCAATACTTTATGGGGAAGGTAAGTTTCCTGAGAAGGTTCATTGTTGTCTTTGCTAAAATAGTAATGTATATAACCAAGATGCTAGGAAAGGACAAAGAGATCAAGTGGACACTCGAAGCAAAACAGTCCTTTGAAAATATAAAAAAGACTATTTCTGAAGCCCCTGTGCTGGCAAGCCTTGATTTCTCCAAATATTTCCTCATATTCCCTTTTGCTTCAAAGCACACAATGGTAGGGGTATTGGTACAGAAGAATCATGAAGGACATGAGCAACCCATTGCATTCTACAACAAGACATTAAGAGATGCTCCATTGAAATATAACATCCTGGATAAGCAGGTTTATGCTCTGGTGCAGGCCTTGAAGGAGTTCCGAGTATACATCATGCACTCTCACATTATTTCCCATGTCCCCACCAGTGCAGTAAAGGATATCCTAACCCAACTAGATCCTGAAGGTAGGAGGGGAAAATGGATAGCAGTCCTGCTTGAATATGACTTGGAGATCAATCCCACGAAGCTGATTAAAGGCCAGGGGCTGGCCAAACTCATGGCACAATCTAACTGTGATGCTCTCAGCCTACACATGATTGTTAAATTGTCAGTAGAAGAGAAAAATCCTAAGGGACGGTCAAATCCCAAAGTAGCTGAGCATTTCTTGTCAACCCCGTGGTATAATGACATCATCTATAAATCCCACAGGGTATGGACAGAACAAGTTCTAGATTTCTCAAGTAGAAAGCATCAAGGCTTTGCATCTTAGATCAAAAATTGTATTGGAAAGAACCAGGAGGTGTGTTGTTGATCTGTGTAAATGAGCAGGAGGCCAAGAATTTCATGGAGGAGAATGTGGAGGTCATCATTATTGGAAGGCCACTGTGAACAAGATCATGAGGGCAGGGTTTTATTGGCCCACTATCTTTTCTAATACTCATAAAGAGGTTGTTGCCTGTAATAAATGCCAGATCTTTGAAGGAAGGAGGAAACTTCTGCCATTGCCTCTGAATCCCATTCATGTTGAGGCCCCTTTCCAGCAATGGGGATTGGATTTCATTGGAGAGATAAACCCATATTCCTCAGGACAACACAAGTGGATTCCCACTGCCACTGGTTATTTTGCCAAATGGATTGAAGCCATCCCAACTAGGTAGGACACTAAGATAGTGATTATGCAGTTTATGGAAGAGCACATTTTTTCAATATTTTGGGTCCCTAAAAAGCTAATCACCGACAACGTTGTTGCATTCAAGTCAAATAAGATGGTTGAGTTTTGTTCCAAATATCGCATACAGTTGGGGCACTCCATAACCTACTATCCATAGGGAAATGGGTTGGTAGAATCCTCAAACAAGAGCCTCATGAGAATCATAAAAAAGCTACTGCAGGACAACAAGAAGGCCTGGCACACAAAATTGACTCATGCTTTATGGGCTGACAGAATCAGTGTAAATAAATCCATTGGCA
This sequence comes from Pseudotsuga menziesii, assembly GCA_001517045.1. NCBI lineage: Eukaryota > Viridiplantae > Streptophyta > Pinopsida > Pinales > Pinaceae > Pseudotsuga > Pseudotsuga menziesii. The sequence goes on from LPNX010621993.1 coordinate 987,021, forward strand.
CCTCACCATTCCAGCTGGTTTATGGTTCTGAGGTAATTTTTCCTAGTTCCCTGAGCTTTCTAGTGATGAGATTGCTAAATTAAGAGGAAACTGAAACACATCCAACTCAGAGGAGGATGTATCAATTGATTGAACTGTAGCAACAAAGGGAGCAGCTGTTTGACAGAACTCAAAAATTTCAGGAGAAAATGAAAGAGATCTTTGACAGGAGGAAAAAACCTGATGATTTCCAGATGGGGGATGTGGTTTTGCTATGGGATGCACCACATTAAGAGAAGGGGAAGCATGGCAAGTTTGATCACCTATGGAAGGGCCCTTACAAGATTTCAACTTTTAGAGGAAAGAATGCCTACATACTGGAGGAGATGGAGGGTGGTCTGGTATCTGGAGCTCCTGTAAATGGGAGGCTCCTTAACCACTACTTTCTATAAAGTAAGTTCATTTCCCATGTCATTGTATATACCATTTCTTTTTAACATTGCATGTTTGGATGGCCCTCTGATAGACTTAAATCCCGAGGTGAAGGCTGTAAAGTCCCCAAGAGGATTCGTCATTTGGTTTTCTTTTTTTTATACAAATTTGAAGTTACATGCACTAGAACAAATTTTGAGGCGATGGGCCTTCGAGATAGCGTAGCGTGGTGCAGCTAGCTAGTATTTTTGTAGGTATAGAGGGCGCAATGGAGCAAGCACTTGGTCTATGGGGTTCTTTGCCGCCTCACAGGGAGGATAGCATCCCTGATTCGAAGCCGCTGTTAGCACCTGTACTAAAATTCAAATATTTTTATATACGCATCTGCGCTAATTCCCCCTGCTAAAGTTTAGTCCAGTGAAAGAAAGATAAAAAAATGTTGAAAATCCTGAGTTTTAGCCTTATAAATATGCCTAAATAAGAAAAATATGATCAAGGTTAAAAGCTTACTGGAATGGACGGCCTTGATGCACGGCAGAGAAGCTCAAAGGCCGAAAATCATTTTCACCAAGGAAAAAGCGGAAAAGGCAAGGACTCAGTTATGAAAAGTGGTAAACCCACTTTCCGCTTTCCGCATTCCGAGATCTGACGGTCAAGGGTGGCATTGGGATAAATCAACGATCCAAGAGAAAGCGAGAAGCGAAAAAGGAACAAATTTCAGTTATTAAAGTTGGTAAACCCGACTTTCACTTTCCGCAGTCTGAGATTGACGGTCCGGAAAGCTGCCGCCGAAGATCAACGACTCAGAAATGAGTAGAAGGGCGGAAATAAAAAAGCGGAGATATAGAATTTTGGTGATGAAAATATTGGAATCTCGCTTTTCGCTTTCTGCAAGATTGACAGTTCAGAGAGCTCCCGCATAGATCAACGACCCGAAAGGGAGAGGAAAGGAGGAAAGCAGAAATATAAATATTTAGCATTGTGAAAGCATAAATCCTGACTTCCTCTTTTTGCAGCCCGCAACTTGATCTCATATCAATGGCTCGGAGAGTGCTTTCCTAGGATCCACGGTGTGGAAAACGACAACATGCACACGGGATACGTAGATCTCCCAATTTGTGAAATCTGTTAAACACCGCAATTTTCAACGGCCCAGATCAAAGGTACAATCATATATCTATGGGGGAGAATAATTCTACTAATCCAATATGTGCAGATAAGTGAACATTTCAGATCTGTGAAATTGGATACGAGGCGCAGGTTTCGACGGCCCGGATCAAAGGTAGAATCAGATATATGGTGGAGAATAATTCCGCTAATCCAACATGCGCGGATAAATGAACATTTGATTTCTGCAAAATTGGGTACGAGGCGCAGGTTTCGACGGCCTAGAATAAAGGTAGAATTAGATCTATGCTGGAAAATAATTTCGTTGATCTAACATGCGCGGATAAATGAACATTTGAAATATGTGGAATTAGGTAGGGGTCGCATGCTCCAACAGCTAATATTAAAGCTTGATCTAGATTAGTGACTGAGGTTGATTCCACATATTGAAAGTGCACGGGGAAATTAAGTCTTAAAATCTGTGAAATTGCTTAGGGCCCGCATATTTCAACGATGACGATCTATGGGAGAAACGGATCTTCGGAGGAGGTTGATTTCATTGATACAACATACGAGGACAAACAAAGTTTCCAAATTTGGAAATTTTGGTAGGCACGACAAAAATGAACGGTATATATCTAAGCAAATTCTTGATCCACGGCCCAAGATGATTTCACAAGGAGAACTAGCAAGGGATAAGTCAAGGTGGAAAATTGCAAAATTAGGTATGAGCTTTGTCTTTCGGTGTCTCAGATTAAGTTCTGATCTAGATTAACGATCCAAAATAATTTCGCAAGCGAAAGATGCAAGGAGGATTAAAACTGTTGCAGGTTGTTCAGAGATGCTCTAAACAATAATTTTCATCAATTGATCCTGAGTTCCAGTTGTCAAAATTCCCAAATTGATCCACCACGTGCATTCCAGCGTGATTTCCTGATTTGTTTATGATCATGGTGAATCTACTATATCGGAATTTGTCAGTGCGGTTTTGATCCCCACGCTGTAATTGAATTTGGATCTATTTCAAGGTTGGTCTCGGGATCCCGTGACACTATAAATTTAGCCTCAATAATGGAAGAAAGGGTTGGACTTTCATTTTTTGAAGCTCTTTGTGCCTGGTTTTTGTATGTCTGCAACTTTCTTCGAAGTGTTAATGAGAAATATTCTCCTATGTTTCTGAGATTCATCACAGTGTTCCATGTTCAGTTCGTGTTTCCTGTATTTCCCTTTTTCATGCATCTGTACTCTGCTAACACATTTCTAGATTGTATGTAAGGAATTCGTCAAATGCTCCTGCATCAGAAATTGTGTTTTTATGTGTTATGATACCTGTGATAGAATTCATCCATTGCTAGATGCTTTGTTTCAGTTATTATCCTTTGTCATATTTCTGCTAAAAGTGTTCCAAGAGATTCATCCATAGATAGGTGCCTCTTGTTTCATTGGGATTTCTCTCATTTCTCCTACCACCACTTGAAGGTATTTGACTGAATGTGACCCACTATGCCTCAGATTACAAAGGAAACTCACCACTCATTATTGTTGTAAAACCCTTGAATGATTTAATTTGTGACTCCATTGCCCAATGGTATTTAACATTTGTCTGTCTTACACTCTTTAAAACCTCAACAACCCTTCCCCTCAGAAATCTAGCCTTCTAAATGCTTGTTTAAAGCCATATGTGTATGTGAATGTTCTTGTGACAAAGAGAGATCCCTCTCTAACTGTATAGGCTAGAACACCGTTTAAAGATTGGTTTGAAATGGTTACCCCAGTGATTCTCCTGCCACAACCATAGGAAAATTATTGGGTGATAACACAGTCTGAAGTCATGATCTCTAGCGTAACTGATACCATAGTATACTAGAACTTTTAGGTACCTCATCACATGCTTTGAAGCTACCAAGTGAACATGTTTGGCCTCAACTACATATTGACTCAACATGTTTACAACAAAGCATATATTTGGTCAAGTATTCGTCAGATACATCAATGAACCAATGATTTGTATGTATAGTGTCACATCCACTAATTCTTGCGAAGCATCAGCCAACAAATTCAAGTGTGTATCCATGGGTGTGGCCATGGATTTACATTCCAACGTATCAAACCTTTTCAGGATTTCTAGTGCATACTTCCTTTGGTTAGGGAATATTTCTTCCGGGCTCTTCCATACTTCAAGACCAGAAATGGTGTATCAAGCCAAGGTCATTCATCTCGAATTTTGTAGTAGACCTCTTCTTTGTTTCTACTAATGAGCTTCTCATCATATGTCAGGAACAAATCATCTATCATGTCATACAATGTCATCTCGAATTTTGTAGTAGACCTCTTCTTCGTTTCTGCTAATGAGCTTCTCATCATATGTCAAGAACAAATCATCTATCATGTCATACAATGTCCTGGATTCATGTCTACAAATTCACCACATATGATTCATTTTTGTGAGGGGAGACATTCGGTATCACTCTAAATACACCCATAAAATACTAGGGCAAATAACATTTTCCACGGATGTCTCTCAATCTCTGCAATTTGTGCTATAGTCACTCCCCTGAAGTGGAGTTTTTCTGCTCCCTCCTGTAACTAAGCATTATCCTTCCTCCACATTGGAACATTCAACACTGGAGTGACTGGTATCCATCTTTGTTTGTTGACCTTTTATGTATCCATCTTTGTCATATTGCAAGGTCACCAGATACCAAGATATCGAATTCTGTTTGCAAGTTCCTCTTGAACCCATCTATGAGTTTCTTATCTTCAACCTTATCGAAAAGGTTGATATCTCACCACTCTATGTGGTCCTCAATTTCATCATATAATTGTTCGTCCTGGGTGTATTTTGAGCATGTACAAAGCCTTCTTCAATATGCACATGTGGTTCTATGTTTAGAGATTCCCTACAAGTTGCTCTATATACACTTCTTCTTCGATTACATTATCAAATGTCTTTGGTCACTAAAGCAACATCTCATCATCGTCGACTCTTTATATCTTGCTGTGTACATCTATAGTATGTTATATTTTTCAAGTCTTCTTGAATTTCATAGCTGGGCCATCGTCACTTTTTCTTTGGAACAAGTTCTGTCATTATTCTCCTGTAGGTGATTGTACACGATCCTTCCTACAAGTCAAATTTAGTTGCATGATTAGATACAGTTCATAGTATGACAAGGACATAGATCACACAGTCATGCAACTATCTTAGCCAATGTTTCAACATAGCATTCATCTATATCTCACATCCATATGGTAACTTTATAGATGTCTACCATCTCTACCAGAACATAGTTAAGAGTATGCACTTCCCTCAAAATGTCATCAAAGAGGTTTCATTCTAGATGAGCAACAATGGAGTGGTGCGCGGTACCATAGGATACTTACCCATCACATGCATATTAGTAATATATTTTTCATTAAAGAAACACTCTACCATGCATGATCTTAGGAAGATAAATGTGTACACAATTAAGCAACATCAATAATAATTCAAATACTTAACTTTGATTGTATGTTGGGTAGATTCCCCCCTGATATTTGCTTCCCTGCTAGCATGGTCTTCTTCAATTTGAAACATCGACCTTGATATTCATATCTTCTAGATGCAGTAGATCCTCTTGGATCTTATATTTGGATAAAATATCTTGGTATTCATGTATGTACAATTCTTCATCTTTGGAGTCCAAATTGTAGGAGATTCTCATACCATGATCTTACCAATAAGAGTGCTTCAATTGGATTCTTGCTTCAATGATTTTCTAGAAAATTGCTTCTTGTTGACCTAGGGTTTGATAGAGAAACCCCAATTTTTCAACTTTGATATCTTGCAAAACTAGTCGGAGAGAAATATACACCTCCCCAAGGTGAGTTGAGAAATGTACTCCTTTTCCCAGATATGTGAACATAACTTCAAAATACCAGATGCCCTAGTTTTTCCCGGTAGCCGACATGACCAAAAATGAAAATTCTCAGAATTGAGTTTTGCTTTCACAGAAAGATGCACCCTCTTAGGGTGAGTTATATGGTCCTCCTTTTTCAGTTGATACGTGGAGGAAAGTTTCTGGAACATAAAGCCCTAGTTTTTGTAGTTTATTCTACAAAATTGTTCGATCGTAATTATGGTGTATCTCCTAAATTACTACTCCGCAAGGTATAAAAATTCATCCTAAGGTAGCCTAATGTGTCTTCTTTCCAACCCCACATGTTAGAGAAGTATTAGATTCACCAAGTGGAACTTATGATAAGTTTCCCAAGGTGACATGTTTGAGGACTAATTCAGTATAGCGAACTTGTACAAACTACCACATGTCACTGTTTCAACTTCAAGGTCTAAAACTATAGTTCGTTCCCTATTTGCAACATCTTGCGAAATTTGATTTCGATATTCTTATCCCAATACATAGTAATTTTCCCTACGTCACATGTTTATGACTGAATTCTGGAAGAGGTTGGAACCTTGGTTTAGAGGGATCATATCTCCTAAAGTATAGCGAATCTGAGGCAAAAACTTGTATACAAGGTACATAAATATTTAATATTCATCTTGTCCAAGTTTCAGCTTTTGATCCTTCTCCAAACTTGATTTATAGAGAAAATTCCAAGGTGACTAGATTTTTCCTTTTATGGATTTCAAGCATGAAACCCTAATCTTTAGTAACTGTTGTTGTAACAGTGTTTCAACTGCACAAAGACTTCTTCCATGGTGTATTTTATACCATGTTAAATTTTTAATGGTTATACTAGATCTTTAATATTTTTGCATCATATCCATATGCAATAGGATCACTGAAATAAATACAAGCACAACATGACAAGGTACACAACAATTTACCCTGGGAAACCCAAAAGGGAAAACCCAACAAAAATTCCTCAATATAGATTACCAGAATGTAATGACCAAAGAGCAAGGTCTCGTAAGAGAGAGGGAGAGAGAGAGAGAGAGAGAGAGAGAGAGAGAGAGAGAACCCCAAGCATAAGATCCAAAACACCAAAGACACTTGTCATCCTCCTTCTCTGACCTTCCTTCTTTCTCTCTCTTGTGCAATACATGAGTGTGAGTGTGTGTATAAATGAGGGGGGGAGCCTCCCTATTTATACTAATCTTCCAACTGACATTTTACCTAATTGGGCCGACCTAGCCAACTGATAGGTCACCTACCTAGGAGATCTCACAATAATAATTATATTATTCTTTTTGGGGTGTTATTGATCCAACTTACAACGAAAAGTTTACCTCATGACTTTTACATGACCTTTTACATCAGTGACATTTTCCCAAAGGAGGGATAATAACAATGTAAAGTATAGTATAATATTCTTCAAAGTTATATTATTTCAACATAAAGTCCCCAAATTTGCAACATACAATGGAGACATCGACACAAACTAACAACATAGACGTAAGCACAATGTCAAATACAAGTAGCCCAATAGCATAGACAATGTCAAATGCTCTTAGCGCAAAAAGGTTGTCGTCAATTTTTTGTCTGATCTTTTTCTTTTAATAACAAAGTTCATCGAACTCAAAATTGTTTCAAAAATCATGAATAGTGCTCTTTGCTAAATTGTTTCCTTCCCCCTTGATTTGTTGCTTTACAAATGACATATTAAAGCAAACAACTTCAAAAGCATCTACTATCATACAATTGTGCACAACAACATCCAACAACGTCTTTGAAGGAGACATTTTAGCAGTCTATGGGCTTGCACAGAACAAAATCCATAATTATCACGTTAAAACACAGATTCTACCTGCAAAGTTGGTGGATATAGACGGAAAAATGACGATTACAACTAGTATAAATGGCAATATGATCAAACGCTTTGGTGATTTGTTTCAACCGAGGAAAAGCGTTATAATCAACATATTTAGCCTATAAAAAAAGGTTAGTATGAATGAGGCGATGCAGAGTACTTGATCATGATTCTGGAAAATACTATTGTCGAGGCAATTGATCAAGTTTGCAAAATGCACAAACTCCCTTCAGACATGACAATCAATGAGTTTTTTTCATCAATTGAGTCTTATGATGTGGCTCTATTGCAGCAGTAGTTGTTGTAGCACAATACAATGCTAGACAATTTGATTTCTACATCAAAGATGGTGACACAACAAATGACCATGCAACTGTACACATTGTTTTTTCCACACAGTGTATTATTGTCAAAACATTTGGTTTTTGTCATCTCTTTTTTTGAACTAGCCAAATAGGTGCAAACATATTCAACCATTTCCAAATGCAATAAAAACCCTGGTAGATACCTACTGCTACTGTTACAAATACAGATCAACAAAACATATAAGGATTTTTTTCTTACATGTTCAAGAACAACCTGGATCTGATAATCTACCATTTTATTTGTTCAAAAACATTGTTAGGAATGGATATAAAGGAGTCCATTTGATACGAACCTTCACAACCACATTTATTGATCCATTGAACGATGAATATGCAATCCAAAACTTGCTATTGGTGGCTGAGTCAAAAACACAAGTTAGCCCACAAATATTGTCTTCTTTGTCTCTCTGACTATTAAGTAAAACTTGCACATGTATACAACATAATTTAACTATTTTTAACACACACAAAAATGTTTTCTTTATTCGGTCTCATTGCAAAAACACTAATAGTCTATTTTTCTTTGCATTTGTTTTCTTTTTCTTTGCTCGAATTAACATATTCATGGAATACTTTGAGCCAAAAGTGCTTTTGCACCTCCATTGCGATGCATCTGCAACAAATGCAATTTGCTGATGATTCATAATTTCTTGCTTTGCACATATTGCAAACATGAAACATAGATCGAATATGAACATAGTCTAGAATGCAACTTGGAAACAAATAATGACAAAATAGAGTGCACTTTGTGAGGCACATTGCTCAAACAATGTTGTGCAGCAGTAGAAACTGTTTTTTATGAAGAATATTGTAAAAGTGTTTCGTCAACAATGTTCAATGTAGGCAAATTTTGTCTGGAAGGACCATTTACCTTGGCAATGGACAATGGGGTCATTGTCCTTAAAATAGCTTAACAACTAGTAAGCAAAATGCAGGTACAATTCTACACTGGAAAAAACACATACTCTTATGCAAATATTTTTGTTATATTGCATATATTGTCTACATACTTCCAATTTACCATTTCTTCATAGCTTCAAAAAAAAAATCGTATTTCCTTGCTGATATTGAAATTAAATAAAATCAGAAAGCATCACCATTTTTGCATATGCTGCAAATATATAGCTTTCCTCATGTTTACATTTATGTACACATACAAGAAATACTCAACACAACAAATGCATTTGATTCATTTATAGCAATAAAACTAAACAAGTTGTTCATTTTCCCATTTTTGAAAAATAATTCCTTTGTAGTATCAACAACCCTGTCCCAACAAAGTTGAAGCTTTGTTTTTCCTCAATTATCAGCCTCCTTCAATAGACTAGATATATTAGGCAATTTATCCATTTTCCTATCAACTAATTGCTTGCTTCCATTTAGAAACATGAAAACAAATTTAAGATTTTTTTATTATTCATTGTTGGTAGTATTTTCAACTATTTAGCAATATTGTAAATTGTATCGATCATTGAGTGAAAAACAATTCAAAAACTAATAATCTATCACATCTTTACCAGCTAGCTTGCTTAACAATTGATTGCTTTCCCGAAATGGAATTTTACTGCTTGAACAAGTAATTAATGTTAGTATTTTGAAATAGGATTTTAGATGATAAGCATTAATTAATGATGCCATATCTGAAACTTGCTTTCCTAACAAAAATTTTGATTCTATTGTTTCATCACTTTCTTTTCATGCAACAACACATAACTGCCAATATTCATGCTCGCTTATTCTGCAACCTATGAAACATAGCACCACAAAACTATTTCAGCTTATTGCAATTTAAAAACCAACTACATTGCCCACACCTACGCGTAGAAATTAACATTTAAGAAATCTCTTTTGTCAATCTTGCACTTCTTGCAAGTAGTTTTTTTTCTTTACAATACTTCCATTGTCTATGCATATGTGAATCAAGTAACGACTCAATACATATCAAACAAAAGCTTACCTCTAGATGTTTTTTTTTCATTTTTGCACAATTTTTTTTTTTAAATTATGCAAATAACATTTATTCAAATCATTGCCATATATACCATAGATATATAGATATTCACCTCATGCATACTTATTCTTTCTAAAATATAGCATGAATTTCGCTTTGCAATAACTATTGTTTTTAACACATTTCTTGTTTTTTTATTTTATTTGTAGCTCCCTCTTGCCAAGCACTCTGAAGACACAACATCGGTTTGCACAAATTTGCACATATATCCACCATTCCAAAATGCTCTTTGGTTTGACTATATACAATGCACAATGTGTAGGAACAACTACATGCATCCAGTTACAACAAAATCTCAATAACAAATGAAAATGGAGCCTTTTCCACACAAAAACAAAAAAAACAACATGTTGGTGCAATTTTTTTTTTCCCTATGCTCTCTGCATATTTGGACAATGTGCAATGTCTAAAAAGCATTTTTATAAATGCACAAACCTGTGACTCAGATATAGCACCTTTTGGCAATTTTTTCCTTGTTAGTCGACCAAATACTACAACATAGTTTTAGGCAGTGTACACTTCCCATATAGCAATTGATCACATCTATCAAGTCGGTTGTAATGCAATTTCGAATCTTTGGCTTTGCTTTCAAACAATTGCTACTGTAATTTTGTTTATGACATTTACAATGCAAATAGTCTCTTTACTATATGAATATGTGTATTTTCTTTATTGGACGTTTTTTAATGTTGCAAAAATGGTCCTTGTATCTTGGGAAAAAACATTAGTAATTATAAAGTAGCACATGCATAAATGTTTTTGTTTTTCTCGCGTCAAAACATATGTTCCAGAAACAATCTCTTTACTGTCATTTGCTAAACCTGTTTCTCTTCCATTTCCATGTTCCCATTGTTAGCTTGTTGGCATATATAATGTCCCTTTTTGGATTTTTGGAGAAAATTACAAATTTGGGCAATTTTCGAGCTTTCCTAATCAAGATTGTAGGGGGTTCCAGCTGACTCCAAATGGTCTCTAATTTGAAAGGAAAGGATAGGGTGAGTCTTAGAACATTACCAGGTGACCTATGAATACTTTTGGACTGAATTTAAGCTCTTGCAAACTAATTTGGGGCTAGGGAGAAATAATGCAATTTTACATAGGAAATTGTGGTCAAATTCCCCCAAGGGTGAAGGTAAAATTGGCTTCCCAAATAAAGTACGACCTTCCCAAATTTGTGAATAGAGCATTGGGATTGTTATCAAAAATAAAGGGATGTCATTACACATGGTTATTATCTCTACAAACTAATTATAAAGTGCGACATTCGCATGACCACTTTTAGGGAAATTGCATAACTAGCTCGATTTTGACATATGAAAGGTAGAGTTAAAGGTTTAGATCAGGATGTGGCATATAGAGACCATATACATAGTAAAATTTGTTGATCAACAGTATTAAACACCAGAGGAATCCCTTCATACAAGTCTGGTATACAACTCATTCAGTATGGGAGTCAAATACATGAAAACTACTGATTTAATAGCATAGAATTGCGAGAGTTTCACATATGGATTTCTTGGATTTCGACCCACAGAGAATAGGGACATGAAATTATAGAGTAACACATCATATATTTCTGTCACAACATCAAACTTAGAGAAGATCCCTCATATAAATCTGGTATAAAACTACTTCAATATTGATGCCAAAATCCATGAAAACTAGTGATACAATGGCATGAGAATGCAAACTTTTCACACAGGAGTTTATTGGATTTCGATCTACTTAGAATATGGGCATGAAAGTATAGAGAATTACATAATATATGGCTTCCCCAACATCATCAAACTCATAGAGATGTCCTCATACAAATCTGATATAAAGTTACTTTAGTATTGAATCCAAATCCATGAAAACTAGTTACTCAAGAGCATGGGGAATGCAAGCCTTTCATACATGTATGTATGATATTTCGACTTACATAGTATATGTACATGAGTTTACACAAGCATACATCGTATACCCAAGCTTGGGCATCAAATATCCTCAGCAAAGTGCAAGCACCACTCCAACAAGTGCACCATCAACATGAGAGTGTGGAAGAATGGAGAAGAAGGAATGAGAGAATAGGGAGATAGATGAGAATTCGACTGTATGAAACTTCGACCTACAACTAAAACGCCTTCATTAAGCTTGAATGAGATGTCTAAATGACCTCTCCATCAACCAACTTGAAAATGAATCCAACTCCCTCGAAATTGGTTCACAAGCAGGGAGAGTGAACACTCACTGTGCAATGGATAAGCAAAAACTCTCCAAAATGACAAAGTCCAATTGAAAAAGGATCAAAAGTTATTCTCATTCCTCATGAAATCCTTTTATTAACTTCATGAGGCCTCCTAAGGTCGAATTTCACTCCATGAGATTGATCCAAATCATCTTATTGGTTTAGTAACTCTCATGACACTTGTCTCCCTCTTCATGCTCCAATTCTTTCCCCAATTCGAATGTTTGCCTCTAACTCCCAAATTCGACCTCTTGGTGGCTATTTTTAGCCATGTCATGTCAGATTTGTCATATGTCTGCAATCAAGTCTGAATTTGTCATACTTGTCATAGAATATTTCATCATTTGTTGTCATAGAGTGCATGGAATCTCCTTCCAAGTGGCACACCTTGTCTTCTAGTCTCTTCCTCTTCCATGGAAGTTACTCTCCTTTACCTATTCGAATTCCTTAGCTCATTATATGATATTTGAGACCACATCACCCTCCAATAACGCTACATTACTCATGTGTTCAAATTTGGATGAAGATCATGCCAAGTGTGTGGGGAATCTAGTCATCCAAAGGATCCACAAGCTTCCAAGTGTCTTCATGAACCCATGCTACCTTATTTTTTAGCATTTATCATTTATGTGACCAATTTAAATGTGAATATGGTAAACTAAAGTCCTTTTGAGTCCCATAGCCCCTTATTACAAAATTTATGTCTCCATCTCAACCTAGGGAACTAGTAGGTTGGTGGAACATTATTTGCAAGTAGTCTTATTTGGAAATTATTTAATTGGAGTCATGACAGCGTACTAGACATATATTATTGTGAGTTATGTGTCACATGCCCCAATTTTGTAAAATAATGTTATTTGTTTTGAATTGATTCCCAAGACATTATGTGAAATTTAATGCTAAGTGGGAACTGATGACTCAACAGAGTCAAAAGACGTGGAATGTAATTCTGAATATTTTATTTTTAAATAAATAAAAGTGGAGACAACAGCTTGGGAGAGCTGTTAATAAGAGTGTTACTGGTCAAACTGGTGGAAGGAACTAGGTGGAGAGCAAAAGATAAGTGGCAGCATCCTCAAACACTTCCTATGTTGCAAGTGGCAACTTCCCTACATTTGGGGTCATGATCCCCCAAGAAAGTGGGATCAGAGCAGGTGGCTCAATTAATGACAACTAACCCAAAAAGACCTAGGCAATCTTATAAAAATGCCCAATGTAGAGAGCTGAGGCTACTCATATATTTTCCAGGAGAAGAATCATTCAGGGGGAATGCACTTCAAGGAATTCATTGGGAAAAGGGAAACTGTAAGGAAGGTGTTTTGGAGGATAAACTGCAGGAACTTGATCTAATATAACTTTTTAGCTGAGAGATCTGACTGATGGGTTCAGGATTGGTATTGAGTCTCAGGACTAGTACTTGGTTATTTGCTTCACCTAGTTCCAGCCAGGGAGACCAGAGTAGGCTCAGGGGTCATGAGGAGTCGCTGTTTGAGCGCTCTCCAGGAATTGGTAGGGAGGAACGGCCTCCCATTGTTGTTGTCGATCAGCTTTAAGAACATGTTTTGCTATCTACTAATTTCTGTGTTAATATCTGTGTGTGAGTGAATGATGCATTTTCAGGTTATGATGTAAACTTAGAAGATAGAATATTTTAGCTTGTTTAGTAATGAATTTATTCTTGATGAAAAATAAATCCTACCTGTGTTTTTCCCCATCTAGAGTAATCCAAATCGTACTCTAGCACAGGTGGTGTATTTTTAATGAATGAAGTATGATGTAAATTTAAAATAAGATGTTAGCTTGAATAGTAGAATGTTTCTTTATTTAGATATTCGTTATCAGAAGAACTACTAATCTGTACATAGAGTAGTATTAGACCTAGACTGTGTAAGTCAGAATATTAGAAAAGGAAAGGAAGTTATATCATTATACGAATAGTAGTATGTTTTAATAGATGAAACAAACTTCTATACAATATTTACTTCCGTAATCCTTATATCTATTTTGAAACGAAAGGAAAAGAAGATAATAGTTAAACTGTGTAGTATTAGGTTAAATAAAAATGTCGTTTCAGCTCTGTAGTTCATTTCTTTTCCTATTTATGATAAATAACTACTGTAATTATAGCAACCAAACTGTGAGTAAGGATAGAAAAACCTTGATTTAATTCTAAAGATAAAACTAGTTGGTTTAAGACTGTTAGCTAGGTGATTTCATTTATGACTCATAATTTAAATAATTCATTCATCTTATCTAGCTGAACTTACGCAAGTTCTACAGCTACTAACCTATCTCCTAAGGAATTTAAACAAACGCTACTATTTATTTAGAGAAAGGAACACAGATAATTTGTTATTTCCCTTATTTTATAAATTCTAATGTTATAATTTAAATAGGGTAATATAAATACAGAAGGAATTTTTATAAATTATTTAGCATAGAAAACATAAGAGTATAACAATAAAATACTTTCTCATCTATATACTTTATAAATAGACTGAGTATAAAGATAATGTACATAATTATAGGAACAATATTTACTTATAAGTAAAATAACATTCTTATAACATTATAATAAATATCAAGTAAATATAACTTTGTACTTTAAAGATGTAACTATACAGTTACATAAGTACAACTCTAAGAACATTGAATTACTCATTTTTCCGAAAGTTAACCAATATAAAATAATATTTAAAACCTCATTAGAATAGAGGAAAATAAGGTAAAATAACCTAAAAATAACGTACAGTTATCTTAGACAAAAAATATTTAAAATAATTTACAGAGTAAAATCAAATGTAATAACTTACAGGAAAAGAAATTAACAGAACATAAACATGCTCGATTTATCGAGTTTAATAACCCATTATACAATATAAGAAATAACAGAATAAATTATAGTATTATATTGTAAATAAAAGATAATTTAAAACAGTAAATACATCTTCACATCGCTGAGTTAGGGTAAAACCCTATTGTATCAAAATTTAAAACAGAAGTATCAAAACAAGCGAGATTAAGTTCTATATTGATGCCTCTCTGCTTTCAAGGGTTAACAGAGTATGGCTTAACATGCCTTTCATCTTTTATACATTCTATACACAAAAACCAGAAGCAAAATCAAAATTTACAGGTCACGGCCTAAGCCGGAAGTCTCGCATAAAGCAAGGGTTTATCATGAACAAAAACAGCGAACCAAGTTAACCCAGATAAACCAAGACCACAAGGGTCTTTGCAGGCCACGACGACCAGCCATCAAATGTCCCATAAGGAACTGAATAAGGATGAACTGCCATGGGATAACTAAGGCTTACCCGTGAGCAAGTTGTCGACCCAGCTTGCACCAACTGCGTAGAAGGACGAGGCCGTCACCTGTATAAAAACAACCCACGATATCATTAAAATTTTATACTTACATTAACAGAGATGCGGAAATAGCTTTTACTTGAGCTTCAAGGTAACGTAACCACCCATAAACAGAAGTGTCGCCACCAATGCAAGGAGAAACAAATCCTTCATCTGTTACAAGAAAGAAGGAGGTTACCAACGCAGCAATGACCAACGACGGCCAAGAGTTGGAGCAATAAGCCAAGCAAGAATAAACGCATGGGCCGCCACTACTTCCCAACCAAAATTCCACTCTGCTGTGAAACCCTAAGACCAAACAAATCTTAAGATGTGAAACCACGACTCTTACTACTGGGTCAAAAAAAGAGAGACCCTTATAGTCTCTCAACCCTTAAAAGAATAAGCTGCGAAGGTGAAACCCCGGAGGAAAACAACCAACCTAGTCCAATCAACGAATGTTTCTTGTTACAGCTCTTCTCTATTAGTGTTCAGGGCAAGCTCATGAGGTGCGAGAGGTAAGAAGCAAGTTAGGAGATTGTCATTCAAACCAGTTGCAAAATTGGCATGGAGGTCGAAACACAGTAGCAGAGCGGCCGGAGACCGAGAACGACGGAGGAAATGACAAGTCTAGGGTTCGCAATTGCCTTTTATCTTCTCAATGCTTGGCTACGATGATTCCACGTACACCTTCAAATAATTTGCCATGCAGTGGGTAATCTATATAGTTCCGGCGTGCAATCAACGAAATGATTTTTATTCCAATCATATGGTGGCTCGAAATTTCCACAAGGTTCTTACTGCCGGAGTCAACCAAGCATGCACGCTGCAACATGCAAAGAGAACTTAGGTATAAAGGTTAGGCCATATAATTTATCAAGGGCATGGTCAACTCTACGACCCATCACTTATGCAAGCAAAGTATTCGTTCAATAAACAATTATAACTTTAGTAAGGGTTATGCCACTTATTATTTAACAAAAGAAATTCTTAAAACCTATGTAAATTAAGGTACCCTTCTTGTTAGTTTTATTCTTGATTTGCCTTTGAGTACTTATTTATAAACTATTACGTTTGCAAATGAGAATGTTAAGCCTTATAGTATTTATCGGGCTTGTCAATAGGTAAATTATGATGATCTTAATAAACAATAACTGGACAATATCTTTCCAAGTATGTTATGTGTAAAAGAACTTAGTTCATCAATACTAACTTAATCCATTTGATAGCAGTATGTAATGAGGATATAATTCCTTTTAAGCCTCAAAGCTTTAGAAGATAGAATAATAGTATAAAAACTCATTAACTATTGTGCATTACTTTCTTATCACAAGAATTAACCAAAATTTCTCGTTACGTAAATTGTTTATAGTCACAGTTTAGATAGACCCTTAAAACGTAAAACCCCGCCATCTTTAACCTCTGTGTAAGGAAGATTAAAGGTGTTTACACATGATGACTTGGGTAAACATTGATAAATATCTAAGAAGTCAATTCGCAAATAAAATTATAAATTACAAATTAGAGAGAGAGAGCAACTGTCGCCAAATACAGTTAGGATAGAATTCTCTTTTCTATGGCATCTTTAAAAAGAATAACAATCTAATTGTTTTACCTCATAAAAGCATTTGAAATTGAAACAACATATATATATTCTTTTACTGAGCTATTATTTTGCAACGAACATATATCTGCAAGCTTTATGATTATTGACAAGCAGCACCGGATCTTTCTTACCTGTAAATCTGTGAGATCAGGTAAACTTTTTGCATTAGCTCAAAAGCTAAGTAAGCCCCAGAATTCCAAGACAGTTCCACCTTTTTGTCGCAAAGAAAAAAATAAATCATTAAACTGAAAAAGAATTATTCTATAAGATAAACATAGTCGAGTAGATAATTCAGATTATGAATTTATCAATCTGTAATTCAAATAACATATAACTATTTATAGCTGTTAGCTGACTACATTATTGAATATTATCTGTATTTTCAAAATTTTAAATTTTTCGGTAAATTTGGGGTTTTGACATTATGTACTGTTGCAAAATTGCTTAAAATCCATGATATGTTTTTTGACTCAAATTACTATGTGACTCTTGTACTTCACCATAACATCTGAAAATGACCAATTTTCAGTTGCAAAATAGAAGCAAAAGACAATTGCAACAATTTATGTTTTATGGTTGATGGAAAACAAACAAGTCTTGTAATTATAAATCATATTTTTTATCTGAAACTCACCATATCATTACAAAATACCAATTGTTAAGTTATATATATACCTCCACAGTTTTTCAATTTCATAAATCTAGTCTTCTTATTTTGCAACTTAGGCTCCATAGTGAACAAAAACAAGAAAAGCTATTAGAATTATGAATTCTAAACTTGCTCTGTTTATACAAAAGTCCATGGTCTTCTTTTTTGTATTCCAAATTTTTGAATATTTTGAATTATATATCTTGTTCACCTATTTTATTATTTTCTTTTGTATGCATAGATACTTTTAGAACCTTGAGAATAGTCCACCGAATATTCTATGTTGTAAAACTGAAGAAATGAAAACTAGCTTGTTTCTTTCCTTTCCTGTTTCTTTTTTGTCTCTTGACCTTTGGAAAGACAACTAACACTCTATTGTCGCAGATGGACATGTTCAAAGACAACTAAAAATGATTCCAACCCAAAACATAAACCTGCAATTTTGAGATCTTTTCATACTCAAAATGCCATTTGGAAAATACTCTTCTCCCTGTTTATTGCTTTCAATTTACAATGTTCCACTCCAAATATTGTTATACTTTGTAACTCGTTCATAGCTCCAATATTTAATGTATTTAGAAACAAACCTCCTAATTTTTATTTAGGTTTGGATAAAAAAATTAGTCTTCCCACTTATTTTTCTATTGCTATCAATGTAAACACAGGCAAATACTTGGTTTCCTCGAGTCTCTTTTCTTTTCATGCGATTATTCATTGTCCATACAAAAATTAATTTGCCTTGAAGTGTTTGATGGATGTAATTTTTCCTTCCATTAATGATTGTTACCTTATTCAAATGCATTATAACTATGCATCGAATTGTCACTTATAGAACTTTTATCTTGAGTAACAACAAAAGTCTAGTGAGTTTTTACATATTTGATAAAACTAAAATAATAAAATACATTTATTTAAGTACTTCTCTCCATTAATAAAAATGGTTCCCAAACATTGCCTCCTTGTTTTTATTGTTTTTTAGAGAAACACTAATGCATTTTGTTTTCTCGCCAGCCTTGGCAATTGTGGCATGGCCAGGGTTGGCTACATCCATAGTAATAAGTCTAGGGGGGCCACATGAAGGGGGGCCTCGTCCTATGACTCCAGTTTTGGGAGCCTAACCCCAAAAGACCCAAAGAATTGGATTCATGTGAATTGAACCTCCGACCTCAATATCTACGGTCTTTGGACTCGGATCTCCAACCAACTAAACTACCCCTAGGGGCTAACACCAATGCATTTTATTTTGCTATTTCAATATATTTACTATTCTCAACATTTTAATCATGTTCCTACCTCTAAATAATGTTGCAACCAAGTTATTAATTTATTAATATTTTAAACAAAACACTTTTTATCACTATTCTAAGTGAAATCACATACTTGCAGCAACATTGCAGTGCCTACCTGCAAATCAATATTTCCTCGTAGCTCTGGTTATTATATTGATCATTATAAGTGCAACAAAATTTTATTACAAATTATAATATTCTTATTTAAAAAAACACAATATACTAAAATAATTATAATTATATGAATAAAAAAGTCAAAACCTACATAGTCTTCGTTCTAATCAATAACATTAATAAGTCAATCACATAGCTCATTGGAAAAATTGCTCTTTTCTAATTCAGTAAATTTGCACGGTGCTACAAGATAACGTGGTCACAGCCAATTCCACGGCCAGGAGTGGCATTTTTCATGATAATGTGCGCGACAAGATAGCGTGGTCACAGCCAATTCCACGGCCAGGAGTGGCATTTTTCATGATAATGTGCGCGACTGAGGAGACATTTATAGAATCGCCATCTTCATAATTATTATTCCATTGAAGAATCTCATCTCTTTCAAATCTCCCACCATTCCACCTCCAGTAATATTCCACTTGGCATCGATACTTCTTGATGTCTGTTATGGTTTGATTCCCAAAAGACAGCCATAGGCACCGACATTTTGAATGGTTTGATTAATTGACTGTCTGTCTGTAGAAGTATTCGCGTGGTTTGTTTAGTGGAAGAGGGATTGCAATAAAAACATGGAGTATAGGAACCTTGGCCTCACAGGCCTCAAGGTGAGCAGGCTATCATACGGCGCATGGATCAGTTTTGGCTTTCAAATAGGCCTCGAAGAAGCCAAGACATTGCTGTCATGCTGCAGAGAACATGGCATCAATTTCTTTGACAACGCGGAGGTTTATGCAGGAGGCAGGGCAGAGGAGATCATGGGTCAGGCGATTAAAGAACTGGGATGGAAGCGTTCTGATATTGTGCTCTCCACCAAGATTTTCAATGGGGGGACTGGGCCCAACGATGTGGGGCTCTCCAGGAAGCACTTAATTGAAGGGACAAAAGCCTCGCTGAGGAGACTGCAGGTGGAATATGTGGATGTATTGTTCTGCCATAGACCTGACGAGGGCGGGACTCCACTGGAGGAGACAGTGAGGGCTATGAATTTTATCATTGATCAGGGGTGGGCCCTCTATTGGGGTACCAGCATGTGGCCCAAAGACTTGATTGTGGAAGCTTGGAGGATTGCCAACCAACTAGGCATGGTCGGGCCACAGGTTGAGCAGCCCAGGTATAATTTGCTTGCAAGGGACAAGGTACTGCGTTTTGCTTTTGTGTTTTTTACTCCAATTGGATGAAATTAGATTCATTGAAATTTATTTCTTCACTGTTTTATTTCATTTTTTTCCTCTCTATTAGGGGAGGGGCAGCCTTGAGGTGCTACACCCCAAATCACAGATTTTTATTTGCTAAGCTGCCCGGTTTGAGGGGTAACTATAATGCCAGAATTGTTGGAGACTCACAGTTCACTTTCCATTTAAGAATATGAGTGGGTTAGATAATAGGGAAAATGGAACCTTGATGAATAGCTTAACGCTCCATTCAATCATTGCTCTGTTGCAAATTTTGTGAAAGACTTTTTCATCCAATCAAACCACACAGAGCAATCTTTATATTTTTAGTTTTAATTAGTCTTAAAAGGAAAAAGAGGGCCTTGCATCTATCTCCACAAGTGTTGCATTATGAACAAGGATAGCTATGCAACAAAATTGACCTTTTGGTGGGAATACGTTGCAACAAATTCTTGTGTTTCTGATTTCGGATTGACCCGGCAATTTCCAATTGTTTTGAGGTTACAGATCGATTTGGAGACCGCCAAAAACCTATGGGCAGTCGAGATCTGTGAGCAGGGAACATTTCCTGTGCGGAATAGGTGATTGATTGCCAGTTTGGAGTCAGAAAGGAGTTGGAGATGTGCAATTTGTTGCAAATTTATCCAATTTTGTTATATTATCAATGCAAAAATCGCTCTTTTCACTCGTCTGTGAGCAGGGGTCTGAAATAGCATTTCTTTTGCTAGGCAGGACTGTATCTGTCACCATTCTATTTCTTTGAGCTACAAAACATCCAGATTTCATTACGTTGTAACCAAATATGCTACTAGCACCACCATCTCAAACCATCCAAAAAGCAAATAGAACATTAATTGGGAACTAAACTGATGACTATTTTCATCATCTGGTGTGCTTGGTTGACTGGGCTAAATGTAATCAGGGCTAATCTGGGCTTTTGTTAGTCTGGCACTTGGGCTGGGCTGGAGTACCTGTTATCTGGCTACTTGGCATTGCCCTGGAGAATGTGACCAACTATTTCCATTTTCATGGCAACGGAGTCGGTCACTGCCAGAGACATCATTGAGTGGAATTTCTTTTCAGCTATTAGCACTTTTCGGAGGAGTCTCTTGTAATCTTTTGATTATGCTTACTCCATTCTCTCGGGTGGCCTCTCATTTTCATCCACCACTTCAATGACTCTGGTTAGATCCTGTAGGACCCTTTCTTGATATTCTGTATATGTTTTGACCAGGTTTAGACCAACCCAGTGAGCATTTGCTTGACCTCCAAATAGAGGTCCGCTGCAAGAGTTAAAAAGTTTGTTTATCCATCTTCTCTTCTAGAACGGCATCCTTCTTTTCTGATTTTAATTTTGACATGATGATGGCGTGTTTTCTTTTCCATACCCTGGCTACCCAAAAGGGGCCAGTTGGGTAGCAATAAAAATCAGTTATTCTTATTTCTCCAGGATTTCTGTTATTAGAATCCGAGATCATTGATGTTAGTTTGTCTTGACTAATTTGTAGTGTGTTGATGGTGAGCTTATATTAGATGTGTATGATGTTGTAAACGGGACTCTAATTTTTTTGGGGCACTGCAAGAGGTTTTGTTCATCTTCCACTATATTTTTGTTACATTTGTTGGAGGTGGAGCCGGTTGTCCAGTTCTGCGTTGAAGTTTAGGTGACCCGGTTCTTATTTTTCCAATACAGAATTTTTTCTATCAATTGAATAATTTGCAAGCATACAGGCAGAGTCAAGTTTGAGTTGATCTGATTAAAAGTTGGTTTGGATTGGGCTAATGACTGAACCACTGAAGTGGACTTACAAGCATAACAGCTATTAAAGACTTCGCTAAAAATTTCAGAAATAGAACATTATGTCTAGAATATAGCAACAACTAACATAACCGGAGGCACAAAGCTTATTCAAAGGGGCCTGTTGGGGATCTCCTTCATACTTTACTCCTTAATTGAGACCGGTCTGCTGTAGAGCTCTTTCAAGATCAGGTCTTGTTTGTATTCCAATCTCTCCCCAGTCACCTTTGTTAGTGTGAAGGGTACAACGATGAGTGATTATTATAAACTCAATACAATAATAATCACGTAATAGAAAGATAACCAAATACACAAAAACAAAAAAGATATAATTGGGTACTAAAGTATCTTTTAAGATATGATCAATGTGTTTAAAATGATCAATATGCTTAATATGATAAAAATGATCAACAACTTCGTGAATTAATACATATCAGCATAGATCCATTTTAACGTTATATCTATTAAGTATCGAAAGGGATCCAAAATAAATCTATTTGCAAGCTTCTTGTTACATAAAGATATGGCATCAGATTGATCTATGCTAGTTTATTTATGTCCACGCTTTTTCTCTCTGTTTTTTACAACATTAGACATAACATTTCAATTTTTTTTTCCATTTTATCAGTATTAGTAATTACATAAGTTATGTTATGTGACATGTATCTTCCACCTATGTTGTGAAGTACACCTCACTTCTCTCGGTGCAATGAAGTTTAGACTTCTAGGAGATAAGGTAATTTTAAACATAACTCCTAACCATAGGTGTAAGACCACTAGGCAACCCCACTAACTCCCATGTGACCATAGGTTGACATTAAGGGTGCCTAAACATAACCCAACAAGACCACAAGGTTCCACTTAAAGGGTTATGCCACCAAGACAAGTTCAGCTACCATAACAGTAACAGCCCTTCTTAAGATTGCCTCGGTGACAAAAATAAGGAGAGGTAACATAAAGAAACAAACTTGAGACCACATGTCAATCACTAAGGTTTCGATGCATTCACATATTAATATATATTTGACCTGGTAAATACTAATTATTACATTCCAGCATATCCCCTCAGCATACACTTGGAAAATATATGGTAAAAAAATTCAAATAAAGATTACAATAACTCCCCTTTAATGTTTAATTGAGTAGGAAATACAATTATGGCCAAGAAGATGGCAAGAGACCTGGTCGCATGTATTTTTTAGGCAATAGAGTCAAAAGGTTCAACAAGAGCTCTATACAACACATGTTACAAATGGTCATCCCATCATAAAAGCATATTTTTCCACTCAACTGTACAAAAATAAGCAACAAGATTGGGGTTTTTAACACCCCGTCCATGAGGGCGAAGGATATAAAAGCAAGGATAATAAAAAAGCAATTGAAAAAACAATGGAAAGAGCAAGAAGTGAGTGTTGACTCCTTAATAGTCGTAAACCAGTAAAAGGCATACCTACCCTTCATTAAAGGGGTCATTGACAAGATTGTGAAGGTCTTAAGAAGGAAGAAGGTGGTAAGCTCTTTCAAACAAATGAAAATGAGGTGATAAGCTCTTTCAAACCAATGAAAATGAAAACCAAAGAGGTGGTAAGCTCTTTCAAAATCATTATATGGAAAATGAGATGAAAACCATTAAATGGAAAATGAGATCTATAGAGGACACCATTGACCATTGTCAATGCAAAGGGATCTATAAGATTGTGTGCTCATGTGAAAAATGTTACATTGGAGAAACTAGGTGTTCATTTCATGTGAGGATAAAGACTAAGGGACAGACATTAAGAATGGACCTGCTCATACATCAACATTGACAGAGCATTTCCTTACAACCAAGCACCATGTTTGCTTGGAGGACACAAAATCCTTCCAAAAGAGGACCAATATTAAAGGCGTTGAATTAGAAAAACCCTAGAAATAATCAAGTGCCCTAAAAACGTGAACAGAGACAGAGGCCTAGAAATTAGTGAGAATTGGATCCCATTGATCAACCAAAAAAGGATCAGGTATATCTTGGTTGTTCAATTATTTCTTGAAATAGTAGGTCATTTAGTAGTTTGATTTATTCTTAAATTTAAATCAAAACTGTTGTCCTAAAATAAAAAAACTGTAAAAATAACCTTAAATAATAGTGAAAATCTAAAATAGAAATGTAAAATTCTAGAGGTAGTCTTTAATGTACCTAAGCTAATTATTCTAGTACTAGTTATAATAATTAATCGACAACATACTTTGGTTTAAAGTCTATGATCTCAATCAGTAATTAATTCGTTGTGTAGTATTCTACTCTATTTAAGTCATTATTAATTACCATTTCAACCTTATGATTTTGTAAATAAATAATAGCATTAAAGACACAATATTAATTAAGGGTTATTTTTTTTGTATATAGGTTGACTTAGGGATTCATCTAAGAATAAGAAATGTGATTTGATTGTTTTTTCTTTATATTATTGATTAAACTATTATTGTTACTTTAATTATTAGTAAATTCTTATTTTTTATGATTCAGTAAATAAAAAGATAATAATAATATTTATACTTTGGTTCAACCTTTGACATTTTATTTCTTTAGGTAATGTTGCTCAGCGCATTCGTGCTTATTTATTTAATTAAGTTGTTAAGTTTATAATTACTGCTTATAACCCAACGAGACCACAAGACGTCTTGAAGGATTATGTCACCAAGACAAAATTAACCACCATAACATTAACAACCTTGACTAGCTCTCTCGTTTGTTGATTCTCCTTTGTCCTCTTCATATTTTCCCATTCTAACTTATTGAGCTTTTGACCACCAAATCGAAGTCATCTAGATTTTATTCCATTTGATCAACATCCCTCTTTTCCTTATCCTGCAAACACACTTCCTCTTGTTGCATTGCCACAACAACAACATAGATGATTCTACATGACCTGGACTTTCTTGGATCTTGCAGCTCCACGTCATCCTTCTCTTAAATGAAACCCCATCCTGACCCTCCTATCCTTTTGTAGAGCCACTACCCTTGGAAGTTTAGTCCATTGAGTTTTTTCGTTAGTCCACGCTGTCTTGTCTCATCCAAGGTCGGGATTGATGAGCTACCCCTTTTGAGATCTTCCACTTTTCTCTTCAATCTCTACTTGATCCTTCTTCCTTGTATTTGCCTACCTCCACCATTTTCTAGCTTTTCTTCTCTTCCTTGGTGAATTTATAAGCAACTTCCTCTTCCCGGTCTTTCCTTTCCCTATATATTGCTTGGCTCTCATCACTATACACCTACATGTCATAGATCCTTGATTACCTGGATGTTTAAATAAAAAATTATCTCTGTTTTTTCAAGAAAAACCTTGTGGATCCCCCTCTTCCGTAAAATATACAAATGGAGGGTAGGTTAACCATTGGTCTCAATAGTTCTTAGTAAACCCCAAGAAACTTGATTGGATTTGAAAAATCTATGTATCATGACCACTGCTCCCCTTGATCTAGTCAATAATGAAGATCTCTATAAATTTGTAGATCTGCATAGCTCTTGCCACCCTTTGAAACAATTATGTTGATCTACCATCAACTCTTGGAGGCTGTGAGGGAGCTCTCTCATAAATTCAAGGATTGAAGGGAATCCTTTTGAAGAAACCGTTAATGATTTGACTACCTCCCCACAATAATGATGAAGAACTTTCGATTTCTGTATTGGAAAAGGATTGGATCCATAAAGAAAAGCTTACAATTAAATCAAAATGAAGACTTTTCTTGAAGATCTGTATGGGTTGATTTAAACAATTTTTTCAACCCTGACTTCCATCCCGCTTCTTTAGATAGGCCTAATGGCAATCTATTGACCTGCAGAGTTCCTTGAGTTTGTCCTCTATTGCTAGCTTAGCCAATGGGTCTGCCACCTGGTTGGATTCTCTCTTTACATGTTGAAACCAAACCACATCAAAGTTCTCGATAACTTTCTCAATCCTAGCCAATTGCCCTTTCAAGTGCCGAGGAGGATCTTTCTTTCTACTTTTGCTTAAATACGAAAGCAATACTTAATTTGGAATTACCATTTAAAATTATCCTCTGTCCCTAGCAATGTTATCAGAATCGGATTGGTCATCCAACCGGTGGACCCCAAAAACTGGAAATTGCTCAAAACTGGACCGGAACTAGAAAAAAATCGGAAAAAAAAATTGTCAACCAAAAAATGCATAAAATATTCAAATTTTGATAAAAAAAATATGTATCCATGTACATCCATGTGAGTCCAGACTCCAAACCATTAAACAGAAATATGCAAAGCTTTCTCATGCATATAACTAAAATAGCATAGCTAAACCAAAATACATAAACAAAGAGGCTCTAAATGGCCTCTAGAGCCCGAAAAACATCATTCTACAACAAATAAATATGTCATCAAAATCATTGCCTAGATTGGGATCTTATTCATCTAACACCCTTTGCTTTGCTTTGCCCCCCTCCTTTAGGCTCTAGCCTTTGCCTCTACCTCGAATATTGAAGTCGAACCTCGAGGAACATTAGTCAACACCCTCAAGTTTTAATGAAATTTCCTAATCCAAGCATTAAATAAGGTAGAAAATTTTTCCCATGCCTAATAAGTGATTTTGCTTGAGTGAAGAATACATTTTTACTAAGGTCACGACAAAGGAGTTCAACAATTAGCACCATCTACATAAAGGTGCATAGAGGGGTTGATGCTTTTGATTAAATGCCAATCACATACCCTTATACATGATAGAATCCAGTGGAAACATTGCAATCTTT
This sequence comes from Pseudotsuga menziesii, assembly GCA_001517045.1. Taxonomy (NCBI): domain Eukaryota; kingdom Viridiplantae; phylum Streptophyta; class Pinopsida; order Pinales; family Pinaceae; genus Pseudotsuga; species Pseudotsuga menziesii. Next base: position 1,013,675 of record LPNX010621993.1, read on the forward strand.
AAATCCTAAAAATTGTTAAGTCTGTTGAATTCTTAATGGGATCTAAAATCCTACTTTTTGCATATGAAGTCCAATGAGGTTGGAACCACTCTCAAAATACAGAAACAATTAATGGTAATGTTAAAAATTTAGGCAAATGGATAGAAAACGAAAGACAAGAAGAATTCCAACTTTTACTTTTAAGAATTTAATATTACCAGTATTTACTAGGGTCTAGGGTTAGTTTTAGGGTTTTTGCTTTACCTTTATTAATTATTATTTTTAATTCTCATGGTGAAAATCATGGTCCCATGGGTAGCATATGGACTTGGACGAAACTAGCGAATTCAAGTACAAAACCGACCATTTCCAATTAAGGTTCATGATTTGGACCACTTAAACCTGTAAACTGGTCGAACCGACTAGTTTTGGCAAAACCAGTTCGGTCCTAATAACATTGATCTCTAGTTCCAGGAACAACCAATGTTATGATGCTTTGACTTGGATTAGAATTGGTTTTCCCCAAAATTACAACTTGACTCAAAGTCATATTAGAATTGACCATTGGCTTTGTAAAAGACTTGACTAAATAAAAAATACTTAAAACATACAATTGCCAATTAAAAAATATATTCATGTACATCAATATAAATTCAAACCAGTGTAGTCAGACTCTTTGAATACTCGCGAGTCTTGTCGAGCGACCACCAGGATGAGTACTCGTGACATACTCGTAGGGTAAACTCGCCACTCGCCAAACTCATCATTTACTCGCTGAACTCGTCACTTACTCGCGAGTCCGTTGACTGTTTGACTGTCGCTTTTGCGTTTTGGAGGGACTGTGGGGAGGGAATAAGCCCCCGAAACAACACCGCTCTCCCCTGTCATCTCATTGAATAGTTTGGCTTCCCCCGAGTTGTTCTCTTTTGCCCCCTAGCTATTATCAATTTATCAGTTGTTTGTGTGTTTGGAATTTTGGAGTGTGCGTGCACTGAGGAAGGTCGCTAACACTGGTCTGAGCATTTTCAATTTTTAATTTTTTTCATTGAACTTCTATACTTTGGATTTTATAAATGTAAGGTGATGGCGTTGCCATCGGTAGTTTGGTTGAAGAATGTGATTGCTCGTGGTTAGGATAGGATGATGATAGTGTATTTTTTACAATTTGCTTTTTCATTTTTTTAATATTTTTAATAATTGTTAATTAATGAAATTTTCTTATTATCTTATTTTTAATAATTTTATGGTTTTTATAATTTGTAATTAATAATTATACTTTATGATTTCAAGTGAGAAAACACTTCTCGTTAAAATGATTTGCTATGTCTTTTTATCAAATTTTTGAATTGTTATATGCTTATATATTAAATTTTAATTTTTAATATATATGTTTATATATTATTTTTTAAGTTACTATATTTTTAATGTTTTTCATATTTGCCGAGTCTTATCCGAGTCTTATCCGAGTCACCGAGTCTGCCGAGTCCCAAGCCAGCCGAGTATTTGCCGAGTCCGAGTCTGACTACACTGATTCAAACCATTAGACATTGAATATGCAAACTTTGCTTATTTCTTTTGCATGTAAGTACTAAGATTGAAAATAGGCAAAACTCCTTCGAGATATATAAATTGTAAGTTTTGAGATACAAAGAATTAAAGTTACGAGAGAAAATACATAAACATCGAGGCTCTAAATGTCCTCGAGTCCAAAAATCAGCATACTATAATCTAATGAGTAAATGTTGAGATCCTTGGAAATACATTCAATCAAATTGGTTTTGAAGCACTTAATATGAAGTCTAAATCTGAAGTTTGACTCATTAGACCAACTTGGCCAAGTCTATGAATATGAAGTTTGATTTCTCTTGTTGAATGTTGGTACAACCGTATCTGGTTGGACTGCTAATAAGCGAGTCCGACTTCCATGATGAAAAATAAAATAATAATATATATTGATAGATGATGGTAAAATATTACAATGAGGCTTGCCTTTAGAAGGCTTGAGCATGCATAGTGAAGGGTTACACCCTTTCACCAGTAACTAATAATCTATTTATTTATAAATAATAATATCATTTAAATATTCACAACATTGCCTTCCCCTTGGGAAGGCTTTGTCCTCAAAGCTTGATTTTTTTAATGCCGTCCTTCATTTTGATTATGTGTCGGTATTAGAATCAGACAAGACTTCTTTTGCAGAGACTTGCACTTCCTTTCCATTGATGATTTTGTACTGTATTGTCTGACTGTTCCTACATTTATGGCCTGGGGTCCAGTCGTCACCGCATCGGCGACATGTGTTTTTCTTCTTTTTATTATTATTATCAGAGTATATGTTAGATGTTTTTGACCTATTTTCAATTTCATAGGCATATGATTGAGGTTTGTGGCATTGATGACCGAGTGACCATTTATTTTCACAATACCTACATTGTGTCTCTTTCTCTTGTCGATAATGGTTATTGCCTCTTGTTTTAATTCCTTCCAATTTGCGTTTGGCAACTTTTGCTTTATGTCTTGCCACTTCTACGTTAGGTATGTCATGTATCTTTAATTCTTTTTGGAGGTATGGTTTAAGACCTCATAAATAGGTTTTGGGTATTTGTTTGTCAAACAACCCAAATACTCGTGTCGATAAGGATTTCCACTGATGTGTGAATTCCTCAACGCTTCCGACCTGTTGTAATCTGGTAAGTTTACTGCAAAATTCATCTTCTCTGTTTCCTTGAAATCTATTAAAAAATTCATTTTTGAACAAGTTCCAGGTGTAGGAAAGATTGTCTCTCTTCCACCATAAGTACCAATTATAGGCGTATCCTTCCATATACATTGATGCATATTTCACCTTCTCCTCGTCAGATTGAATATTGTAGATGTCGAAGTATTCTTCCGCTTTGTTTAACCAAGCAACGCATTGGTCTTCACTTCCATAGTATTTCAACAACTCTAATTTTGCCTTAGGTGGGTACACTATGTAAGGATGATATTGGTTTCCTTTTGCTTTACGGTTTGATGGTGGCTCGGAGCTATTAGACGATGCAAGTGACATATGCTTCGTTGTTGGCGGTGATTTTTAGCCTTTTCATTCTCTACTATCTTACTGATAGCGTCTATTTTGTTGTTTAATCATGCCTCCATATATGGCAGTACTTTTGTTTCTATCTCTTGTTTAAGTGTCGCATTGTTAATCTTTATTTCATTTTGCAAATCTTCTTGATTCTTGGCGAGTGTTCATAACACTCTACCCTCTTCTATAATGTATCCTATTCAACAAAAAGTAAAAAGATTCTTGGAATCTTTCGTATTGTGGGCCTACTTTTCTCTCGTAACTTAGAATTGGGCAGACTTTGTACCATTGGAAAGGTCTTGAAATTATCTACAACTTTGTTGTTTTGAGAACCGTTTGTCTAGGGCGGGCGTTTTAAAAGCATCTTTTAAAAGATGCTTCACTACTAAAACCCCCACCCCGGACAAACGGTAAGGAATTAGGGAAAACTCAAAACAGAAAAATTGTAGATAATTTCAAGACCTTTCCAATGGTTCAAAGTGCGCCCAATTCCGAGTTACGAGCGAAATGGTATGCCCAAAATACAAAATATTCTTGGAATATTTTGGTCTTTTCTCAAATAGGATACATTTTGGGCAAAATAAATCCTTATGTTTCCTGTGTGGAAACATTAAATGAGGCATCTAACATGTATGGACTGCTGACATGGTCTGTACTAGGCATTAGTTTTTGTAACACCTCCATTAATGTATTATGGTTCTGCATCATGGTCCTCAAGTTCTGTGTTATGGTGTTTATGTCTTGAGTCATGGTACTCATTTTGCCATCCAAGTCTTTTTGTTTCTCGTTCATGATGTCCAATTTTTCATTTAACCTTCTTTCTAGTACCATAACAATTTCGTCTTTGATTTCTTTCTTAAGCATTGTATTGTTATTTTTTATCTCTTCCTTCAAGCTTTTTTGGTTAGCGACGAGAGCCTTGATGTCCTTTTCCAATTTCTCGATTTGGTCTTTTAATTCAGCCATGGTCTCTTGGTCCTTGTATGTGGAGGTGTGTATTTGGATGCTATTTTTGGCTTATGGATGGAGTGAAGGGGGAAAACAAATAAATAAATAAATAAAAATATATAATAAAAAAATTATTATATTATATATTTTATTTTATTTATTTATTATAAAGTTGGGTAATAAACTTTTTATTTAATAAATAAATATTATAATATTATTATATATAATATGTATTTTTTTATTAAAATTTGTTTTGATGTATAGGTTTTACGTGGATAAGGCAGGGGGCGGCAAGAGTGACTAGGAAACGGTGTGATCAAGGCGCCGGGGAGAGGATGCAGGGGATAGAGGATGGTGGCGTGCAGGTCAATGGAGGAAGATTGAGTGTAGATGGAGAACGGAGTGCAGTGGCTGGAGTGTGGTGCGGCTGGATGGGAGTGTGAGGTAGAGTGGGAACGCGGGTAGCTGGACGCTGAGGAGATCTCCAGAGGCAACGTGGAAGTGGAGTGTGCTTTGGAGTGGAACGATGGATGAGTGGCAGGGAAGCGACGAAAGGGTGGGCGCTGGAGTGCAGTTTGAGCGTGGTCTGCACAAAGGGATGAAGGTGCGCGGAAGGAGGAAACAACGTGTGGGGAAGTGAAAAGTAGAGATGGAGGTTGAGCGCGGGAGGTTGCTGGAGGTTGAACGCGGGAGGTGAGAGCAATGATGGTCTGCGTGGGAGTGTGGCAGCAGACGGACAGCGCGGGAAGAGTGCAGCGGAGAGAGGAACATGAAGTGGGGAGAGAGACACGTGAGGAGAAAACATAGAAGGGGTTTGCACAGGCGTGTGAAGTGGCAGGGAAGCGAGTGGGAGAGTTGTGTGGATCGACAAGCAGCGGAAGGGAGGTTGTGTGAGAGAAATGAAGAATGAAGCGTGAGTGATGGGTAAAAGTAAGTGGATGAGCCGAATCCGAGCTCAGTGCGGGAAGAGCGAATCCGCTCTGATACCAAGTGGTACAACCGTATCCGGTTGGACTGTTAATAAGCGAGTTCGACTTCCATGATGAATAATAAAATAATAATATATTGATAGATGATGGTGACATATTACAATGAGGCTCGCCTTTATCAGGCTTGAGCATGCATAGTGAAGGGTTACGCCCTTTCACCAGTAACTAATAATCTATTTATTTATAAATAATAATATCATTTAAATATTCACAACAAATGCTTCAAAAACTGCAACCATTTGATATTTTAAATCACTTCACCCCATTGCATAACTTGTAGCATTCCTAGAAATATGCCCTAAATGGTATTTCAACCTAAGTATCCTCTTACATAATTTGCATGCAACTTTCCCTCTAGACACAACCATGCAAGGTCTTGGTGTATGTTAGATTTTGGGGTCACTCCAAAAGTGTCCTCACTTAGCTAGGAGAGCACTAGGTCTCCTAGTCTCTTGGTAATGCTTGATGGATGTATGGATGACTCAATTTTAGTAGATGTTAACCTTGGATAGAATTTTAGTATAATGGACTTACCTACAAAATTGTTATGCTATGTGGTATGATCACTAACCCATTGGATGCTCACAATGGGAGAGTTGGTTGCTTGATTAGGAGAGGTACCTACCTAGGAGTATGATACTAGACACTTAGCCTTAAGAGTATGGGACCATGTGACATACACCTTAGAGGTTGGATACTTGACTTGAGGATGCTTGGGTCAAGGAGCATACTTCATGGAGTTTGCTTATAGACCCGAATGGAGCATTAGAGCAAGTAACTACCTAGGCATACATGTTGAGGAGTGTTGGGCATAAGTGGACATGTGGCACACAACCAGAGGAGGAGCAGCTTATAAGAGCACGCTTGGAGAATGTACCACCATGTAAAAGGGATCATTGGGCTAACAACTTATTAGATAGCACACCATCTTGGAGGAGTGATGTTGGGCCTAGAGGGTCATCATGCTTGGAGGGTGCACCACCTTAGGGCTGAGAAAAACCCTAGTGTGACACTTGTCATCCTTGTGCTATAGAGTGCTCCATATTGGGTTGCCTTGTTGACTTAGGTCCAGGGTTACTTGTGTGAACCTAGTCCATGTTTTATGTTGGCCTTCCTCAGTTGTTCTATATAAAGAGAGGAGAGAGATATTGTCATTACTTATTACTCATACATTCATCATTCTATCTTTGTAATTGTCTTGGATAAGTCTTGTAGGGAGCAAGACCTAGGGTTTAGGATGTAAACCCTAGAGGATAATGAAGATGGATGCTAGCATTAGAAGTTGTTCTTGGTGTCCTTGCTTATGTGATGTGAGAGGAAGTCGGAGCTTGTGTTTATCCTAGAGAAGAAGATGAGCATTAGAGGAGTTGAAGACTTAGATACAAACATTGTTTGTTACCTAGATTTACCCACACTTTGTATTGTCTTATAGAGGCCATCGCTCTTGTTGTGAAGCAATAAAGGTAACACTAAGGTTCCAATCCTAGAGAAGGAGTGAAGAAAAGAGTTGGCACTTTGGGTGATTTTTGCATCCTTATTCTTGCGTGATCTGATAGATTTTGTAGAATCACTAAAAGAATAATCACGCACATAAACAAAATGAATGTGGAGCTCGTTTAACCATAGCGATAAACTATCACCTCCTAACCATAGACAATGCAACACTGTTGTCTCCCCAAAGCTCACACCTTCCAATAGAGATCGATGCATCCAGATCGTAGTAGCATAAACCCTAAGAAAACAAGAGAGAACTTATTCAATGCTGGAAAACCCCAGAAATCAGTCTTCTATTGTCTTGAGCAAACCTCTTAGCTGCTGGAGCGAACTTTCTTGAGTGGTATCTCCAAATGAGGGGGCATCCCTCCTATTTATACTAATTTCTAGGTGACTTTTTAATCGGGGCCGACTTCTCTATTTTACTGGGGGCGACTTGTCTTATGTCACAATAAATTACCTTTTATTTTTATTATTTCTTGGGCTGACCTATGAGAGGATGCCTCATGCAACTACTACAACAACACTCCCTCTTAGCCAGGGAGGTATCATCAGTATTATCATATTGGAACACATATGGGTCTCATATGTACATCACGGATATCTCAAACATCTCTATGTCATAAGGAAGGTCTTCCAACACAATCTCAGTCCGTCGAGAAGTGTCAACAAATCAATCTTCGTGCGTTAGCTCAATCTAGTCCATCGGAGAACATGCACTAGCTCCACAACTTTTCCCAGTCCATCAGAATTTGGGAAGTCATTTGTGCGTCAGCTCAACCCAGTCCATCGGGGAACATGCATGTGCTCAACATGCCTCAATACAACCCAAAGAGCTCACTAGGGCTACAACCACTAGTGAGTCATCACCACATCATGGGCTGCAAACTCATGATGACCACATGGGATACAACCCATAAATCTCCCAGCCATAAGGGTTGTTGGGCACCAACCCAGTGATGAGTCATTCCCAGCCACAAGGGTTGCTAGGCACCAACCCAAAGACTCCAACACAACTCATATTGCTCCACACAGAACTCAGGAGTCCACACATAACTCATATTGGTCCACATAGAACCACATTCCACACAGGACAAGGAGTCCCTACACTGTTGGAAGCGGGAGCGAAAAACGAAATTTTCAAAAGATTTCGATTTGGGAGCGTTTTTTATATAATGTATCTTTTAATATATTTTGATACATATATATTAAAAAGACATGTATTATGCCAAATTAGCTATAAAAAACATAGATATAACCATTTAATACACATGTCACATATAACATCAATCATCTAGGAGCTATGACTTGTAGCATTGTCATCAAATGATCAATCATCAACAACATCAATCTTCAAATTTCAACATATAATATTTGCCATCAACAAATTCTAACAGTCTAATAGATAACATCAACCATGAAATGAAACAAAGCATCATAATATCATATTCAATACCAAAGAGTTGTAAGATCATAAGATGATAAGAATCAAGATGCAATCAACAATTTAAAGTTCAAACTTCAAACTTCAAAGTAGGCCATAATGTTTACAAAATAGGCCATAATAAACATGAAATACAAATTATTATGATACTATCTACTAATCTACTAAGTTTTCCTCTTGCCACGAGAAGCTTCCAATTTTTTTTCTCGTGTTCTAGGTGGAATAGGAGTTGTTGGAAGTGTCGTGGAACAAGAGAAGAAGATGAACGGCCCCCACGGATTGTCGGACGTTGTGAAGCTAAAGGCAAAACTCCTGCATCTAGAAACCTGCTGGTGGTTGGGGGTGGCATCTTTGATGTATGAATCAGATCACCCTCATGATCACCCAATAGTTCATCCTCCAAGCGATCTAATGCAATGGATCCATCCTCCACATTAGCCTCCTCTGGATTGTTGTCCCAAGTCAAAAAAGTTCTATCATTCTTGGTCGCTTCACAATAATGGGACAACAACCTCAAGTTGTAGTGCACATAAACCAAACTTTTGACCCATTCTATATTCAAGCTATTTCTCTTAACGTTGTGGATGAAGTTGTAGGTTCTCCAACACCTCTATGTAGAAGAACTATTGACAACCTGTGAAAGCACCATCACCGCCAATTTATGCAAAGATGTGGCACCACTGCCATACGTGTTCCACCAACGAATAGGATCCAATCTCTCTCAATCTTTGGTTGCCTGCAAGGTACCAAAGACTCCATGTTCATTGATGTATTGGCTCATTTCACTCCGTACTTGAGCACACTCCTCATCAGGGACCAACTTGTCTAATGCAAGCATATACCCATTTTGCACCTCTGGATCTGTGTGTGGTCTTTTCCTAACTCCACCGCCAAGTGCAGGTTGGGCCAACCAAGATGGAGAATAATATTTTGGGGTAAGGACATATGCAAGGGCATGGAGTGGAACATTTAAATTATCCCACCTTTTGACCACATGTTTATGAATATGGTCATACAAGATTGCATCTCTTTGCTCAACAATGTCTTTGATATGACCAAGCATGCTATCCATTTGCTCATACACCTCCCCAATCACCGGTTGATCTGTATCTGCAAAACGAATCATATTATAAACGAGCTTGGTGAACTGTAGAACATATTTAATCTATGCCCAGAAATGACCATCAAGAACGGTGTCCTCCATCTCCTAAAAGTCATTTCTGTTAGATGTGCTTGCAGCTCTGTCTTTCAATCCCTGCCATGAATCACTTGAGACCATACTAACCAATGCCTATCTTACCTTCAAAAGCCTCCTGAAGGTGAGGTAGTAGCTAGCAAATCTAGTCTTCGCAATCTTCAATAGCTCCAACCTAGAGTGATTGTGAAAAATGTGGTGGGCCATGCTATGATTGGTGATAAATTTTATCATTTTCTTACCTCTCTTGTACAAGGCACTAATCCATCGGTAACTAGGGTCCTTCATCTTAACAATATCATGCATCAAAAGGTTCAATGTGTGAACCAAACACCCTGACCAAAATATGTTGGGATACTTATCCTCAATGATTGCTCTTGCTGCCTTGCAATTAGCAGCATTATCTGTGATGACTTGAATGACATTGTATGGCCCAATCGTTTGAATGGTTTCAAGTAAAGGTTGTGCAATATTAATACCAATCTTGTAGTGATCTGAGTAGTCATGAGCTGAAAGGAGGACCGCACCACTAGCAGACACACCAAGAATATTTATCAATGGCTTGCCTTTAACATTTGTCCACCCATCAGATACAATGGATACCCCATAGTTCGACCAATCATTTGTAAACTTTCCAAGAGCACTATTGATTTTGGCTCTTTCCCTGTCAACTCCCACGGTTCTAGCTTTGTCATACCCAAGACTCCTATATCCTTTAGGGGCATCATTGATGGCTTTTACCATTTCATGCCAATAGGGTGAGCGAAGAACATTGAATGGAACACCACATGCATAGAGAAACCTGTAAATTTTTTAATCCACATCATCTTTGCAACCAAGGTCAAGGAAATCTAATAATGTTTTTCGCATAGGCGACAATCCACTAGCATGGGTGGATAATGATCTAGATGTTGAATTTTAGCATTAGCATGAATACTTAAAAATTTGCAGACTAACTTTAAACAAATGACAAGTGCAGTAAAATAAGATTCATCACATCAGCTCAATGGACACAAGAGTTTTTCGCTGGGAAAACCTTTAAAGGACAAAAACCCCAAAAAGCATTAGTAACTCATCTCATAAATGAGATGACTGAAATTCTTCAAAAAGTTCCACAAACCCCAATAGGGTTAACCACAATACCAGGAGATCAATTTTCCAATTACACATGAATACTTAAAAATTTGCAGACTAACTTTAAACAAATGACAAGTGCAGTAAAATAAGATTCATCACATCAGCTCAATGGACACAAGAGTTTTTCACTGGGGAAACCTTTAAAGGACAAAAACCCCCAAAAGCATTAGTAACTCATCTCATAAATGAGATGACTGAAATTCTTCAAAAAATTCCACAAACCCCAATAGGGTTAACCACAATACCAAGAGATCAATTTTCCAATTACATACAAAAATTGCCCAATTAGGGCTTTTAAAAAAATTAGGGCTTGTATCTCTTTTCTCTCTCCTGCCCAATAAAATAAGGTTGCCCACAATTCTGCCAAGATCTGACCTCTGTCATTGCCCGGATCTGTTCCGTACTGTCTTGTCTCTTCTTTTGCCCGTCCGTATGCTACTCATCTTCCCAATTTTCCTGCCCAAGAGCCCTGTGTTGACCTGCTTGTCAACTTCCTTCTCTGCCCGACTGCCCTGTGGCAGCTCTGCTGCTTCCTGCAGCCTGTCCCGTGGCCTTAAGGGCTGGCCCATGGGCTGCCCTAGGGCCTGTGCAAACTCGGGCTGCTATAGGACCCTCACAGGTCTGCCTACAGGCTGCTCGAAGGGCTTGTGTGGCCACGACATCCCTCACGGGTCTGCCTACAGGTTGCCCGAAGGGCCTGTGTGGCCACGGCAGCCCCTTTGGCTGCCCGAGGGTTGGTCGTGGGCCAAACCCTCACGGGTATGCCTGTAGCAGGCTTCTCGAGGGTGCCAAGAGGGCAGTGCCCTAAAGTGGCCTGCCCAAAAAATAGAAGAGGGCTGCCCGAAAATTGAACCCTGCTGCCCGGAACGTGTGGCTACCCGAAAATGGAGAGAGGATTGCCCGAGAAGAGAAGAAGTTTGTTGCTGAAGATAAGGTTTTGCTGAGAAAACCCTTAAGACAAAAGATAGTAAGAAACCCTAGATTAGGGTTTGTCTTCAATAAAGGATGATGATGCCCTAGCTAGACTCATCCATGCTAGGGCACAATCACAAAATCTTTCTTCTTCAACCTTGAGCATCGGTACCTGTGAGAGCAAGTGTGTGTGTAATAATGAATTGGATTGATCGTATTTTATATCCTTGAGTCACCTGTAAGTGGGCCCAAATTAGAAAGAACAAAATAATATTATGTTATTCTTTTCTAATTTTCACTTTTACCTTTTAGCCTTCCAAAAAGTCCTTTATGTATTTTTGACTTTTTTTACTTGTGGTCCAAAAGTCCTTTATGTATTTTTTACTTTTACCTGTGCTCAAAAAGTCCTTATGTTGACTTTTACCTGTGATCCTTTTACTTGTGGTCCAAAAGTCCTTATGTATTTTTTACTTTTGCTTTTAGCCTTCTTCAAGTGCCCCTGTGATCATCACCTGTGGTCTTTTAATTCCATTCAAAGTACATCATCATAAACCAAGAGAGTTACTAATGCTTTTATCACACACTCTGTGTGACACCAAGATCAGGTACTAGGGTATCTTAACTAAGGGTAGCTAACCCTTGGAGAAGAACGCAAAGCCCATTAATCAAGGGTCAGAGTGTCACACATGCCTAGACCAAGTCTAGGGCTTATAGTGCTTTCCTGGTAACAGACCAGGTGCCTCAACCATAGGATGCATAATTTGACACTAGATCAAATACTTGGTAACAGACCAAGCGCCTCCATTCTCCAAGAGAAGAATGGCCCCTCAGCCCTAGGCTGAGTCCTGGTAACTGACCAGGTGCCTCCATTCAAAAGAATGGCTACTCAGAACTAAGCTGAGTCTACCAGTACTAGACTGGTCCACATCGTGGTCCCGGACCATATGTCTACCATTCAACAGAATAGTCATGCAACACAAGGTTGAGTCCCCCCAGTACTGGATTGGGTCCATATCATGGTCCTTGACCAGATATCATCATTCAACAGAATGATCACTCAACAGAATGATCACTCAACTCTAGGTTGAGGGCCCCCCTGCTGGATTGGGTCCACATCCTGGTCCCGGACCAGATGTCTACCATTCAACAGAATGGCTACTCAACTCAAGGTTGAGTCCCCCCAGTGCTAGACTGGGTCCACATCCTGGTCCCGGACCAGATGTCTACCATTCAACAGAATGGTTACTCAACTCAAGATTGAGTCCCCCCAGTGCTGGACTGGGTCCACACCCTGGTTCTGGACCTGTCTCCAATCCTGACCAAAATATGTTGGGATACTTATCCTCAATGATTGCTTTTGTTGCCTTGCAATTAGCAGCATTATCTGTAATGACTTGAATGACATTGTATGGCCTAATCGTTTGAATGGTTTCAAGTAAAGGTTGTGCAATATTAATACCAGTCTTGTAGAGATCTGAGTAATCATGAGCTGAAAGGAAGACCACACCACTAGCAGACACATTAAGAATATTTGTCAATGGCTTGCCTTTAACATTTGTCCACCCATCAGATTCAATAGATACCCTAGAGTTCGACCAATCATTTGTAAACTTTCCAAGAGCACTATTGATTTTGGCTCTTTCCCTGCCAAGTCCCACGGTTCTAGCTTTGTCATACCCAAGGCTCCTACATCCTTTAGGGGCACCATTGATGGCTTTTACCATTTCATGCCAATAGGGTGAGCAAAGAACATTGAATGGCACACAACATGCATAGAGAAACTTGTAAATTTTTGAATCCACATCATCTTTGCAACCAAGGTCAAGGAAATCTGATAATGTTTTTTGCATAGGCGAGAATCCACTAACATGGGTGGACAATGATCTAGATGTTGAATTTTAGCATTAGCATGAATACTTAAAAATTAGCAGACTAACTTTAAACAAATGACAAGTGCAGTAAAATAACATTCATCACATCAACACAATGGACATAAGAATTTTTCATTGGGGAAACCTTTAAAGGACAAAACCCCCAAAAAGCATTCATAACTCATCTCGTAAATGAGATGACTGAAATTCTTCAAAAAGTTTCACAAACCCCAATAGGGTTAACCACAATACCAGAAGATCAATTTTCCAATTACATACAAAAATTGCCCAATTAGGGCTTTTAAAAAAATTAGGGCTTGTAGCCCTTTTCTCTCTCTTGCCCAATAAAATCAGACTGCCCGTAATTCTGCCAAGATCTGACCTCTGTCACTGCCCGGATTTGTTCCGTACTGTCTTGTCTCTTCTTTTGCCCGTCTGTACGCTACCTGTATGCCCAATTTCCCTGCCCATCAACTTCCTTCTCTACCCGACTGCCCTGTGGCAGCTCTACTGCTGCTCGCAACCTGTCCCGTGGCCTTACAGGCTGGCCTGTGGGCTGCCTTGTGGCCTTTGCAGACCTAGGCTGCTACAGGACCCTCACGAGTCTGCTTACAGGCTGCCCGAAGGGTCTATGTGGCCACGCCAGCCCTCACAGGTCTGCCCTTTGGCTGCCCGAGGGTTGGTCGTGGGCCAAACCCTCACGTGTATGCCTGTAGCAGGCTACTCAAGGGTGTCGAGAGGGCAGCGCCCTAAAGTGGCCTGCCCAGAAAATAGAAGAGGGCAGCTCGTGAAGGAGAGGGCTGCCCGAAAAATGAACCCTGTTGCTCGGAATGTGTGGTTGCCTAGAAGTGGAGAGAGGACTGCCCAAGAAGAGAAGAAGTTTGTTGCTGAAGAGAAGGGTTGCTGAGAAAACCCTTCAGACATAAAATAGTAAGAAACCCTAGCTTAGGGTTTGTCTTCAATGGAGGATGATGATGCCCTAGCTAGACTCATCCATGCTAGGGCACAATCACAAAATCTTTCTTCTTCAACCTTGAGCAGTTGTACCTGTGAGAGCAAGTGTGTTTGTAATAATGAATTGGATTGATCTTCTTTTATATCCTTGAGTCACCTGTAAGTGGGCCAAAATTAGAAAGAACAAAATAATATTATTTTATTCTTTTCTAATTTTCACTTTTACCTTTTAGCCTTCCAAAAAGTCCTTTATGTATTTTTGACTTTTTTTACTTGTGGTCCAAAAGTCCTTTATATATTTTTTACTTTTACCTGTGGTCAAAATGTCCTTATGTTGACTTTTACCTGTGGTCCAAAAGTCCTTATGTATTTTTGACTTTTGCTTTTAGCCTTCTTCAAGTGCCCCTGTGATCATCACCTATGGTCTTTTAATTCCATTCAAAGTACATCATCATAAACCAAGAGAGTTACTATTGCTTTTATCACACACTCTGTGTGACACCAAGATCAGGTACTAGGGTATCTTGACCAAGGGTAGCTAAGCCTTGGAGAAGAACGCAAAGCCCATTAATCAAGGGTCAGTGTCACACATGCCTAAACCAAGTCTAGGTCTTATAGTGCCTTCCTGATAAGAGACCAGGTGCCTCAGCCATGGGCTGCATAATTTGACACTAGGTCAAATACTTGGTAACAGACCAAGCGTCTCCATTCTCCAAAAGAATGGCCCCTCAGCCCCGGGCTGAGTCTTGGTAATTGACCAAGTGCCTCCATTCAAAAGAATGGCTACTTAGAACTAAGCTGAGTCTACCAGTACTAGACTGGTCCACATCGTGGTCCCGAACTAGATGTCTACCATTCAAAAGAATAGTCACTCAACACAAGGTTGAGTCCCCCCAGTACTGGATTGGGTCCATATCATTGTCCTTAACCAGATATCATCATTCAACATAATGATCACTCAACTCTAGGTTGAGTCCCCCCAGTGCTAAACTGGATCCACATCTTGGTCCCAAACCAGATGTCTACCATTCAACAGAATGGTTACTCAACTCAAGGTTGAGTCCCCCCAGTGCTAGACTGGGTCCACATCCTGGTCCCGGACCAAATGTCTACCATTCAACAGAATGGTTACTCAACTCAAGGTTTTGTCCCCTCCAGTGCTGGACTGGGTCCACACCCTGGTTCTGGACCAGGTGTCTCCATTCTCCTAAGAGAAAATCTCTTGATGCTACTCAGAAAAATCAACACCAGATCCACTACTAAACATTCTTTGTGGGGATTCAGATTCGACCCTTGATCTCTTGGAATTGTTTTGAGCGACCTCTTCTTCCATCCTGTATTTGTTTCTTTCTTTAGCTGACACTTTGTCACATGTTTTGACTCCAATAGCCTTACCTTGATCACATGGCATAATCCCACACAAATGTTTTCTCACATGGATATATGAACCTGTGTAAGTCTTATTACAATGGAGGCATGTAAACTTTGTGGTTCCACCCCCTCTCCCTTCCCCAAGCCTTGTCACATACTTCCACAAAGGTGTTGTGTATTTGTTTTGGCCCTCATCACTCTCAATCTCCTCCTCCTCCTCCTCTCCATGGTATGTGCCACTCCTTATCTCT
The DNA here is from genome assembly GCA_001517045.1 of Pseudotsuga menziesii. Taxonomy (NCBI): domain Eukaryota; kingdom Viridiplantae; phylum Streptophyta; class Pinopsida; order Pinales; family Pinaceae; genus Pseudotsuga; species Pseudotsuga menziesii. The sequence continues at coordinate 1,029,287 of LPNX010621993.1, forward strand.
TCGTCCTCATCATTGCCACCACCAAATCTACTTCCCACCACCACCATCATGAGAAGAGTCGAAACCAAAAACAAAAACCACATACCCATCATACTTGTTGATTCAATATGAGAATCACTTCTTACCTACAATAAAATGATGGAGAAGAAGAAATTGGAAAGAGTAGGAAAAAAACACATACAAGATTTAAAATTTTAATAGTGAAATATTTTTTTCAAAAACAAACAAAGATTGGGTTTTTAGAGCCTACCTCTTTAGCTCTTCAAGGATGGTTGAATGTCTCTATGGAAGCCTTCAATCTTCCTTGCAAGCTCTCACAAATAGAAGCTTTTCAATCTCCCTTCCAAGCTCCTACAAATTTGCTCTCAAACAACTAGCAAAGCCACTCAAAGCCCTAGCAAGATAAATGAAAACAAGCAAATGAGGAATAGAATGAGTTCAAATGGAGGCCAATAGTGTTTATAAACACTAATTAAACCCTAGGCAATCACCAATTTCTTTTTTTGTTGCAAAAATGAAAAAAATGAGAATTTTCTTTTCCAAGCCGTAGAATCGCTTAGGGAGTGATGCTGAATCGCTTTGGGAGCGTCGCTCCCTAATTGCTCCCTCAATGATTCCGATTTGGGCAAGGAGCGATTTTTTTTCCTCGATATTGCGATTCTGAAAATCGCTCCTAGGAGGAATCGCTCCCGGAGCACGAATCGGGAGCGATTTGAGGAGGGGTATGAGCGATTCCCCGCAGCCTTGAGGAGTCCACATTAATATTAGGAGTCCACACATAACTCATATTTGTCCACACATAACCATGAGTCCACACTAACCCATAGTCCACATAGGACATGGAGTCCACACAAAACTTAGCCTTCCCTCTTAGCGAGGGATACAATAATGGATCCAACCTCCCCACTCCATATTAGAGTGTCTGGGAGTAATTTCAACCTTCCCTCTTACCATGAGAGTCAATCATGGGACCAATCTCCCCATCCCTTCATAGGATGGTTGGGACAAGTCGTTGCCCCATTCTGAGTCATGAGTTGATGAGTGAGCAACAAAGGACTACTCTCCCCATCCTATCTTAGGATGAATGGGAGAATCCATTGTCCCACCCTAGGTCATTCACTCCTAGCCAAGTCCTAAGGCTAATACTGAAGGAATGCCCGATGCCCAACCTCTAGGAGGACAGTGTGTGCAATTGAGGGCCAATCTTCCCACCCCATCATAGCATGTCTGGAAGAGGGTATTGCCCTACTCTGAGCCATTCACCCCTAGCTAAATCACATGGATAATACTGGAGGAACACTTGCTCGATGCATCGACACTACTCATCAAGGTCTAGTCTCCCCACCCCATCACAAGGTATCTAAGAGCAAAGTACGGTCCCATTCTATATCGTACAGGTACTAATGTGCTCTCGTAGAATATTTTGAGAACTTATAGACCTGCACATATATAAGCTAACAGAGGCATCAAATATATCGACGCAGACATTTCTATCCTGCCCTATTCTAAACATGAAACACAAATAAATGAAATAATAACAAATCACATGACCGAATTCATACACCCGCATGGTAGAGTATCAAGAGACTAGTCTCCCCATCCCATCACAGGGCGTCTGGGAGGTCTCCCTCTGAGATGGAGCGCCTTGCTCCGTTTGTAGTTCAACATCCTGCTCCCTTTCTAGGACTATCCATAGGCTAATCCATCAGTCTTATCACTTCAAGTGCCAATCTAAACACTATCTCTCATAGAGCATGAGCATCGTCTTGGTGATGACCAGGTACATTAAAGATCCTTTCAGCTGTCTGTATGAATCAAAACAGTATCGTCGTCAGTGTAGCCATGTACTCACAGTCATCCTGCTAGATCTGCTTAGGATCTCAGTTGTGTTCTTCACTTAACCTAGGAAGAGCTCATTAAGTTTCTACCACACCATCAATAAGTGATTTAATAGTTCAAGATCCTCATCTCAAGGGCTAACTCCCTCTGTCTCGGTGAGGAATAGATCACCAATATACAACATCATGAACATGAGATCATCGTCAACAATATGTTCTGAATCCCGAGGCACAATTTTAACTGAACGAATGTGCACCTCCTAAAAAATCAATTGAGTAACTCTCATCCTCCAAGACTAACATACTCTAATCCTTTTGTCATGACTCTATCTGGAAACCAACTGCTTTCCATGATCATCGAAGAAACGAGCATCTGTAGTAGAGAGATATCGACATTTGTTGGAGCCTTCTACTCCCAATCACCGATCTCTACATGAGATCCTTCGGGCCTATGGTCACGTGTCCTCATATGTTCGGATGAACAAGGTCCTTGTCTTCCTTCTGTTACTATTAAACAGTCATGACTTTCATTTTATTGTTTCGTTTGGAAGTCAACCTTCTTCTTAATCTGTAGCCTGGGTTGAGAGTCATGCTCCTAGAAGCTTCCCGCTTCTGCTCTCTCTTGATCACTGAATATCAACGGGATCTATATGTTCATCCCTTGTTCTTCATAACAAGTCTCATCATCCTTTCCTTGAAGGCCATAGCATATAGTCTTTTCCCCTACAAGTCAAATCCCTTTAGATGGTTAGCGACCTTGCATAATCAAATTTAATTAGTTCATATTTCAATGCAATGGTTCACACAATTATGTAAACATCTTAGCCAATGCTTCAACACAACATATATATAGTACCTATCTGGATGCCTGCTATCTCTATTAGAACATACTATCAAGAGTGTGCACTACTCTAAGCATTTTAGAAGGAGATGTCATCCAAGATGGGTTCATGGAATGTTGTGCAACATTACAGACTTTTTAAACAATCATATACATAGCAAACACTATATGAGCCTACTGTTCATCAATAAAAGAACTAGATCACTATAGATATGTATATAAAATATGCTCGAGACAAATAGATCTAATCTATAAGAGAAATAAATCTAGATACTTATCTTTTACTATTTTGTGGGTGAGCTCTCACTGCCTCCTAGCATGAGAGTCTTTTGATCTTCATCTTCTTGCTGGAAGTCCATCGCAATCTGGATCTTCATATCATTATCTCAATATGGAGAGTACTAGAAGAAGAACTCCTTTTGATGATCTACTGTACTTTCTTTAGAATCATCATTCCTTGACCTTTATGTGGAGTATCTTCATCATCATCTGCATTTGAGGTTTCGTGCTTCCTTTTGTTTGAACCATGACACTGTACAACATAGTGATCGACCTTCTGACATCTAAATCATTGGATATGATAGAGATCCTTCTTCATTTGTTCTAGAATCTCCTCATCAACAATCTTAATGGTAACCTTAGACTTGGAAACCCTGTCAAGTCTATGTTCAACCTTCAGGGGCTAGGTCAAAATTAAAGTGTGGATATTGGTAAAATTGATTCGACGGGGAGATGCACCCTATCAAGGTGAGTTGAATAGACCTCCTTTTCTCTTAGATCTGTGGACATAGCTAAAAACTGGAAACCCTAGTTTCTTGATTTCGACAAAGAATAGGTCAAAAATGAAAATTTGTGGATCTAAAATCTGCTTCCACAGATAGTTGTGCCCTATCAAGGCGAGTTGGAGCAAGATAAGATCGATCCAAATCAATGGGAAGAAGGGTTAGATCCAAGGAGCCCTAGGTCTTGACCCCAACAGTATTAGGTCAAAAATGAAACTTCACCAAATTGGATTTGGCCTCCACTGAAAGATGCGCCCTGTAAGGGCGAGCTGCCCAATGCTCCTTCCGAGATAATCCGAGGTTGAAATCACTCCAAAATGGGGAGCCCTAGTTTCTAGCAATGGCTTCTTTTAGAACTGCTCCAATACCATGTTAGATTTTGTAGGATCACTAAAAGAATAACCACGCACAGAAACAAAATGAATGTGGAGCTTGTTTAACCACGGTGATAAACTATCACCTCCCAACCATAGATAATGCAATACTATTGTCTCCCTCGAGCTCACACCTTCCAATAGAGATCGACGTATATCCAAATCGTAGTAGCATAAACCCCAAGAAAACAAGAGAGAACTTCTTCAATGTTGGAAAACCCCAGAAACCAATATTCTATTGTCTTGAGCGATCTAGTTGTTGGAGCGAACTTTCTTGAGCGAACCTCATAGCTTCCCTCCTATTTATACTAATTTCTGGGTGACTTTTTAACTGTGGATGACTTGTCTATTTTACTTGAGCTGACTTGTGTTATGTCATGTTACCGGTTGAAATGGCAATCCAAGCCACCGACAAGCATATGAAGAGAAAGTGACCACTGTCATCTTAGTCACTTCCCCAAACTTCTTCGGAAGTCGAAACCTCCTAGGGGAGAACCCTACATAACTTTGCAAAAGACACTTAGCCACCAATATAGCTTGTGCTTATCTTAAGTTAGTGACCAGTGCCTAATGGAGTCAAATCAATGAGTGAAGGAAAAGTATTGAATGTGTGTGTGATAGCATAGGTGTGATCAGTATGTTTACTTTAGTTGTGTAAGAGGATCAAAACAAATAAACTACCCCAACCCTAGTGTAAGCATCATTCACCCAAATTGAATTATAACACCAGTCCTAGTAGCATGTCAATAAGTGTTAACGGTATTGCAAAATATATCAGTAGTATGAGTACAGTAGTTGTTTAGATATTCATTACAGACTTAGTGAAAATAAGACCAATGTACGCATAACCGTGCACTTACCATATTATTGTATCCAGTATGAAAGCAAGTTGTATATACTCACTGGCAGCAGTATAACAAATAGTATGCAACAATATGAGTATCAGTCATGCATGCTAATATTTACAACAACAGTAGTAGTTTAGGCATTCACTATAGTACAAGGAACAACTACATGCATGTAACCAAGTATTTACCAAGCAATTGCATCAACTTTGAACAATGTTGCAGACTGTATGTGTGAAGGTAATGATGCAAAACAATCCACCTTTTTGTGGCAATCTACACTAGCAATTTATACCAACATCTACTACTAACCTTATTAACCATTGATGTCCTTTTTGTATGCAGGGGTTTCGAGAACGAGACAAAGTGTAGAGGCAATGGGTATGTATGTAGGAGGTCTGCCACTGTAAGGGAAGCCCTACAAGATAGGGAAGGATAGTCACAAAGAGTGACCAAGGGCTGTAACAGTCGCAGGGAGGGCAGGCCCAAATGGGAGAAAGGAGGGAGCAAGTCAGGGAAAAAAGGAGTTAGGACAAGTGAGAGGGAAAATAAGGGAAACAAGGGTAAAGAAGGAGGAAGGGGTAGCAAAGTTGGTAGAGTGGCTTGTGAGGAGGTTGCGAGGTAGCAACAATAGACTTGAGGGTTGGGAACCGACCTAGGGCATCCCTAGAGGATAGATTCGAGAGATGGATTGAGCCTTGGGGAGGTAGACCTGAAGGTAGAGGGGTAGGTCGAGGCTGCTATAGGCCTATTAAGGCAGTTTTTGGAGGGCAGTGAGGGTGGAAATTAGGGAAAAGGGAGGTAGCGAGGGTTAACACAGAGACTAAGTGGGGTAGTTTAGGTTTTAAGTAGGTTTCCCTAGGGCATCGAGGGTTTAGGGAACCTAACACTAAAGCTAACCTAGGTCTATGCTAACTTAAAACTAACCTAACACTAACCTAAAACTGGGCTTTGGGAAGAAAAGATGTGAAGACAAGAGAGTAACCCTAGCAAATTCCCTACCTAACCTAGGGCATCTAGGGAGGATGGCTTACCTAGTGAGAAGGAGATCTTAGGTTAGACAACTATCCTAGAATACTAAGGGAAAATCCTAGAGGACTTTTACAAAAAGATGTGCCTCCTCTTGCTAAGGTGACAAAAAGGCTGGAAATGGCCTATTCTAGAAGAAATGCAACACCAAGGCTACCATTTAGTCATGAACATGCATCATCTACCAACATTCAAACAAAGAGATAAGAAACCAACCTCCATGTACTAGTGTTTAGCCAACAAATCCAAGCATCACCTTGCAAGAGAATTTAACCAAAGAACACCAAGAAAAATCTTGCATAACCTAGAAAATCTTCCTCAAGACGGGCGCATCTCTCCAAAGAGCCCTAAGAAGGGTAGAACAAATGCATAATGTTTTTATCCCATGATTCTTGTTTTAAAAATGAAGTGAGGAGGTCTATTTATATGATCTCACACTCACTTTTTACGACATTATCCAGGCCAACAAGCCCTTAAAATGTCAATTTGAAATTATAGAATGTCAACTTAAAATTAAAACAAAATAATAATAAAATACAGCCATAATGTAGGCTCAAGGTAGGATACCTGGGGTATTTTTCCGTTAGGTGCCAAAATTTGCTAAATTAAGCGAATCACTCCGAACGAAAGGCTGGAGTGGGATGGAGAGAGGGCATTATACCCCATTTAACCCCTAGAATGCTCTAAAATCCCTCAACGCCCTCCTCAAAGAAGCAAGAAGGCTTGGCGTGGAGGACATCTTCCTCTAAGGAAATAAGGCCAGGGAGAAAAGGCATCACCTGGTAGAAGGGCCACGAGGGTGTCCTAAGTGGCAGTGAAGGGAGACGAATGTCTCGCAGCTGAAGCAAAGGCCACCAAAGCAAGCAAACAAGATACGGGGCCATGTGACCTAGTGTTCGACCCCTAGGAATCTCGAAACCAAGGGTTAAAAACCCCAAGAAAGGGTAGTCAATAGTGCCATTAAGCCATAGTACTCCTAAAGGAAGGACCAAAGGGTCCATCCATGATCACCATTGCTCAATAACGCCCCTCCTAGTCGAAAAAAATTGGCTCTCTCTCCCTGGGGCACATCTAAAGGTGTGCTAGGTATAGATGCAGGGTAACATGTCACAATAAATTACATTTTATTTTTGTTATTTCTTGGGATGACCTGTGAGAGGATGCCTCACGCAGCTACTACACCAACATGAGCCACGAGGGCTACGGCAAGATCATGGAGTGCTAGATGAGTGGAGGAGTCTTGAACTTGGTGTGATACTTTGCTTGGAAGAAGACTTGTTTATTGCACTTCTGATGTTTCTTGGAGGTCTTGGTGCTTGTGCTGATGCAAGAGTTGGAGACCTAGGGTTTGGGAACTCAAACCCTAGGATGGACATGCAGATTTAGAGGCTAGAGCTAGAATTGTCTCGTAATCCTTGAACTTGTGTCATGAAAGTTGGTTAGAGTTTATAAATCCTAAAGAAGACAAGAGCACTAGTGTGGAGACCTAGAGTATAGTGAGATGCTTTGCTTGGAGGACTTGGAGATTGATGTGATGTCATGCTTGATGGAGTTTGGTGAGATGCCTTGCTTGGGCAAGTCATTGTCATGTGATGTGATTGGTGGTACATTTGTGTGATGCAAGTGATGGAGCAACCAGTTTTGGTTAGGAGTGATTCTTAGCTTGGAGGAGTTGGAGGGTAGGGTTTGACATTGTGTGTAATGCTAGCTTGCTGTGGTTACCTTAGCTTCTTTTGGAGAGCATCGTGAAGTAATCACAATGCATTATGTACCAGACTAGTTAGCAATAATCTAGTAGACTGTATGTACCAGACTACCAGCTTATCACAAGCTATTGCTATGTATTTTAAAGTCATTCTTATGTTAATATGAAGTGTACCTGCTGTCCTAAAATTTAAAATTTGCAGATCTGATTTACAACTTATTTGTCATGATGATTTGAGTAGTTAGTAGTGTTGGTTTATCATGCTGATCTGATATAACAGTAGGCAAATTTACTCTGATCTGATGCTGATGCTGATCTGATATAACAGAAGCTGGTATAAATCTGCTGTAATAAGTTTAAATTCAGATATGGTTTGTACTCTGGTATGTGCCCATGAGCACTGGGAATCATCTTCCAAGTTTGTATATGATTTGGTGTTTGTTTCGTTGAGCTGCCTAGTTGATTGTTTGATGGAGAAAAGATATATTTGCTGCTGTAATTAAAAGAACAGATTCAGTCCTAAGGCAGATGGTTTATTGGGAAACAGATCCAAGAAGCCCTAAGTTATGTTGAAATCTGAGTTGCGAAGATGCTGAAATTTTTTAGGAAGCACTCAATCAACTCTTAGATTTTTAACAGTATACATTGCTATTTAGCCAACCCGGGGAGTGTATATTCATTATACTGAACTCTGTGTAGTAATGAGGTGGCTAAGCTCATTATCAAAGCATGCTTCCCTAGGCATTATGTTATTCTTCTATACAAAAGTTTAGTTTCCAGGTTTCAATCTTGGAATCCCACAATTCCCACCTCATGGGTTGTAGGAGGAAGAGGTATAGAGTCCTGTTTTGCATATATGTTGAAACATAAAGAGATGTGTTATCACAATTCTTGTAGTTGATCCTTAAGGTGATCCTATCTAGGATGGTAGAGGGGAAGCAACTAAAGTTGTTACCTACGACAACCAAGACCTCTGAATAAATTTAGTTGTCACACTAGTCAAGGCTACAGGCACTTTAGGCCAAACTAATAGTTAAGCCTAGGGGGTGCCTCTATGATCAAGATAACCTTATAAATGAGTAATCTAGGTGGATTAGGAAAGGTATCTTGATGAAATCTCTTAGCCTTGGGGTTAATTAGAGATTGGAGTAGCTACTAAGAGAAAAAGTGTGCCTATGTAAAAAACCCCAATTTGCCCTAATTAGGGTTTAACTAGAAATTTAAATGTAGGGACAAATAGGTGAAATTAAATGAAATTAGGCACTAAGATGAGTTGCTAGGTGATAGATATGTCAATTAGATGTGTTTCTAGCAATACCCAGATCAAGGTTCAAGCCAAAATTTTCAAATCCCCAAGGAGGGTGATTTTCCCCAAGAGAGGCCAGTGCTTTGGATGGGCAAATGGAGTATGATTAATTCGAAATTTGGTCTCTAGGGGTTTTAACTGATTTCCAACTTGGGTTTTAAATATTAAACATGGTCGCATCCTAGAACTAGGTGAACCTACAAACCAGGGTTTTAATTAATTTTATAACGCTTAAGAAATAGAATGAGAAAATGCAAGAGACAAAATAAAGATCTTATCCCAATCCTTCTAGTTGAATGTAGGTCCTTTCCTTTCGCCCAAAAGTTGCCAAAAAAAACGAGCTTCAATCTCGGACAAGCAAATAAATCACCAAGTGCGCCCCTGTCAATCACATGAAACCACTGTAAGCAAGATGTAATAGCAATGATCAAGATGTAATCAAAAGAAGCTATTGAAATGAAAAATAGAGAGTGATCCCAACACAGAATAAGCAAGATGCAATAATAATCCAAGATGAAGATAAACTCCTTGTGGAAAATGCCCAAGAGAAATGGGAGAGTATCTCCTCCAAATCGTACTTGTTGGTGACATCCTCCTGCCAAGACAATAATAAAAGAGAAGTGCTTGAAAAATATGCTCGATCTAGTAGTCACAGGAACTTAGAAGAAAGAGAAACTCTTTCACCATTATAAACTCGAAGAGGAGATCAAAATTTGCTTTCTATTATTCTGCTCGAGAGTGAAATTCCCGATGGGATACAATGGGGGGATCACGACTCTTAAATAGATCAAGAGTGTGTCCACATCTTAACCAACATTCATCCAACGGTTGAGATTTGAACATCATTAACGGTGGAGATTTACTTTTTGATTTTACATGGATTGAGTACATGGATCAATAATAGAGGGGGCACACTTTTGCCCAAGGACGCATTAGTAAGGCGATATACATCATAATGTCAAGATATAACAATGCGGTACATCATAGTGGTCACGTTAGGGCAATAAATCACCCTAGGTGCCATCTTAAATACATACCATAAAGATATAACATGTCAATACATCATGTTCCATTGGATGTAGCTTGGGTGGTTGGGAGGAATGATGGTTACCCTCCCCAACCTAGGTTCAATTCTTGTGAGTGACATGATGCTCTTTTTGAGCTTCTATGTAATGATTGAGTGGATTATGTAATCTGGCCATACCTTGATTCTCCGGAGTAGCAGGTGTTGGCATATTTTCTTTTAAAAAAAAACATGTCAACACATCATATGCCAAGGTGAGGGGCGCCCCATGGGGGACGTCCTCCCTACTGAAGCCAATAAAATAATGTGGACCCCAATGTTGAGTAATATTGATGAAAAAATGATCCATAAATCCATCACACATCATCACAAAACATCCTATTCCATTTCCTTGATCATCCTAGCCAAATCAATTTCCTTTAGTAATTTCATAGTCCATTTTTTGTGAATTTTATACTAGTACATCATCCCGGAGCTATAGAAATGCCAATAACTCTATTTCCGCTGCATCATGTGATAGATTGAGTGCAAAAATGGGTTCGAAGACATGAAAATGGTAATAGTGACTACTCATACCCCCTGGTTCATAATAGCACCCTAGGAGAACCAAGGACATCATCTCATCAATATAATATATGACTAGAATAATAAAAGGACGATAATAATCACTGCAACTCAAAACTATGGCCATCTGCTGAAAACTAAAACTGTAGTATGTATGTTGGGCATATCTGGAACAATCTGGATCACTGTAATCACTTCCTTAGGAAACGTGTTTGACTTGGTCAACTGGGTTGACCTGGTCAAAATACTCCATCTAATGGTGAGATAATGATTTGGATAAACTTGTATGCATTCAAGGTAAAAGATGCTCCAAGATTTATATTAATACCCAACTACAATATACTAATCATAATCGGGGTGACTAAATGATAATAAGCAAAGTATACTTGTGTCTTTGAATAGCCTTAAAATCTTCTATGAAGCCCCTTGTATATGCCATGCTTACAAAGTTTAGCTCATCTACTGGTACTGTGTGAGAGTGGATAAACAAGGCTTAAGGTGAAGGGTTGTGATTTGTTGACTTTGACCATGTGATCTTTCCGAGTGACAATGGATACACACAACCACAATGACAATATGCATGACATAGAACACTAGGGGATGGTGGCGTCTCACAAATAGGTAGAGTACTTGGGCTTGTTTCCATTAGAGTATAACAAGTATCCATTTAACATTTCAGAAAGATTTAAAATTCAAGCATTTAACATTTCACAAGATACTAGCCAACCTCCAATGGCAAGTGCCTTGGAGAACCTTTTGGTCTCCAGATAATGACTTGGCCTAGCCCCGCTGCTAGCGAGCGTCCATAGCCCCCACAGGTTTGCTACCATCTTGCCCTGTAGGGGCAAATGGCCTTACATCATACAAAGGATGAGTGCTCATCCCTTGGCCATTGACTAGTTTTATATCATTAATTCAAGTAGGGTGTTTAAGAACACCATTAATTTGTATCCTTTAGATATAGCATTTATGTGTTTCGATGCATTTAACACATTTCAAGGAGTACTTGATTCGAGGACTAAAGGAATACCATCTGGTGACACAAGCCACACATCCCTTCCACAAGGCATCATACAAATAGAAGGCAAGGAACCAAGTCACATACTCCAAATCCTGAGACACAATGCAAGCATGGGGTCTATCATGCACAGGGGTCAAAGTGGGGAAAAGCTCATCAATCTCACAGGTCCAAGTCATAAGTCAAACGAGAAGACAATACGGATGAAGACTAGATGTACAAGAAAAGGTAATAAGGTGGTGCCAGCACAACATGACAAGGTAAGTTTGTTTGTATTAAGCATGGCTTGGGCATTGGCCTTACAATATTAGACTTCTTAGCCATTCATAACACAAGTTAGTCATCACAATACTAGTAAAATAAGCATATCTCACCATAATCATCATAGCACATCAAGTCAAGCTATTAATATACATCAGAGAGCAAACTGAAACCAAGAAGCAATATACTTGATCTCACCATATATATGTATGTCTCTGTCTGAAATGGCACTCTACCTGTCAAGAATGTACCATCTTTGCTATTCTGCTCAAATGGACTATGAGTCTATGACCCTACCAAGGTCATCTCAATGGACTAGGAAATCTCAGTCATGACAAAGGACTGCTCTGTGTCTTGCGCTGATTGAGACTCTAAATGTCTCTGTGATGTGGCTCATGCTGGTGATCAATCCATGTTGTATCCCTGTGTATAAAACTAGCTCTGGAAAATGAAAGAAAATATCTGACTACATCATCATAGTAGCCCAGCTACAATCTATCTGATAACAAGATGTTAAGTGTATTGAATGCTTGGTCAGCTTATTGCACTCAGTTGAGTCATGCCATATTGCCGCTAATAGAGTCAACCATCAGTTTTCGCTGGTTTTGCTCAAAAACAGGTTAAGCTTGGTTATCTTTAGTTGGCTTGCACAAGTCTAATAACACTAGGGCCATCTTTACCCCCGCCATATCCTCTTCTAATTATGCCTAGTTTTGGGTTATGTTACCCTTCAAACTAGTAGTGTTGAAATAGCAGCTCGATATGGTCTGTGTGCTAGTGAATGGTAATCATGTGGGAGAGGTCTAGGCCCAAATGTCATCATGGCCTAACCGCTCAACTACTTTGGGTAACTCCTAAACCCAGGAGAGATTCCTTTAAGATACCAAACAAACAAATACCCTTCTACAACCTTGTAACTAGATCAGTGCTTTATATGGAGTCAACAATGAGTAATATAGACACATAGATCATAATACAGTTAATTCAGTTTATCAATTAATATAAGAACTTTCAATATACTTCACAAATCCACATGCAAGGGATTCACATCTCCCAAGGAAATACCTTAGAAAGGTGTGTTTGAATGGGAGAGGGCTAAGTGACCTAGGGTGCACCTTTTGGCCCAATCAGAGTTGCAAAATACCCAACAAAAACTCTAATTCAACAATTTCACACTTCCCAATGCACTAGGGAAAAAAGGAACGACCTTCAAGATTTGTGGATAAATCCACTATGGCGAAATTGTAGGGTGGACCAGATTTACCAAATTGCAAATATTTTTGCATTTTTGGGAATTTTCTATCTTTTAGGGATTTTAGGAAATTTCATATTTTTAAGGTTTTTAATGACAAGAAAAGGGGACATGATTTTTGTCTCAATCCATATGGCATTGAGAGATCAATGGTTAACGTCTCTCTCTTGAAATGTCCATTAACACTTTCAAGCTAGGGCATCACCTAGCAACCTCTAGGGTTCAGTAGGAGAGCCTAACTTAGGGAAAATGAAAAAGTCCAAGGCCCTAATAAGCAGAATAGAATTCATATGGAGGACGTTCTCTACATACGAAGTTGACAAAATGTTGACAAAAGCCCTTACAAATAAGCAAAATGCACCATTTAACTAAGCTAGGAGCATAACTTACCAACATTTAACAAGAGTGAGAAAGGAGAAAGACCTTAGGTCACACTTGTGCATGAGGTCTTCCAACTAGTCTAGCATCAACCTCTTGCATGTGTAAATACTAAAAAGAAGCCTTGAAACATCACTTTATTCATCTTCAAGCCAAAGAATTCATCCCATGAGAAGTGTGTATCACATTAGAGTCTCATAGAGTAAGAGAAAAAGAGAAAATATCATATTTGAACCTTTATCTTATGATTTTACAATAATGGGAGGATGTCTATTTATACTTTTTAATCCTCAACTTTTCAATTTTGAGCCTGCAAATCTAAAATAAAATAAAATTGAAATTAGACTAATTTTAGGGTAAATTCCCCACAAGTTGGGAAATAAGCCCTAAAACAGACATAAATTAACAAAATAGACTAAAATTAGGCTTCATTTGATAAAGTAGTGAGCTAAAGGGGGACGTCATGCCCCAACTAACCCCAAAATGATGCTTGTCCCCCAACGCCCTCTTTCCAACTTGTAGGCTCATATGGTGGAAGGTTGACGTGATAGGCTAGAGATACTAGAGGAGGGGTTTCTCAGCGATGAAAATAGGCCCAAGTGGGTGAAAGAGGTGTGCTAGATAGGGGACAACAATGCTTTACAAAATGCAATCACCTCTGCTTAACAAAAAAACCAAGGTGGTCATGTGCCCCAGTGGATCACCCCCATTTGCCTTGGACACCAACCCATGGGCCTAAAGCCATACATGGTGGGGATATCCACATATCGAAGGGGCAGTCAGTTGTTCCACAAAGCCAAGTACTTCTTAGAGTGAAACCAAGGGAGCCTGCCATGACCAATCTAGGGGGACAACAACCCCTAATCCAAATACCCATACAATATAATCCACTTTGGCCTTTACAATAAAAATTTTGGACCTCTTGCTCTGGGTTAGGCCCTGCTGGAGTGTTGCAACAGCTCTAAGGCGTAACACTAGCTCCAATTTCGGGACATGTGCTCTTCTCGGGAGTGTATGAGAACCCCTAGGATCCTTTGGGTACCTAAAGACCTATACACACATCTAACAACAAAGACATCAAATGCATCCGAGGTAGACACTTTCGTCCTTCGTTGTTCAAAATGAAATGCAAATAACTCAAAAATTAAATAACAACAAGTGCAATAAATGGGAAACAGTAAATGCTAAACTTGAAAGAAAATAATCTTAGCTACTCTAATCATGATAACAGAGAAGGGTCAAGTGAAATCATACCACCAATGTAGCCACTTGATCATATCATTCATACCTGATTTTCTCCCTTTGTCTTTAGAGATAATCCAAGACAAGATCTCATCAAGAAAAAGTCGTGTACATACCGGTATCTTTGTTGGAATGGAGACAGAATGATGAAGAAACTTGGAAACTTGGATACCTTGAAATTCTTGCCACGGAGAATGATTGCTTTCGCAAACTTTATCTATACATGCCTGTACCGGGCCCAAGTATATGTTGTCCCCATCATATATTTTTACCAATGAATTCGTCTACAAGGAATCGACTACTTGATTATGGACTCGGGAGACCACTTGCAAGGATGAGCCTTGGGAAGTTTCCAGAGAATCTTTGAAGGCCAATTGGAACATGTCCCTGTACTTGTTCAAGCTTTCTTTTGGACATGAAAATGTGTTGTTCATATTTGTAATAATCATGTTAGTATCACCAATAATATTTAAAATTTGAAATTGTCAGCCAAAGAATTCGTACCTTCAAGTTTTAAGTGAAAAGATAAATAACAAATATCATGGCAAGGAGACGTGAATCCTATACCTGCTGACATACTATCTTGGTTCCATTGAAATGCATCACTGAAAACTTACCAGTACCAAATAGAAAGGGTTGCTCAACTTTTGTAATACTTCCTGAGAGATACTACTGGGAATAATAATCGTGGCTCACCAAAAGGGAGGGTAAACTCATCGGCTTAACACTTGTGAAAGGAAGTCTCTATATGAAATCCTACATCATTCTTGATCCTGGGAAGGCATGAATGAACTGAACCCAAAGAAATTTCATTGGAGATGTGTCTTCCAAAATTTTCTAATCCTTTATGATCATAATGGAAGAGCTGCATATGGTGATCATCTGTAATAGCAACATGATCCACATCTTGAATTGCTTCATCATCAAATGAAATTGCAGAAGGATTGATCCAATCTTCTTCATTGTCAACCGAGCTTTCATTGATTTTGTCTTCGATATCCTTCCTTGGGGGGGTTAAGTCTTCCTTACATTGCTTCAAATTTGCATAAAAGTATGGCTCGGCCATACTAAATTCTTTTTCTTTTATGAATGGCAAGAAAGTCTCATAGATTTCTTTTTCAAAATATGTGCTACTGGAGGACTCAGAAGCAATACTATTGGGCTTTGATGAATTGTAACTTGGAAGACCAAGGAACTTCCAATGGTCATCATCTTCCAGAATCCTGTTATCTTCCTTCTTGAATTAGCCCTTTGCGTGCTCAACATGAGGCACCCATTTGTCACATCTTTTCGGACATCAATAGCTACAAAATATTTCTATTGATTCTGCAGAAGAGGATAGTTTTTCTTTGTCTAGGCTTGCAAACCAAGCAAGAGCTTTTCCTCCCAAGTGAAGGACGAATAACCTCATGTAAACATCTTCTCCTTAATACCATATCTGGAGTCAATATCATAAACTTGTCAACCTAGTCCTCTACATCATCATCATAACCACAGAAAGTTATCCAGAATGTCTTTGGTAACTAATCTGATTTCCTTGGAAAGTTTGACAAATAAAGAGCAAAATATACTTCCATTCCTGCAGCGATCGGATGATCAAGGTCTTTAAACTCCAAGAAGGTGTGTCTGTCATTCAAGTCCTTTCTTACATTTTCTTCAAGATTAGGATCCCAATTCTCACAGAAGTCTTGACTAACTGCTCAAATGATGAAAATCCCTTCAGTAGGAAGCTGATTATACCAGTATGTTATGTCCTTGTTATCGAGTAAATCAAGTGACATTACAAACAACTGCATCTTAACATCTTCATGCATGATATTGCAATTTGCAAGAAAATCCTTGAATTTTTATATATGCACTGACATTGGATCTTCATTACGAAATTGTGGGATAAATTCCTATGTCGCAGGAAACGTGGGCCTTAACCCCGTTTCCAGCGTTTCCCCATTTTGAAACTCCGAAACGCGTACTGTATGGCCCGGAAACGCGTTTATGTACAGACGAAACATATTTTCGAGATGGAAACGCGTTTAGTTCGTATGGAAACGCGTTTTCGATATGGCTGCTGTCAATTAGGTCACGTTTCCAAAAAAATGTTGCCATGGAGCAGTAGTTTTTGGTGATATTAATGGTAATGTTAAATTCTTAAAGTAAAAGTGACATTCTCCTTATCTTTTATTTTCCATTCTTTTACTTAAACTTTTAACATTACCATTAATTGTTTTAGGATGTTTGAGAGTGGTTCCAATCTCATCGGACTTCATATGCAAAAAGTAGAATTTTAGATCCCATTCAAAATTCAGCAGACATAATAGTTTTCAAGATTTCAGGATTGCAAAGTTTCCACCAGATTCTGTCGTGTATGAGGGTATGGAATTAGCATTTAATAAAGCATATCAACCCCTATATGTATCTTGATGTTGGTGGTGTTGATTGTTGAGCTCCTCTGTCATGACATTAATAAAAATATACTCTTCACTCAAACAAAATCACTTATTAAGCATGGGAAGTTTTTTCTACCTTAATTTAACGATTGGATTAGGAAGTTTCATCAAAATTGTAGGTGTTGAGTTGTTGACTAATGCCCTTGGAGGATCAAGTTTAAAATTCAAGTTAGAGACAAAGGCTAGAGCCTAGAGGAGGGAGGCATAGGGTGTTATTCATGAATAGGATCTCAATATAGGCAATGAATTGTCGACATGTATGATTTATGATTTATATTTCACATTTATTTTTTAAGATAAAAAAATGTTCTTGCTCATATACATATATATATATCGTGTTTCCTTGTTTCCAAAATTCTGGGGGGTCACGTTTCCCCCGTTTCCTTGTTTCTTCCTCGTTTGCCCATTTCATGAAACTTAGATAAATTCCCTAAACTTCCTCCACTCCAAGCTATTCAAATATCCTGGAATTCTTGAGAAGTTCAACGGACAAAACCACGCCATATCATCTCTTTATTAATAGTTGGGGTGGGTTGCACGTCTTTAACTAGTTTTCTTGAGTGGAGTCGCCAGATATGACCTACGAGGTTAGCCTTTGACAAAAATCTTATCAAGTCGCACAACAATGCTTACCTCTTGGCCTTGTTCTTGTAGAGTACATCTTTTGATTTCTTCAGTGGGAGTCGCCCGAAGAGGCTTGTCAAGTTAGATCAAAACAAATTTGACCAAAGTACTAAAGAAGAACATACTTGACTAGATGTTTGTTTCATCATATGTAGACGATCTAGTCATTACTGGTAGAAATATAAATTTGATATTGGGTTTGAAGAAACAATTGGCTGATACCTTTGAAAGGATTGACCTTGGTCTTTTACATTACTTTTTGGGCATTCAAGTTCTACAAATGAATGACGATATCTTTATTTCTCAACCTAAGTATGTAATGGATCTTTCGCAAAGATTCAAGATGAATAAATGTAAAGTCTGTGCTACAGCTTTTTACTCATGAGCAAAGTTGACGAAGGATTGTGATTCGCTGTGAGTCGACACGACTCTTTATCTACAATTGGTCAGTAGTCTAATTTATTTAAATCACAGTCGACCTAATGTTTCCTTTGCTGTCATTGTGGTTTCTCGGTTTATGTAGGATCCTCGAGACAGTCACTAGAAGGTTGCAAAGAGAATTGTTTGTTATATCAAGGGCACTTATCAACTTGGTATAAAATATTACACCAATACCACAAACTCGTTGATCAGTTACACCGACTCGAATTGGGTCGAGGATGGCGATGATAGGAAGTCGACATCTAGTTATGTGTATTGTCTTGGTTCATGACCCTTCGTCTGATTGTGCAAGAAGCAGAATGTGGTCTCTCTTTTGACCATAGAAGTTGAATATTATGGTGTAGTTAACATTGGCACATAGGCCATTTGGATTCAACATCTCTTGGCAGAGCTTGGTTTTTCAATCAACTCAACGATTGTAATCTTTTGTGAAAATCAAAGTGTAATACAAGTTGTTGACATTCCTGTTACACATAGAAAGATAGAGCATGTGGAGCTTCATGCTCATTACTTACGACAATTGATATAAGATTTTATTTTCAAACTCATTTATTGCAGAATGGATGATCAAATTGTTGATATCTTTACGAAGCCTTTACTATAAGGTAAGTTTGTCAAACTTCGGGCTCTGCTTGGGCTTCAAGAAGTTGTAATTATGGCGAGTGTACAAATGTAATTTCATCTCCTAAATCTACGGAGCATTGTTCTGATGGGGGGGGGTGTTGGAATGGCAAGCTTTGCTAGTTCATCACACCTTTGGATCTTCTGGAGATAGACAATTGGCAGTTGATAGTTGAGTAAGTGGTTGATAGTCGACAAGCTGACTAGGCTCTTGACTAGTTGGATAGACGATTGACAAAGGAGTTGACTAACCGATCAATTGGTTAGGAAATTAGAATAGAATTGTCGACTATGTCACAAACATGACATAAATCGAGACCATTATGTGCTATGACCCAATAATGTGGACATCTTCCTCACTTCAAGGGAGTTAGTTACATCTCGGTGCTATAAGAGGATGACCCTATGGGTCGAATGATATGGTGAATTATGGCTAATGAACAATGCATTTCGATGTATTGTCAATTGTGATATGTTGTGCTTAAGTGCTAAAATAGTGTCTATTGGCACCACCTCTTCTTGGAACATTAAGCTCTCTGATCTTTCTAATTCCTTGGTTTCTCCAACAGTGTGTTAAGATATAGGGTTACACATGTAATAAAGTAACTAAAGTGACTTACGTCAAAAGTTAGGTTTTTAGGTGTCTTAGGGTTTACGTATTAGGGTTAGGGTTTTGGTTACTTTGATTCTTTATAAGAGCGAGGACCCTCATTATAATGTGTATCATTCATTAATAATAATTGTGTTGTGTTATTGAGCTCTCATATCTTAACCCACACTAGGGTTTCTAGTCCCTTTGGTTCTCAGAATATGGTATGAGAGTGGGAGGATACCTAGGACTAGCCCATTAAGTATGCTCTTCTCTTGCATCGCATGATGATCTGGAGCAATTTAATTCAAGGAAATCCTTGTAAGTTGGGTTTGAGAGCAATTATGTTGAACACAACCAAGGGAGAAGCTAACCATCATTTTTTAGTAGAGTTGTTGGATTAGAGAAAGAAGTAGTTGATTTGTTCTTTGCATAGCCGCCATGGAAAGTGCGATATGCAGCAGTCAAGGAGGTAGTTGTTGGTAAGGAAGCCGCCATTTCAAATTTAATAGATCTGTCGAGTGACGAAGAAAATTCGTAGTTGCCATATATGTTCGCCCTAGCCACCATTAATGAAGGAAAGTTGAATCAATCAAAGGTCCAAGCTGTTGCCACCAAATATAGAGTTCTTGGGTTATGTAGATTTTTGAGCCATGATTTCTTCATATGACCATCGAATTAAAGTAATCATCTGCCATCTTCTATATTCCACAACTATCATCAATTATAGAAAACTATCCGTTGGAATAACTCAAGTTGTCATTTTTGAACCATAAATTTGAATTAAAATTTAACCGTCGTTTGTTGTAGCCACCACTAGAGATAATTTCTAGTCGTCGCAACTATAGTCCAAGCTGCCAAGGAAAAGTGTTGCCATTTGAGCCAAAGACCCCACTTGGGCAGCCATTGCTGCCATCAAACCTATGAGTTGAACCACTCTTTGCCACTATACCCGTGCTATCTTGGCAATTCAGGCCGCAAATTATCAACACAGGTCACCTCCACGAATTTGTGAGTTGATTTTTCCATACAAGATTTGTGATAGAAGAGATGTGTGAAGACTCTTGATTGGTGAATGTTTGACTTGAGAGAAGTATTGAAAGATAGATGGCAAAGAGGGGTTTGATTAAGCCATAAATAGAAGAGCCAAAACTATCCACCCAACTTCAATCGGAGGATAAATCTAGTTTTCCAAAGTACATTTCTAGAGAGGGTTTTAGTTAGAGACCTATGATGACAGGACGCACATCCTGTGCTGTTAGGTTTATCAAAGGAGAACCACCAGACATTGCCATCATTACTGAAGAAAATTAGATTTCTACATTTTAGGAAGCTAGCTCTTTGAAGACAAGAAAGGAGCAGTGAACAACTTAGTATGGATGGTTGTCCAGATAGTTCAAGAGTTGTGGATCTCGGTAATGATCCCTCATTAGTTGTTGAGAGATGCATGTGGATTGTAGTCTACTAATGAGGTTATGAGACATGCATGTGGATTGTTGACCAGTAATTGAATACAAGAGATTCATGATTCGAAAGTTTGGGGAGGTGGAATCCGGGAACTTGGGAATTCAACTCAGGAGCTACACCTTTACGAGGGTTATGAGACAACTTGATGGAGCTAAACCTGGTCCAAGAACTGTGTTCAAAGAAGAAACTTCCAACAGATGTTCTCTGATGTTTAGCTTTCAGTTTATGTGTTTTCATTAAAGTATATGTATTTGATTTCAGTTTGTTATCTTTCGACAATGTACACCTTATGGGGGGGTGTTAAGTTATAACGCTACACATGCAATAAAGTCAATGAAGTGACTTAGGTCAAAAGTCAACTTTTTAGGTGTCTTATGGATTACGTATTAGGGTTAGAGTTTTGGTCACTCAGACTTTATAAGAGAGAGGACCCTCATTGTAATGTGTATCGTTCAGTAATAGTAACTGTGTTGTGTGTTATTGAGTTCTCATGTCTTAACCCGCACTAGGGTTTCTAGTCTCTTTAATTCTTTGAATACAATGTTTGTTCCAATAGTGAAGATAGTTTGGAAGAAAGAGTTGATCAACCTAGTGGAGCTAGGCATAGATAAATTCTTAATATCTGTCATTTGAAAGTAATAGTTTCTTGGATATAAGGAACCAAACATATTTGGCTCGAGTATGGAAACAGACAACTAGAGGTCCTCTTGAAACTCAATATAAACAATGAAAATTGCCCCAAATCTCATAATATATGGGACATTGAAAATGTAGTTCTCTTATGTCTAAGATTCTTAACCTCATATAGGTGACAAAGATGACATATCCTGTCCATTTGTGGGATGTCATCGTCACAATCCAGATGTAATTGATAAGAACATGCTCTCAATAGGTTGAGGGGAATTTTGAGGCCATGTGACCAAAGGTGTTGAATGTAGTAAGGATGGATAATAAGGATGCCCATCAACTAGAAAAGAATGTTCAGTGTAGAAGGCCATTGTAGGCTCAACAGTTCTGGGGTGGGGGAGATCCAAGTAACCTGAATATATCGTTCGTATATGTCATCTTTGATCACCTTATTGATATCCCTTGTTGAAGGGAAAAGGTGACTAAGGGGACCAAAGAGTATCGAAAGGGGAGAGATGTTTGATAGAGATGTTGGAGGAGCAAAGAAGCCTATGAGAACCAATATCATCTTCACCATAGGATATCCACAGAGGCAATCTCTTCAGAGCAACAAAGTACCAAGTATGGATATCTCTACCTTCTTAACATTGAATTGTTAAGGGTATGCATCTTGTGAAGAAAGGAGCCAAGCCAAAATAGTCTCTCAAGGTGTAAGGGATGGACACTAACTTGGTTTGTATGATGACTTGGGGAACCCACTATTTGCAACCAACCACACCCAATCAACACGCTATAAAATGGGTCCCCAAACCTCAAAAAGTTACAAAAACGTTGGTATGATATTTGTGTTGAAAAAGCCCATCTTCAAGGGCATGTTCTGGAAGTGTATAACTATAAAGAAACATTGACACTCAAATATGGAGAGAGATGCATACCATTATTGAGCTGGAGTTCAGAAGCATGTACCGTGTTGATTCTAGGGCTAGTAAATTGGACCCCAAATATGTATATGATGTAGCAACCTCCACCTCTCTCCTCTTGAAAAGAAGCAAAAATTAGAAAAATTTCTCTAGGTAGTACTAAAGATCATGACCTTGGTTTTGTCGGTATTGCATATTCTTTTATCAGCTAGGAAGGTGGCCCTCCAAGTAAGCAAGTTTATCGAAAAGCAACAACAAAGATCCATGGCTCAGTTCTAAGCCTCTTCTACCTTCCTGTAGAACCAAAATCGATGATTAAATGTTTTGGCCCAACTATAGGAAGCACAAGTGGGTAAAGGCCACTTCTAGGTATTATAGTTGGCAACCAATCACTTGGATTCCATGCAATAAATATTAAAGACCACATAAAGATTATCTTTTTTGGTTGTAAAGGAGCTTTACAACTAAGTAACACTTAGAACTATAAAGAAACATTGACACTCAAATATGGAGAGAGATGCATACCATTATTGAGCTGGAGTTCAGAAGCATGTACCGTGTTGATTCTAGGGCTAGTAAATTGGACCCCAAATATGTATATGATGTAGCAACCTCCACCTCTCTCCTCTTGAAAAGAAGCAAAAATTAGAAAAATTTCTCTAGGTAGTACTAAAGATCATGACCTTGGTTTTGTCGGTATTGCATATTCTTTTATCAGCTAGGAAGGTGGCCCTCCAAGTAAGCAAGTTTATCGAAAAGCAACAACAAAGATCCATGGCTCAGTTCTAAGCCTCTTCTACCTTCCTGTAGAACCAAAATCGATGATTAAATGTTTTGGCCCAACTATAGGAAGCACAAGTGGGTAAAGGCCACTTCTAGGTATTATAGTTGGCAACCAATCACTTGGATTCCATGCAATAAATATTAAAGACCACATAAAGATTATCTTTTTTGGTTGCAAAGGAGCTTTACAACTAAGTAACACTTTAGAATGAAGTCTCTATGCTTTGTCTAGTCTTATTTTTTAATTTTGAAGTTGGCTTCTAGTTGAGCCATTTGTACCCATCAACAAGCATGTGTCAAACAAAAGGATTTTTGTTGTTCCAAACCCATTCCCTCCACCCTCTATGTGGAGGATTGACATTGATCTTAAAAGAAAGAGTATATGGAATGAAGTTTTTTTTCCTTGGGAAGGTCTTTCTTTAAACTCAAGGCAAGTATTACCATTCACTTGAAGAGTTCAAGCACCATAAGCACTCTCCTTATTTGTTGCAATTACAAATGAAGATTGAATGGAACCAACCAACAAACCCTCAATCCACATAAACCATAAATATATAAAGAGAAGAGAAGTTGAACCCATGAACAAGAAGAGAAACACAAGATGTAGGTGCTTGTAGGCTAAAAGAATGTGTGATATAAGAGAAAAACAAGATGCAGTTGGCTCATAATAAAAGAATGTGTGATACAAATGAGGGTGAGTGTGTACTTATAGACATTCATAGAGATGGGGTGCTAGCTCCAAGGAGTTGACTAGATTGGCCTTAGCCTAAAATAGTTGAAAATACAATATCATGAGGGATTTACACATGTGTAGGCCCATAGCCTTAATCACAAATAAGGTCGACACCTAAGTCACAGGGTTCGCCGAACCTAATCCTTGAGGTTCGAGGTTCGGCGAACCTCAAAAAAAATTTAAGGTTCGTTCAGGTTCGGCGAACCTAATGTCGAACCTAATCAAGGCGAACCCGAACCTAATGGCAAACCTAAACGAACCTAATTGATTTTCGAATTTTTAATTAAAAAAAACAAAATTTATAAAAAAAGGGGTATCTTACTTTAAGTTGTCTATAATTGAAATGTTCTCTATAATTTGAAATAGCAGAAACATGCTCTTAGATGCATAAACTTGTGAGCAGACTTGTCATAAACAACAAGTATATATATATATATATATATTCGAACCTAATGTCGAACCTCATCCGAACCTCATTGAACCGAACCTAATGCTCGCCGAACCCGAACCGAACCTAATGCTCGCCGAACCCGAACCCGAACCCGAACCGTGTGACTTAGGTCGACACATCATCAATGATTTAATCATCTTTTGGAAAAATGGCATCACTAAACTATTCATCAACTAGGAGAACACCATTACTAGATTGCACATCTGGCAAAGAAGAGCTTGAAACATCTTGTAGGGGAGAAGAGATACAAGTGGAAGTGGGTTTATGAATACCCAAGCAAACAACTTGAACAAAGCTCAAACATCATATGGGAGTGGGTTTATTGTTAGCTTTTGGGGTTATGCTGAAAGTGTTTGCACCATGCTTGGGGATGCTTCATGTGATATGGGGTGCATGGTGTATGGATGACTTTTCATTGCAACAAATTGGACATATACGTTGGACTTGGCTTGCTCATTGATTATTGGGCCTTATCTTGATGATTGTGTGGCATTCTTCCTTGGAGCATTGTAGACCTATGGAGCGTCGTGACTTGTTCATGTAGCCAACACATGGAGGTGGTTGCTTGCTTAGGAAGACAACTTGCCTTGGAGGAGGAAAATTGGGCATCTTGAAGAAGGGCGTTAAGCCCTAGATGGCATGGGGACACTTGGTTGCTTGCATGGAGGCATGTACTTGAGTCTTGACTTGAGGATTCTTGGATTGAGGAGTGATCATGTAGGGGTGGACTCAGAGGTACATGTGGATTCAAAGGGATGCCTTTGGAGGAGCATTGGACCTTGCTTGAGGTGCATTCAACCTTGGAGCTTGACCTGTGTGACTGTGTCACCTAAAGTTGGAGAGCTTCACATGTGGGCATACCTTGTGTAGAGTTAGGTTGCTTATAATGAACTAGGTCCACTTAGTATTGTTGGCCTACCTCACCTCTCATATAAATAGAGAGAGGAGAGAGTCATGTAATCATAATTGTAGTTGTTCACTCTTGAGATCACATGCTTGAGTTAGAGATGCGATACTTGCGCAAACATGTCTTCGTGGAATCTTCTTCATGTATATTTGTGCTCTTTGTCTTGGATGCTAGGTTCTTAGAGGAATTTCAAGGAAAAGTCTTGGGTTAGGGTTTCACCCTGAGGAGGCAAAGAAGACTAGAGTTTGGGATAAACCCTTGAGGAGCAAGGCATTTTATCTTTAAGCTCCTATGAGAGAAAAACACTAGAGTTTTGTGGCTTTTGGAAACCCTAGTGCTACTTGTTATGCTTGATGTGGAGGAGAAGAGAAGGCGACGTCTTGTACACTTGTGCAATGCAAGTGTAGGTGCCAACAAGGACTTGTCGGTGGTGATGCTAGCTTATTGAGAATCTTTGGTGGAGTGACCAGCTTTGGTTAGGAGTGATTCTTAACTAGGAGGAGTTGGGCTAGGTTATTCTTATGGTTCCCCTAGCTAGGATTTGGAGAGTTGGACTTGTACCATCATTGTGATAAAGCTATGGCGTGTACTTGTACTTCATCTCTTATAAATATATATATATATGAAGTTTCCAGCTGACCAAATATATGTAATTGTAAATTTGATTTTCAACTTAATAGATTTTAGCACTTTTCATGTTGATTTGAGATAACATATTTCTGAATTGTGATGATTTAACACACTCGAAGATAAAGGAGCAGATTACCTCTGTTATAATCTGCTATAATAAGAGAATTCAGATCTGTTATACGCTTGGAAAGTTTGCCCCAAGGGCCATAGCATTGTGGTATTGAATTCCACTTCTATGGTATTTATTCTCTTTGACTGCCATGTGAAATTGGGTTTAAGAAAAGTGAAATATTACTGCTGTAATTTAATATTTCAGATCATTCCAAAGGCTAAAAGTTCACAGGGAATATGTCCAGGAAACTACAAGATTGAGGTGAAATTTCTGAAAGCACCATTTCAGTTAAATTTGTAAATACACATGAAAGAGCATAGCCGAGAATGCTCAAATACAATCCAAGAATGGGATTATGGATACCCAACTCAAATACACCTAAGAGATCCTTAAAACTGTTGAAGAAGATTGAATATATGGTCAACCATGGCCCAGATAGAAAGGTGAGTGAGGGAACTGAAATGTAAGTGATAGTTGGTGTGTGGAAATCCAACTAAATATGTCCGTCTGCAGTCGAGTGAGCAAGTTTATAGATAACTAACTCCATAACTGGAGAGGGAGTTTATGAATAACCATCTCAATACAATTGTAACTCTGTCAAATAGGCGTTAATAATGGAGTGGCTATGAAACTGAATGATTCTGATTCCAGAAATGGCATCAATTTCTTCAAACCAGGGTAACTCGCTATGGCAGCAATCTCTTCATGGTTATGTTTCTCCCTACAGACCAGCTCCCATGAACTTGTTATAACAAACTGAGCCAGAATTCCTTATGTCAATAGCCTCCAACAATGGCCTCTCTTTGAGACTGCTATGTTCCTCACTTCTGGCACCGCCTTCCATTGTAGGAATGATGTTTTCTTTCGATGGCTGCATCTCTGCCTCTTCTTTGTTGATTGAATGTGCAGGCCAGAGTAGGGGGTGTTTTCTGGTCTTCTTAGCATACAGAATATGTTGGCTTGCTTAGTGCACCTTCCAAATATGGATAGA
Source organism: Pseudotsuga menziesii (assembly GCA_001517045.1). Taxonomy (NCBI): domain Eukaryota; kingdom Viridiplantae; phylum Streptophyta; class Pinopsida; order Pinales; family Pinaceae; genus Pseudotsuga; species Pseudotsuga menziesii. Next base: position 1,056,086 of record LPNX010621993.1, read on the forward strand.
GACATCACAGTTTTCTCAGCAAGGGGCGCTCTCCAAGTTTTGGTCTGCCAAGTCAAATTTCACAAGATCATATAATAGGTGATTGCAATAATACTAGGTTGGATTTTAGAGCACACAATGCACATGGATAAGAGGAGAGATCTTTGCATTTAATTTGATGATTATCCGATTTAACCAAAGTAAATATTTATAGAACAAAAGTGTGTAAAAAACAGATAGTTGAGGATAGGAATTATCCTCTAGTCAGAATTAGATGCAGCCCAAAATTGATTTCCCCTGTAAATTTAATCACCCGCTCTAAACATAAGTCCACCCTACTTTTGGAAAACATAATACACCTTTCACGTCTTTGACACCTTCATCAGGGATCTTCACAGTATGTACTTTGATGCATAATACACCTTTCACATCTTTGACACCTTCATCAGGGATCTTCATTGGAATTGTTCCTTACCTTTTGACCACATGTATTCTGTCATCTCCTAAGTCAGCACTCTCTGACTCTCATTATCATCCAATGAGACAAATCATCAGTTTTGCATTGTCACATACCTTGTGGAATCTGAATTTATATACGTATCTCCTTAGATGTATTTTTGGCGACCAGTGAAGTAATAAAAGGTCTATGATCTCTCCTTACTTCACTATAACTATTGCTATCATGCTACCTTTCAACATGATTTCTTGAATGCCTTCTAGGTTTTGAATGAGAAAAATGAAAAAATCATACATCCTTTCCCCTACAATGCTTTTCATATTCACTGGGTTTTCCACAATAGTAGCTCTTGCCATCGATACTTGGCTGAAGTTACCTTTCCCTGAATTTTCATGCTTGATGTTATTTTGTGTTTGGATTCCTCTCGTCTCTTTACTGGTCAAAACTTTGCCTCTGAATTACTGAATATGCATCCCTTGGATATGCACAGACCCATATCCTGTATGGTTGCCAGGACCCATACAGGATCCATACCTGAGACAGATATCATACATGAATCTGTATGGATTCAGTGATAGATACAACCTATACCAGCTCTGTTGTATCCTTAAAAAGGCTTTAATAAAGAAAAATAATAATTTCTTTTATATTTATCATACTACATATCTTAAAACCATAAAAGAACTACACTCTCTGCCGTAGAAGAGACTATATACAATATACTATATGTAGTATATAGAGTATACATGAAACTGTATATGATGTACTATGTATATTTTATAAAGTGTGCTTTGTACTGTTCCTTGTAATTGTCTTGTGTAATAGAATTTACAGGTAGCAGCTAGAGTGTGCGGGTGCAGGTGCAGGTGTTCCAATTTTAAGATCTGGGTGTGAGAGGGTTGGGAGGAGAGTGCATCACTTATATAGATAAATATTTATATAAAACATTTAAATATGTTTAAATAATTAAATGAAAAATAATAACATAAAGAATCAGTAACTTAGAAATGTAAAGTTTAATATTAAAATGTAAAATAATACTAAATATGATGATGACTGTCAATCACAATCCAATTTCACTTTCATGATTTAATTTTCAAAATTTCAGATTTAATGAGGCACATGAGGCGGCAACACTAGTGAAGCACCATCGAAGGCAAGAGGCGATGATGCTAGCATGGAGATGGCAACTGAAGAACAAAAGGGAAGAGAAGAAGAAACACTAGCACAGAATTAGTGAAGGCAAGAGTTGAGAGGGGAGATGAAGGAGATAGTGAAATAGAAGTGACCCTACATCTCTATAGACTACAGAATTTGATCATCAACGTCAACATTTCAGGGAAGAAACCAAAGGAAAGAGAAGCGATAATTGATGCCAGCTAGGGTGGAGATACCTCAAGTCGGTCCCTTGCTAAGATAGTGACCTAGAGGGAACCAACCATCGGCTAGGTGACCAAGAGAGGAAAGGCGAGACCTTTCCTTTTCTAAGCATCACAAGACAAAAGCAAGAAGAGAGCACAAGAAGCTAGGAAAGGGGGAAGAGGATAGGAGAGGGAAGACTGCCTCAAATAAGTCAGGTAGATGAGAGGAGAGGGAAGAAGGATCAAGCGGCCCAAAAAGAGCCATCGAATGGCCAAGGAACAAGCTGGGGCTGCCATGAGAAAGAGAAGGATGGCAATGCCTTCTCAAGAGAGCAAAGGAAAGAAGAAGGGGCACTTGCCTCAGATACAAGAGGAGACTCAAGAGAAGGTCTAGGCTAGGGAAGAAAAGAGAGGGTAGGAAAGGAAGGGCCTCTTGCGGTGAAAAAGGTTCCAATGCAGGGAAGCTCCAAGGAAGAGTGTCACTAGGTGATTGAGGAACAAAAGGAGGGAGAGGAGGCATTAAGGCAATCTATGAATCCAATCACTTTCATAGTTAAAATGAACTTTGAAGTAGTGAAGGCTCAATCTCTATGTTTCGGGGTTTATGTTGACATAACCTACAAAATAGGATAGAGAATTAAAAGAATTGGGAGGCACATCACCCCAATCTAGAATTGGGGGAAGTGACCTAAACGTCAGGTTCGGGTTGTGGAGCAGTGTCAAGTTAAGATGATGTAATTTTTCTTGGAGAAGTGTCATGTTGTGAGTAAAAAGCATGGATGAGGGTAGTAGATCATGAACCTTATTTGGAAGAGGAAGGATTCTTGCATTGAATGACACAACATTCAGTTGTTGTGTGAGTGTTGCACTTATGATACTTGCAACACTTGTCTATACTGGGGCAAGGGGGATTATCTATGTCTTTGTGATATGTTGTAGAAGAATTTTTTGTATGAGATGAGGACTCATGTATATCACATCGTTTGGGTGGAGGTAAATAAGATTGAATAGAAGAGGCTTGAGGCTCAACTTGGGTTACTTGTTGAGAAGGGCTTGGTTTCCTTAAAGAGTCAAAGTTTTGAAAATTCTCTGAGGACTTTCTCTTCAAGTTGTTGCATGTAGGGGATGAGTTCAACACATGTCCTACATGAGTTGAGAGGTTGTATGTATTACTGCTCAAAATAACACCCACGATAAAGTCACGGATCACAGTGCGATGAGTGGGAAGCACGTGAGAAGCTAGAGCCCAATGTCACCACAACTTAGCTCCTCAAACACTTTAGGTCAACTCCAAAGACCAAGGGGAAGTCCCTGGAACTTGGTGATCAATAATTGCAATTCCCTAGGCAATACACAAACACATTTCCCAAGAAACCTCTCGACGTAGATCAGTGCCTTATGGAGTCATAACAATGAAGCATAAATATCGCTAGAAGAGAGGAAGGAGTTAGAGAAATTTTTCACAGATTCCAAGGACTTACAACGGATTCCAAAAAATATAAATTCAATGTGATACTGCTATCATGAAATTGCAACGATAAAATCACTTTAGAAAACTTGATACAAGATAACAAAACTTCACCAGCTTACCATATAAGATGTACCTTGAGGTAGGGTAAGGGGGATGAACAATAGGGTAGAGAAGAGGCCTCAAATCAGTTCTGAAAATAAAATATCAGATCTGATATGTGCCTTAAAAGTTAAAACAGCCCTTGAATAGAGTTTGGTCAACTAAACATGTTTTCCAATGAACTTCCAACCTCCTAGGGGTCAATCTAGGCCCAAAAACTTGCTTTTAGATTTTCAAAGTTGCCTAAAAAGATGAGTATACCTGTTGCACCTGCAATAACAGATCTGCAACATCAAACCCAAGCATGCATGGGTCACCCAAAATAACACAATCCAACCATAGGAATAAAACACCCTCAAGGATTCATCGTTAATTTAACTAGGGCACACTTCTCTGTTTGAACAAAATCTCCAAATTGCAAATATTTTTTGAGATAAAATTTTTCTAGTTTTTAGGGTTTTTTTATATTATATTTTTTTGGACGTAATAAATGTACAATATAATTTTGATAAAAAAGAGTGAAAAGTAGGGGTTATGACCTTAGTCCTTCAACCCGAGGGCAATTAGAGATCGAGGTCGACATCCCTACTCAAGTTGGCTATTCAAGATTTATCAACTAGGGCAAAGGCTAGTAACCTGATACTAGGTTGAAGTAGCCAAAACCCTAATTATAGCAAATAGTGAATACCAAGGCCCACAATGGAGAGCTTTTTCAAGAGGAAGGTCTCCTCAAACAAGACTAACAAGATGCTAATAAAACCCTAATTTTACCTTAAGGTGCAAAAGCAACGTCAAACAAGAAAATGGAGAGATCTTACCAACATCAACTAAGAAAGAGAGCAAGAGATACGTCTTAAGTCCCTCCTTAGCCACGAGTTATTACAGCTATTCTTTGGATTAGCCTTGCAAGATAGTAGACCCTAGAAAATCCCAATGCTCCACGGAGTTTTCGGGGCGGAGGAGTGTGGGAGCAAGGAAACGCACAAGGGGGACATGTGGAAGCTACCCCAAATTTTAGGGAAATTTCGAGGAAAAGGGGGACATCGAAGTCATAAAAATTAATTTAAAATATAAAAATAATAAATCCCAACAATAACTATTACCATGTAAAAAGTAAAACTAAAAACTAAATTCATCATTATGGGGTGTACATCTATTAGTTATTAGCATATCAAATTTCAAATTTGTAAATGATATTGAAGTATGTTACTATACCCATGTAACAACTAAAAACTAAATATCATAATTATCATTATGCAATGTATATCTAAATTCAAAATTCAAATTTGTAAAAGATAATGCAACAAATGTTGAAGTCGGAAATAGTCAAATAGATACCGAACAATGAACATAGAGAGGTTAGAACTTAGAACAGTGACGATTGCTCCAAGTTTAGTCGCAATATGATTATGAAATGGAATCGTGGGAGGATAGCGTTTAGGAAGGTCTTAGACTCTTAGGTTAGTCAGGGATTTCATTTAATTTTGTTTAATTATGTTTTAGTTTTTAAGCACTTATTTAATATTTTAATTTGCATTTATTTTTATTGTGAAAGATGAAAATTTGGGGGGGACAGGGGGACGCCTAGAAGCCCCCCCTAGGGGGAAACGAGGGGACGAGGGAGGCGCCTAGAAGCCCCCCAGGGGGAAACATGTTTCCCCGAGTTACCCCCAAATAGGGGACGTGGGGAAACATTTCCCAAGGAGTTTCCCCGTCCCAGAAGCGTGGGGGAGCAAGGGGGCGTGTTCCCCACCCTAGGGGACGCGTCTTCGTGGAACACCGAAAAATCCACCATTCAACCTTCATCACATTTAAAACTTGCCAAAGAGAGAGGTGTGCACCACTCAAATGCTCCAATATACCGAGAGAAAAAGAAATAAGTACATAATTAGAACCGTTGTCCATGTTTACTAATAAAAGTTAGAAGCCTTACTTATATGAGGCTTCTATTGACTTAACTAACTTTAGAGCCTACCTTACTAAAAAGTAAAACTAACTAAGAGTAAGGGTTTGTCACCCACAAGCCAGGAACTAAACCATAAAAGACTAAAAATAATGATAAAATAGTGCAATTGGCTTCATCTGAATGAAGTAAAGAGTCGGGGAATGACTTCATGCCCCAACTAACTCCAACAATGTAGAAGATCCCTCAACGCCCCCCCCTTTAGCAAGGCAAAGTTCTCTTGAAAAAGGTGGCATGATGAAGTGTGCACATGTGTACCAAGAGGAGGGGTCATACATTGGAGAAGAAGGTCCAAGTGGGCATATACGAGGTGTGCTAAACTGCGTATGACAACCCTTACTCGCGTAATCACCTCATACATAGCAAAACATAAGTGTGGCTAGGAGCCCCTAGGTCATGTGTCCTAATGGGCCCATCCGAAGAAGCACCAAACACCAACCCAAGGCACAAATGGCCCAACATGACAGGGGACCTCTGTCCATCAAGGGGCATTCAACATTTCCACTAAGAAACCACTTCTTGGAATGAAAACCAAGAGGACATGCAATGACCAGACCATGGATCTTGAGCCTTGCTAGACCACCACTTTTACACAAACAAGCCCAGGCTTTGCCTTTTACAATGGGAAAAGCCCCCCTCACTCTCATATATCCTAGCAAGCATGTTGCAGACGATTTGGGCAGTAACAATATGTTTGCTTGGATAGGGACAAAAGGTAAAGTTGAATGATAAGTTTGGTTTCCATGGTTAACTTGTTTTACATAGTAGGAGGGGTAAAGGTTTATGTTATAAGGATGGGTAGGAATTGTTGTGAGTACTTGGATAGCTACCATGAGGCATAATTGTTATAATTATTTGAGTAAAATGAGATAGGCCAAACATGTTTTTAAGATAGAGCTAGTTAACCCCAAGATGCAAGAACTAGGGAAAAGGAGCCAAGGGCAAACAAGAAGAGGAATCCCCGCACTTAAAAAAGGATAGGGTTAATGTGAACTCCATAGTAAAGTCGCCAAAATGTAGTGTCACAATTAGAGTAAGGCAACACACTACTAGAAAGAGGAAGGAGAGGGTGGAGTCGCCACTCAATTTAAGGTAAAACCGATAAGTCTTAGGAGGAGGGAAGAGATAGGGGAGTGAACCCACTAGATTAAATAAGGTTTTCCTCTTAATTAATTATCTAGGGATGTGGCTTAATTAGGGTACATCAATTAGTTTCACAACAAATAGATGATAACAACAAATTAACAAAGAAAATCGAACTAACCTAAAGCTACTTTGCCAATCTTCCTTGGTGAGCTAATTAACCTAAGTGCTAGAAATGAAAGATAGGAGAAATGGAAACAACTCACACGAAAGAACGTTGTTGTGGGCGTTGAAGCTACTTGAGACAAAGATGACAGTAGTGATAGGATTCCAAGATAGTGTTCCGCTTCTCGAATAAGCCTACTTATGTAGCTCAATTCTCCTACAAAACAAACTTGTACACGATCTCCAATGCAGTGCAATATATAACACTAGATCTACCATACAAAATAATTTAGCAATGAAGTACTGAATGATGACCAAAGCACTCACATAAGGGTAGATATGTCCCTTCCTTAGTCGTTCTAGAATCTCTCTTGAGGTGGTAGGGTTGAATTGTCCAAGGTGTTGGAGGGTACTAAGCCAATGGAGATGCCTTAGGACCAAACAAGAATCCTTCAAGGTTGGAGAATGTTACGTTGCACCTGTATCCAACGCACTTTCAGGTGTACCCCAGGGAGAGAGGGCCAATTTTTTCAACCAAAAGGGGCGTTATTGAGCAATGGTGGTCATGGTTGGGCCCTTTGGTCGTTCTTTAGGGGTACTATGGCTTAATGGCACTATTGAATGCCCTTTATTGGGGTTTTAACCTCGGAATTGGTGTCTAGGGCCCCTAAGGGTTGACCACTGGGTCACATGGCTCCATATCTTGTTTATGTGCTCTGGTGGCCTTTGCTTCAGCTATGAGACATTCGTCTCCCTTCACAGTCACTTAGGACAGCCTCCTGGCCCTTCAGTTAGTGGGTTCCTGCTCTCCCTGGCCTTATCTCCTCAGAGGAAGACATCCTCCATGCTAGGTCGTTTTCATGGTTTGAGGAGGGCGTTGAGGGATTTTACAACATTCTAGGGGTTAGATGGGGTATGACGCCCTCCCTCCAGCTCACTCCAGCCTTTCGTTCGGAGTGATTCGCTTATTTGAGCGTGTTTTGGCACCTGGGGATACAAATACCCCGGGTAGCCTACATTAGGCTATATTTTATTATTATTTTCTTTTAATTTTAAGTTGACATTTTATAATTTCAAATTGACTTATTTTAAGGCATGTAGGCCTGGATATTTAAAAAGTGAGTGTGAGATCATATAAATAGATCTCCTCACTTTCATTTTGAAGATAGAACTTATGGGATAATACACTATGCATCTGTTTTACCCTTGCTAGGGCTCTTTGGAGAGATGCGCCCCTCTTGAGGAGGTTTTTCTGGGTTAATGCAAGTTTTTCTGGCAATTCTTTAGCGAAATTCTTTGCTAGGTAATGTTTTGATCTGTTGGCTAAACACAAGCACAAGGAGGTCAGGCTTCTTATCTCTTTTGTTTGGATGGTGGTTGATGATGCATGTTCGAGTCTAAATCGTAGCCCTAGTGCTGCATTTTCTCCTAGAATAGGCCATTGCCATCCTTCTTGTCACCTTAGCTAGTTGAGGCACATCTACTTGTGAGGGTCCTTTAGGGTTTTTTCCTTAATTTTTCTAGGCTAGTTGTTTGACCTATGAACTCTTCCTCTCTAGGTTAGCCATCCTCCCTAGATGCCCTAGGTTGTGGTAAGAATTTTTGCTAGGGTTAGTTTCGTTGGTTTTCACACCTTTTTCTCTTCTTTGCAAAACCTAGCATCTATGGTTAGTATCTCTTGCATTTGCATGTGTTAATTTGCATTTTCATGGTAGAATTAGGGTTAGAAGTAGGTCTGCAATTTTTAGTTAAAAACCCTACAAAAGAAAAATAAATAAATAAATAAAAAATAAAAAAATTGATTTTTTGGCCTTCCTAAAATTTCGGCCCTCTCTCCTACAATTTCGCCCTGCCCTATTTGTCCCTAGAAACCCTAGGGAGAAATTTTAGGAGGCCCTAAAAATAAAAATAAAAAATCCTAAAACCTAAATTCTGCCCTAAGAAAGCCCTAAAACAGTCCTAATCCTGCTCTAAAACCCTAGTGGCTTGCTCTCTCATCCCTCCTTGACCTTTGTCCTCCTCCCCTACACCCCCAACCTCATTTCAAGGTCTGTTCTAGGCCATAACGGCCTTAGGGCTGCCTTTTTGCAGGGTTGCCTTAAGTCTGCAAAACAATTGCAGACTATCCACACCTGTGACAGTCCTCAACCTGCCAATACATTTACACCAAAAGCAGAAACAAAGTTAGCTCTGAATGTTAATATTTTTTACTGTGTTAAAGGGCTGCCACATTGTTGATTAATGAGGTCTGAAATTGCTTTATGTGCAGTCTAAAACTTATGTTCAGTGCTTGAATGTTGATGAGAAAATTAGTTGACAATAGAAGTAATATTTGTTATCTCACTCTCATACCTTTTGATTGACTTACTACTATTACGAACAGATATTGAGTTGACTGTCATCCAACTGTTAATCCTTTCATGCAAAGTCTGAAAACTACTAATACTTGGTTGTCATAAAAGTGGTTAAGTGTTGTAGGTTCCATTGGAATACATTTGTCATACACATCACATTTAATTCACTGTCACCATACTGTATTGCTGGTGATCGTTGATTATATTCTTTTGTCATTGGATGTTCTATGTTTACATGGCTAATGCTTATTATTGATGAATGATCTCTCTTGGTATACTATGTGTTATTGACTGCTTATGACATTAGCCAAAACATCTTGAATTGAATACATTGGTTTGATACATTTTGCATTAGCTTCTACAAACACTTTATTCATCTAGTATGTTTTCTTCATTTCTAAAGTTGATTTGCTAAGGCACTGGTCTCTAACTTGGTCTGCTAGAAGACGTAGCATCTTTCTACACTTAGTGTTTGCAGAGCATCAAAGGGCTCTCCCCCAGGAGGTTTCGACTTCCAAAGAAGTTTTGGAAGAGTGGCTAATGTGACAGTGGTCACTCTCTCCATATTTTGCTTATTGGTGACTAGCCCTGCTAGTTCATCCGGGAACAGAGCCAAACTAACAACAAGAAATCCTTGCAGAGGTTCTAAAGATGATAGGTTCTCTGAGCATGGAAGAAGAGTTAGGTAGCAAGATAAAGATTTGATGTCAATCTGAGTGTGTGCCTGCAAGACATTGACAGGAGGATAGAAAATTCCAAGAAACTTTAACAAAAGGAAAGGAATGATATAAAAAACAAAGGAACATCCTCAAGGCTTTAAGTGAATGTTAGGTTAGCCATTGTAAAAAATGACTTGTATGGAAAATTCATACTGCGAGATTAACAACCTTTGATGTGGGTATTTTCCAAATGCTTGAAGCTCTTGGGCATGTGGATGATTAATTTGCCATTGGTCCATTAGATCTTTTTCATAATGCAGATACCACAAAGCGTCAATTGAACCAACCTCACCCACATGAAAATAGAGTGAACTGTGTTTGCATGAGGGATGCTTCCTTTGAATCTTTTCCATAAACATTCTTAACTATGGTCATGATCACTAGGAGGTTCCTTCTTTGTTTGTTCAATATTTTACCAATTTTTTAGTCAAGGCATAAGATGCCATAGGAAGAGGTTTGTTCAATTTGTTTCATCCCCTGTGTATGAAGTGTTCTAATTGTGGAGATAGGTTGAGATCTCTTTTATCTGTGATGATTTTAATCTTCTCACATATAGAGTCAATATTTTCATATATTTCAATTTAGTGTAGGTCATTATACCATTTTGTATTCAAGGCATAAGATGCCATATGAAGAGGTTTGTTCAATTTGATTCATCCCCATCTATGAATTGTTCTAACTTCTGATTGTGGATATAGGTTGAGATCTCTTTTATCTGTGATGGTTTTAGCATTCTCACATATAGAGTCAACGTTTTCATATATTTCACCTAAGCATAGGCTATTTGTTTCTACAAAGTGGATCATATCATATATTGGTTCAATGATGTTAGTAATTACGTGGGACAACCTTGTAACAGGGTCATCCTACGTAGTAATAAGCAGACCCCCTATTATTATGGGGTCAGCTTCTCCATAATAATTTGGGGATGTCCCCATTGTTAAGGAATGCACCCCAAATTTTGTTTAAGTATGCAGTTTGTGTACCTAGGGAGCCTGGGGCATGTCATCCCACACTTCGGTGCAAGATAGAGGCACGTTGGTGTGCACCCAGTGTGGGGTGCATGCACCTTGGCTAATCAGCAATTTTATATATAAATATGTCTATTTTAATAATTATATATTATATGCATATATTACATATTACATATGTATATGTATATGTATCATATATGGATTATATGATTTTTAATTTGCATATCTATAATAAATTATGTATGTGAAATGTATCTTTAATGTATTATATGCAAAGCTTTAAAAAAATCGGAGTATGTGATATCGTTCTCCTGGTAACTTAGCTTTGCCGATCTTTGGCATTATACTTTGCTACAAAGGCATATTCAAAACTGCCTTTTTCATCATATATCTTAATCCTTTGCTCCTCCCATTAGAGTAGTCCTTCTAGCTCATCATATGTTAAGGTATAGTTCTTGTAGCGAAACTGAGACTTGTGAGTCGTGACAAACACTTGAGAAGACAAGCTATTTATTAAGGGTCATAGAGACCAGATCCTTGTTCATTCTTTTCACACAACAATAAGTTTTGTCTTAAATTTTAAACTCTGGTGAGATGATTTGTGACTGAACCACCTGCTGCCATGCTCAAATTATACAAATGGTTTCTCAGAAAAAGAACCCTGGTTTCATTTGATGTTGCATACAGAGCATTTCCTTTATCCCAAGCTTATTGGGTTTGCCATTATTAATAAAGAACTCCAAGTTTTTATTAGATGCATCATTTAATTTTAGATGTCTTACACTGGTGTGGAGAATCCTTATTCTTCAAATTTTGGATCACAGAATTAATCTGAAATCTATTGCATTGCTCTGTATTGATCTACTTGATGTTTTTTATGCTAGCAAACATTGAACATGTGATTAAATTAATTCAATCTTCCTTATCTAAAAATTTTAGAGGACTTGTGGGTTGAAGTAGCATCTTCCTTCATTTATACTCTCATAATTAGACTGAAAAAATCCCATGCAGGTTGAGGTAGAACTTTTGCCACTGTACAAGGATTATGGGTTGGGGTTGACAACCTACAGTCCTTTGGCATCAGGATTGTTGAGTGGGAAGTACAGTAAAGATAACATACCATCTGATAGTCGTTTTGCTCTGAAAGAGTATCAGGTATTCTTCATAATCTGCATACCCATGTAATAGTGATAATCAAATAAATTTATTTCCATTGTTTTCTGAGTAATTCTGTCCGAAACTGCTTGCAGCATATTAAGAATAACTCACTGGTTGATGACAATCTGCACAAAACAGACGAGTTAAAATCCATTGCAAAAGAGCTGGGTGTGTCTTTGCCTCAACTAGCTATTGCTTGGTGTGCTGCAAATGCCAATGTTAGCACTGTGCTTACTGGTGCAACTAAGGAAAGCCAGGTATTTTGGATGAACTGCCATATATTACTCTTTTATATTCAAAATGAATCTAAGCAATTGTGGGAGTTGTGAGATGAAACTTATATGCAACATGCATAGTGCTTTCTGCAGGACATTACGGATCACATGCCAATATAGATTGAAAATGTATCTAAAAAAGTGGCAATTAACAAATTCATGTGTTTGCGTGCAAGAAGGAAGATTTGCTTTTTACTATGCAGTTTTTTTATTTCTTATCATTGGTGTGTAGATAAAGGAGAACATGAAGGCCATAAACAAATTTATGTTTTTGCGTGCAAGAAGGAAGATTTGCTTTTAACTATGCAGTTTTTTTATTTCTTATCTTTGGTGTGTAGATAAAGGAGAATATGAAGGCCCTAGAAGTGATTCCTCTGCTGACTCCAGAAATTATGGAGAATATCGATGCTGTGATGACAAGCAAACCATTACCATGAATATTTCATTCAATGTTTATTATTGATCTTGAAATTCATAAGCAGTTGGACACAAACGCAAGCAACATGATTTTTTAGGAAAGTCAAGCCAAAAAATTGCAATGGAGTACAATGCAGAACCTTAAGAAGGATTTTCTGCAAAAGGTATAAAGTAGTGCTTTGACTTTCTCTACGTTCCACATTTGAGATTTGAGATTGGTATGACGATGGATATGATATGCCTCTAAATTTAATTTTTTCAGAGACAAATTTGACAATAATAAATAAAGTTATATCATCTTTCAACATAATTTCAAGATACATTCTGAAATGATCCTTAAACAAATTTGGCATAGCAAGATCAGTATGCGTTACTTTGAAGTCTAATATGTTTTTCCACAAAAATGGTGAAGTCCAGAATGAGTTCATTTGTATGTCATTCAATTTGAGAACAAATAGGTTAGAGAGCACTCCAGAATTTTGACATGAAATGCATCTTAGTAGTACTAATGCCTCTAAGTAATATCTGAGATGACCATCTTGAGACTACCTGTGTTTAACATATGTTTTGGAGATGGCATATGATACAGATACCTTGTACCACTACTTTCAAGGAAAATTGCATTTTATTTATATTTTAAAAAACTAGATAAGAAATTGGTTACTGCAATAGATTTTACAGACATTTTGATACCCTGGTTTAGACCCTGCAAACAGTAATTATGTAACAAAGAATCTGGAAGAATAAGATCAATAGATGGCTTCAGTTACATGGATGTCCTAGTGCTATCATTTAAACCCTGCAACAATTCATTTACAAGAATGTCAGCTATATTCGCAGGTGCATTTCTTATCTTCTAAATTGCCTCCTGCAGCTTATCCATTACCATCATTAATCATGAAGTTGTGGAGGATTCAAGGGATGATGTAACACTACTCCAATGTTTTTCCATTTATCTCGTTTAGCTTGATTGCCATAGTGTTTACACTGGGTTTGCCCCTTCTAAACCAGGATGCTAGATTTCTTTGTTCTCCTTTTGCTTTTGGAACTCTGAATTTGGTGAGAAGAGAGGTAGCGGGTACTCCGCTACCTCTAGGTTGCATTCCAAGGTTAAAAAAACCTCTCCAACTCCCTTAACCTTACTAATAGATTGCTACATGGGTTTCGATTAAAATACCTGCTTTGAACTCGGTATTGTTATACTGCGATACCAAGTGACACCCATCCCCCATGGTCACTTCTGCCTTTTCTGTTCACGGAATTTCTGGTAGCTCCATCAAATCGTAAATACTATTTCTTACCAGATTCCTTTCTTGGTAAACTTTCTTCCCTGATGCATTCCTCGAAGCCGTTCTAGTCATCCCCACAAAAAACTATTTCTTTGGCATTCGGTGAACTTTCGTGCCCTCGAAGCCTCCAGGTGCATAGGAGAGTTATCGTGACACATGCTTCGCTCTGGCGTTGGATGATAAGGTTGTTAAAAACAAAATCATCTAATTGCCAACTCGAGAAAAGGTTATAGTGGAATTAAGTCTAAGAACAAGTTATTGTGGAACTTTGTATTTTCAGTACTCATTTAATAATGTTGACAAGTATAGATTTATCTAATTTTGGTACATTTAATATTGATTAGTATTTATTTTTCTAATTTTGGTTCTACAAAGCACCATTAAACCATAATAGATATCATTCTCATCACTATGCTTCAAACAATGATGTATGCATTATTTTTATTTTTATTTTATTATATATTTTTATTTTTTATAGTGGGATGTATGGACACTTCCCCTTCACCCCGGTTCTACTATGCTATAGCATATTGATGCATACATTTTTTTATGGGATAGACATACACTTCCTCCCACTCGGGCTCCATGAGGCTACAACATTGATGTATGCATTCTTTTTTTTTATGGGACATACATTTCTCCCCACTCGGGTTGTAGAAATAAGTCTTCTTGGCTCAATGATATAGCAAAAGAAACACCATTCAACCATGACATATTCATATGAAAACTCTCTAATAAATATAATCTAATGAATTATTATGGAAATATACTCAAGACGATAATAAACAGATTAATCCCCACGGTGGGTGAACAACGGTACAAATGGGGAAGGGCATGAGAGGCACGTGGCCGAGCCTCATGCCACCACGTCTCAACCCCCCACGTCATATCAATTTCATGTGACCTCAAATATAAGCGTAGAAACAGGCACGAAGGAAAATCATTTGTTTGCAGGGATGATTGTTGAAGATGGCAATCGAGATAATGATGCAAATGCGATTGCAGATTTGCCCGCCTCTAAAAATTATAACAGGTACTCAGAAGGACATCATCTGGAGTTCTAATCCTCTCATTCCACTAGAGATAATTATGGTAAGCATGTATACATTTAGTCACCGGGTGCTCTGTTGGATTACGTTGGCAGCCTGTAGTTTCTGGGATTTTGCTTTCCTATGGTTTGGTCTAGTGTCTATGTAGTTGCTCCTTTGGCCTCTCTCGGCCCCTCCCTGGATGCTTAACCGGCCTTTCTCCTCTGCTCGGCTTCGCATACCTCTCGGCCTTATTCGTCTCGTGCACCTGTTTGCTCTTTTCGCAACCTTTTTTGCTCTGGATCCTCCTAGTCCACAACTTTCGTTGTCTTCATTTGTCTGTGTCTGCCTCCCTTGGGAGTCTTCCCCGCCCTTCCTATCCTCGATGCCTTTGCAGCCTAGGCGCTACATGCACCAAAAGGCCAAGGAGGCTTGTGCCTCTGCCTCTCCCCCTGCTAACCTGTCCTGAAAAATGAAGAATGTGGTTAGGACAACCCAGCTCTACAATGCACAGACTCCTAAGGACATAAAGGAGGAAATCAAGGAGGTCAAGGTGGAAGCTAGAATCAATAGACAGTGCACTCATGATGAGGTTCATAAGGAATTTGAAGCCCTCCTCCCTGACCTTGGTTATCCTCGGGAACGAGTGGCCCTTTATATGAAATCCCTGGATATGGCTTGGCACCAGAGATTCCTGATGAAAAATATCATGTTGGAAAGAGGGGAGGCTCACCAAGCTATTCTCCTCCAACTGGATTAGACTACAAGACATGTTCAGCAAATTTCCTCCCACTTGGGTATCAATCTCAACTCCGACTCCGAAGCTCCTGCAAGCCCTAGAGTCAGCCCTGCTGCTGTTAATTTCTGCTACTGCTCTGTGTAGTATTTTTGTATGTTTTCTTACTCTCATTTCCAGTTTTATGAAAGACATAAGTAGAATTACTCTCTCAAACTCAGTTTGGAAATGGTTTAGTTTAGTCTCTTTTAGAGGCAGACTGTTTTAAACCTCTTTTTTAGGAAGTTGGACCTGTTTTCCCTTTGTTGGGAGGGCTGACCTATGGTTGTGAAAAATTATCCTTTTTTGGTTTGGAAATAGAAGGATCTACTCTAGTTTACAAAAAAAAAGATAATAAACAGATTAAAATAACCTCAAAGTGTTCGTCAAAGAACTAACTCGTATGATTTAAATGGATAATGGAGTTGGAAGAAGCATGGAGATTTATGGTTTTGTAAAAATTAGGGTTGGAGGAGTAGGTTGATTACTTTATAGAATAGTTCAAGGGGCTCCTTATCTTCTTTAATGTAGGAACCTTGGTTGTGTGTAAGGTGTTGGTCCAAAGGATAGTGAGCTTGGAAGAGGGGGAGTAAGCTTGTCACATCAATTATCATATTAAAAACTTTGGCCTTCAATGAAATAATACTGATATTAAGGAGAGTTGGCATCTTAGTTAGAAGAACACAATTAACATTAATAAGGTTATTTTGGTGTTATGGGTGACAAGACATTAAGTCATGCCATTTTACTTGCAAAGCCTTGTATGCATGGAGTTGAGGAAGGTCTTAAAAGGATAGATGTTCCCACATAAGACATTGCTACATAGAACTATGTAGTGATTGTTTAGGGTGTTAAGGAGAAAGATAGTTTGAAGGTGGTGAATTGAGAGTTTGAAGAGTAATGCTTGAACTACGAAGAAAATAATGGGGGTGGCCTTTAGGTTAATTTAGGAAGGAACGAAAAATATGTATCTAATTGTGAAAACCCAAGACCAGACTTGTTTTAGGTGAAGATATTGCTATGGAGCAAGTAGTCGGAGTGTGAAGTAAAACACTAACTTTTTTTTAGTAACATCAATATGACATGATGATCATATGCACGAAATAGGGTGCATTATATAGTTGGATTGAGGGTACTCATAATCTTATGAATATATTTTGTATTAAAGAGATCAAGTACTCAACCTAAATAGGAGTGGATCACATTTTTATATAGTATATTTTAAGAACCAAGAAAATGTGGGATAATAATACCTTATTTGCATTTGAAATTTTTTGGAGGTACCAATAACTTCCATCTTTGATGACAATACAACCATTTAGCTTGGTTTATGTTGAAGTCTCTTTTTATTTCCAGTTTCTCTAGTTCTTATTCAACTATGTCTATATATCATTCGTTTTATCTTAGCTTAAGTAAAAAAGTAACAAACATTAAGATTATGATGTTAACCAATGGCAATTTGTTATGTTATTGTTGATTTGGTTTCCTTAAGGAAGACCAGAGAACTGCGTCTCTGTATAGTTTCTTTAAATCAATATATTATTATCTAGCTTAAAAAAATGTTATTTAAATATCATTTATAAAAGTTACTAATAATAAAATTGATAAAACCAATTATGTATCCTTTCACAAACTACTCTCAAGTGTGTTATATGATAATATATTTATAAGAAAAGAAGTGTGCAATTTATGTCTTGAGAATATATGATGAAAAAGAGTAGCGTTCATAATTTTCTTCAAGAATGGGGGAGTCTGTAAGTAATTAATTATGTAACAAATCAATATATATAACTAACGATTTGACCACTCTAAAAAGTTAATCATTTAAAAACATCCCACATAAAAAAATATACTATTGAATAACCTAAATATGAATTAC
Source organism: Pseudotsuga menziesii (assembly GCA_001517045.1). Taxonomy (NCBI): domain Eukaryota; kingdom Viridiplantae; phylum Streptophyta; class Pinopsida; order Pinales; family Pinaceae; genus Pseudotsuga; species Pseudotsuga menziesii. Next base: position 1,073,532 of record LPNX010621993.1, read on the forward strand.
ATCGCATCATATTCTCCAATTTCTATAATGTCTAAAGTAATGGAATTGGTTTAAAGGGAAGTGATGGAACTAGTAAAATAATGTGTAATTGGTGACCAAGCGACCAAAAAAGTTGGTCACCATATGAAATAAATGACTAAATCACCAAAGAAGTTGGTCACCATAGTTTTTTAAAGTGAAGTATGACCAAATTTGGACAATTTTAAGCGACCAAAACAAAAAATGATTACAATAAATGACCTTTAGTCATGGAATAAAAATGCAACTAATTTAGTCACTAATTGACAACTAATTGATCAAGCAAAAACTAAGAAAACTAATTGAAGACTAATTGATCAATTGAACGTTGATGCATTAAACATAAATGCTAAACTAGACGCTCTGGCCAAAGAATAATATTAAATAGTGGGAAAGTGGTTCAACAGCTCAGAGTAGACGCAGTTGGTCTTCAGGCGCTTCCCTAAAGTGGTGGCTCGAGTAGCGACAGAGACAACACCAGGTTCGACTAATTATTGCATAATAAAGCTTATGACATATGTATTTTCTATGTATGATCATGACGTCGACTAGTCCCTCCTAGTTTTATATATTATTATTTCTAGTTAACATCGGGTTTGTTATTATATTTATTAGCTCCTTTTTGTCAAAATTATGGCCATAACCGGCTCAGGCCTATGTGGGATGATGCTTCAGGTTGCAAGGATTCTTGAACTTGATGTTATTTAGGTTGTTCATGGGGATTCATTTGTGATCATCGATTGGGACTCCAGTATGTCTTCACTTGTAGTTATCCATTTGGTTGCATGGATATCAACATTAGAGGTTTTATTGCTTCCTTCTCTACCATTTCATTTTCACATTATATTTATAGAGAATTTAATTATGAGGCATATGCATTGTCCAAGTATGCAATGGAGGCAGAGGAGGGCTAGATATTCTATGAATTGTGGGACGTCGAGGATCATTTGGTTTTGATGGTCTGTTATGCACCTTTTGGAACTTGATTCTCTGTCATCTTTTTTGGCATCATTTTTTTCGGTATTTATGTTTCGATCTGTTCAACATTGAATTTCATGTTGATTTACTTCTTTGTTGGTACCTTTTTGGGACTCTCTGGGTGATTTGAAGCTACGCCCCAGCCACTATTATGATCTTGTTTATTTCCTGCCTAATGGTTGGCTCTGTATTTTGCACTAAATTGCTAATCTCATTGTCACTTGGGTTGTAGCAGGTGATTGTATTTGTTATCTGGGTTTGTATGGATCTATATGGCTAGATATGTCATTGTTTCTTATTAATATTACAATATATGACATTATGAAATATATTACAATATATAACATTATATACTAATATTACAATAATGCACTATATTAATATGTTACATGAAACAACAAAAATAAAAACAAAAAACAAAACTATATTACATTAAACACGATCACGTGTTGTAGCGGAGAGATGCCAATTCCCTTGATGAAATAAATATGCCTTGACTATATATCCAAATAAAACCATAAGCTGAATGGTTCATAAAATGGTCCAGATCATAACCAAAAGTGCAAGGGTAAAGATATAAAATGGTTATAAAGATTTTATAAAAAATAAAACATAAAAAATAGAATTGACATAAGATAGTCCTAAGGGGGGAGATCTATGTGCCCCGCGGCAGCCTCTTCAAGAGGTTGTCAGTATGGTTATGATGGGCCATTCCCATCCAGCATACAGGGTATGGGAGGTATGCACATGCATAATGCCTGAAACTATCATGGAGGTATGCACATGGATGGTGCCCGAAACCATATCTCCTAGTTTCATGCTCATGGCATACGTCGGTCGGCCGGAAACCATATGCCAATCGGCTAGAAACCACTGTCCGTTATTACAAGTAGCACGTCAACTCCTGACGGCCTCTAGCACATTGATAAGGACATGCCACCGAATTTACGACTAGATTTCCAGGATTCGCCGAATCTTTTTGTTGCATTCACGCTCTCACCAAATCATTCTGTCATCCCCGTGCATCTAATTTTCCAACCATCCCCAAAACGTGCCTCGGAAGAGAAAAAAAAGATGTAGAGCAGGGTGCTCAAGAAGCCTCAGGTTGAAGCAAAGCAGTGAAGAACGCTAGGTAGGGTCACCCCAGGTTGAATTTGGGAACAATCAAGGCCAGTTCGTCCAACCAAACGGTGCATTTCGCGGATTCCAGGTACTTCTCCTATATACTCCTCTGTCCCGAAATAGTGTCCATTGTTTGCTGCAGTAAATTCATCTTTCAGATCAACCCTGCGTTTGAAGCTCAATCTGCAAAACCTCTTGTGAAATGAAATTTCAGTTTTGCAATAATCCCGAGATTGAAACTTAAACAAAATAAAATTAAGCTAGTAATAACCATATTTGTCTTTGTTTTCTTTAAAAGATGTGCGTAGATGCATGTTCAATCAAATTCATCACTGAAAATCCATCCTCGAAGTGGCCTTAGGGACTTTCTTAATCCAATAAAACTGAGGGGAAAAGAAATTAGAGGCACACTCAGACCATTTAAGACCCCGGGGAGACAAAAGAGGAAGTGTAGACACAGAGGTGATATCCCAATAGTTGTAACAAACTAGAGTTATCAATGCATGGCATGAAGCAAAACAAAACGTTAAATGAAAGAACTTAGAAGCAATCAAACTTTGTACAGAACTAGTGTCCAAATTTACCAGTATTGAATAATTCAAAATGCATTTAGAACTGCATATAAGGTATTACTCTTCATTCTTCTATCGAAATTTCTGATTCATTATATCCCAGTCTACCAACTTGGGAGAATGGAATTTACAATCAATCTTGGTATAGATGCTGGTAAACCACATCTAAATGTAGAAAGAAATGCAATGCATTACAATAAGTTCCCTTCTTGACCTTTTTTCCATCTTCATTTTCCAGGACATGCATCATTGTTATCAATATAGAGACAGACTCGCACAATCCGTGTCTTCAATCAAAAGCTAAACATCCTTTTCAAATGAATGTAAATAAGGAAAAAATCCACTAAATTGTACAAGCACCAAGCTACTCTGATGCCGAAGGTGGTTTAAGCTAAAGGTCTAACAAGTGGAGAGTATGAGAAGACGTGGGTCAATTTCTAGATCAAGTTGTTATTCATGAAAATAATGTTTACATGGTACACCTAATAAAAATGAATATACAGAAATGTCTGCATCATGTCAAGAACAGTTGTACAAATACTAATGGCAACACTAATGAACTGTATTTGGCATATTTCATAATCAGTTTTGTCCCGTGACTATCCTTTGAAGGTTGCATATATACATCTTGTCCCAACATGCATCAATGGGAGTAAACACATATTCAACATAAATGCCAAAACAATCGCATGTTGCAAGGAGGCCAGAAAAAAAGATAAGACCAACCCCAAATTGTGGACACCTCAGTTAAATGAATAAATGTAAAAACAACAATCTACAAAAAGCAGAAAGAGATAGAGGGAGAGAGGCCTCTAAAAACTCAGCCTTGCATTAGGATCTAGCATGTAAATTCGTATCAAGGAGCTAAGAACCTTGCAAGTTCATCTAAAGGAAACTTACCCCTTGGAGCATCATCATAAGAAAATGGCAGTTTCTCTCTTCCATCATTAGTATTGCTTTGAGCTGGCTTGCGTCTCTCACCTTCATATGTTTTTATTTTCCCTTGTTTACCAACTTTTTTGGGTAAAATATTACACTTAAAATATGGCCCTGGAGGAGAACTTTTTGTAAACATGATGGCTTTTTCATGAACAATGTCGCGATCCAAAAAAATTTCATCCAGCAATAGGGCTCTACCTGAATCAATTGCTTACTTCCATAAGACCTCAATATCTAAACTAACTCTTTCTTGTTGACCAATTTCGGTAGTGCTATTGACTACCAAATCATTTCCATCCACATCATCAAACATGCCATCCTCAACAAGCGTGCCATCACTCTCTTGCTCATCTGTTTGTTTTTCAAATAGTGGTTTTGACCAAAGCTTAGATTGTTCTTCCATAGATTCTGCAAGTTCATCCATCACACTTGTTTCAGATCAGGGATGATTTTAAGGAACCATGCTTATTTAAAAGTGTATAAATGTTGGCGAATATTACCAATTCTTAAAATGCCAACTATAAAATGATTGGTGATATTTTTCAAAAAATATTTTAATTTCCAAGGATTTTATATCATTTATATAATAATTTGGCGATTTTTAAGGTGAAAAATTTTTACCCCATCAAAATCGGGCGAAACGGGGCTTCAAAAATGCAAAACGACGAATCTTTTTTGGGAGAAAAACATGGAAAAATAACCCACTGGGCTAAAATTCGCCCCTAAAATTATCCCTGTTTCAGATGCTACAGAATATAATTCGGTTGATTTCATAGACGAATTAGAAGTCGAAACTATAAGACTAAATGAAACTTCATCATGGGCAATGTTGGGTGAAGCATCACCATCTTATGAAGCTTGCATTAACCCTGAATTAACTAATTCCTTGTCCTTGTAAAAGACCAGCACATTTGAAGACTAGGAACCATACAATGAATTCTGGCCAACACATCCTAAGTCTGGATTTATGGCTGGTATGGTAACCATTGAATCAAGTTCTTCATCAAAAATGACCTCCATTTTGCTTGTTTCAATTGGCTAAAGTTCCACCTCAAAAGATCTCACATCTAATTTGCCATGACAATATTCAACTTCACCATTGACACCAGCATCTGTTTTTGTTACAGAAAATTGCAGTTCATATGGTTTTTCTAAATATTGTGTCATTGCCTCTGTATCGTCTAAAGCTTCATCTATGTCTTTGGTTAGTGTGCAATTGCTTTCGAGCATGCTTTCTTTGATGGGATCGGTGGCAGATACCAGGCATTCCACTCCATACTTGTCATCATATATATATATATATATATATAT
>LPNX010621993.1:1078713-1092957 GCA_001517045.1 Pseudotsuga menziesii
CATGTTTTTTACTGTTTAATTGGTTGTGTCGGTACCTTTACTCGTCAAAATTATGTGGCCTTAATCACCATCGGACTGTCATACATAATCTCCCTCCGATTCCCCAACGGCCAAGAGGGAGACAAAGAAATGAAATGCTATTCGCACATCAAGATCACCTAGTAAGATCCAAAGACAGAACCAAAAGTTCCAATACAGTGTAGATGCAAGGTTGTGTCGTGCACGCGAGCATGCATATACAAGATTTGTTAGTGAAGAAATTATTTCTGCTGTAAGTATTTATTGGCATTTTTGTGTGTGTGTGTGTGTGTGTGTGTGTGTTTTGACAACATGAATTTAATACTAAATTTATTGATTTTTTTGTCTACAGTCAGTTGCTACGGTTGATGAACTAAATGATGCCTCAAGACATAAAATTAGTGAAAAAATGCATCGTTGGGAGCAAATCCTACCTCGTAGGCGTAAAGACACAACAAAGCGCATAGAAATTGCTTTGCAACAAAAAGGAATAGTAGGTATTTTTCATGGCATAGAAGAAGAGCTAAATGGGCATAGTCCTAGCATAAACTTTGGGGAAACTAGTATCAACAATGAGTACATAGTTCAGTCTTTTTTCTTTTTTGCATGCATTTGCTTTGAAGACATTTTAAGATAGATTATATTTATAGTTATTATTAGTTGTATACTAATATCCCATTGTTATTGATATGTATAGCCTAATCAACAAAATCCTCTCGAGATATCTCCATACAGTATAGTTGCTAAATATAGATCCAACAACTTGGAAACCCAAGGAACAACAAGTTGTGAACCATTGCGGCATTCACCTAGATTTCAAGGGCTATTGGGGGAAGTATGTTTGGTTTCCATACTTACCTACATCACAACAACATTCACATATCAATTCTTATATTTGAACTTTTATAATGATAAGACGAAGACTAGATTTTCTAATTTTCAAACTTTCTTTTGTTATTTTTCATTATATAGAGTTATTTTTTTATTTATACATTATTTCTTATTTATGGTGCATGTTTTGTTTTTGAAGCCATTACAACCATTTGAAACCTCAAAACATGGTTATAGTTTTGGGAAGAATGTGAATGAAACTGATGAAGTATGCATTTGTATTTTTTTTATAGTTATTAACTTTTACATTTAATTTGGTTTTAGTTGCATACTTATATATATTTTTGATGCTCTATCTAGAATCAAGAATATACATCTCTCCAAAGCCCTTTTCATACAATAGATGGTGAGCATGGGACACCTTTATCAAAAATCCATGAAAAAACACATTCTCTTCAACCATTATGACGTTCTCCTCACTTTCAAGGAAAATTAGGAGAGGTAAGTTCTATACCCTATACCATGTCTCATAATAGCATTTATATATAATTGATATTCTTTAGGATATCTATTTTTTCAATGCATTTTGTCTCCATATTTTCATCATATTATGCCAATATTCATGTTTCTTGACTATGTTGTAACTTTTTACAGAAGCCAAAAATGGAGAAAGATTATGGTATGGTGAAAAGAACGAAAATTACACCAAAAGACTTGAAAGCACGTGGGTTCAAGTCTCGAAAACAATACATCGAGCATATATGCTCGACAAATATTGCTGCCACTAAACCCACTAGGTTTGCCACTTTGAAGTCTAAAACAATGCACCATGCTTAGGTAACTTGGCTAAAAGTTAAAGGCTTTAATTAATGTTTTGTATAAATGTGGGTTTCCTAGTTTTGTAATGAATATTATCTTTTTGAAGTATCACTAAATTTATTCTCAATAGAGAATGGTGAATAGATACTTGTGCTTTTATCACATTGAAAATTGCATTTGCATTTCATCTTATCATCTTATGAATAATACTATTTAAAAGAGTTGCATATGAAGTTTACAATTTAATAAAATTGTGGAAAATAAAATTCTATAATATTAGTAACATAGAATAAAATGAAAAGAATTCTATAGTCTAATAATTATCCAAATTAATGTTATAAATTAAATTAAATTTTCAATTATTTTGAATTCTAATGTGTTTAATAGCTTCAATTTATTGTTAACAAATTGATGCAATGTTGAGAGTTTAATGTGCTTTCAAATTTGTGAATGTAATTGGCCAATATAAGAAGCTCACATGTAACTTTAGCTATAAAGAATAACTATTGTGCAGCATCCATAACTATTGTGGAGGAAAACTTATTTTTGTTAGGGGTGATGTAGGTGAGAGAATTTGTGAGGAAATTTTTTTTTTGTTAAAGGCGAAAGTAACATAAAAAGACGTACAAATAGAATAACTAAAATACATGATGAGATAGAAGTTTTACAAAATATATCTAGAGATAGATTTGAAAATAAACAAGAAATCAAAGAAATAATTTCTATTATAGACTAGTTTATATAATTCAATGCAATTTATTAGTTAAAAAATACATGTGTGTATTATGATTATGATGTATGAAATAATAATACCATCCCCAACATAGAGTTTAATTTTTAAAATGGTTTCATTATCAATTCCATATTAATTCCTTCATTCAACTAAACGAGAGTGAGGAATGCTATATAAGATTAATATCGATAAAGGAGTTCACATTTTGTATTGTTTTTAGTAGTTTTATTGTACTATCATATGTATGACAAAAGTTTTTAATATATCATAATTGTATTATGGGGTGAAAAAAATATCATAATTGTGTTCTCAAAATTACTATATACAAAATTAATTTAACATTAAATCAATGCAAACCACACCCTTAAGTCAACATTAAATAAGTGCAAATCACATCCTTAAGTCAAAATGACTTATGAGCCCTATGCAAGGATTCTAGTCCTATAAGAAACTCAATGTTCGATTCCTTACTTTTAAATAATAATAAAACAATACTTTTGAGTATACAATGTGCAATCCACAGGTGAACTCCAAAACTACTAACTACACGCATCTTCTTTCTCTACTAATGAAATTTAAGATAAATAAATAAAAGAAACCAAAAATAAATATTTCAAAACAAAAACAAAAAAATTGACAAAGTATACATCAAAATAATGTATAATTGAATTAATATTTTGTTTTGAAAAAGATGTAAACATTATAGCAATAATTTAATTTTAAAAGACGAATTAATGCTTAAGTTTTTTACATTCTCATTTATATATACTATGTAAATCAATTTCACTTAATTTATAAGTTAATTTAATTTAATTTATAAGTCTATTTCATCACTAGGTAATTTATAAGTCAATTTAACCACTAGGTCCATTACACATAACAACATAAAATATCCTACAAAATCAAGCTTAGAATACCATGAGAATTTTTAAGAATTCCTTAAAGTCTCTTGAAAATTATGTTTTTGGATTTCTTAAATCTTTATAAAATTATGTCCTTGATTTGTTTTTTGAGAAATCTCTTCTTGAAAATTATGGTTTTGGATTCTTTTATATGAAAATTTCTTGAAAATTATGCTTTTGGATTTTTTTTGAGAAATCTCTTAAAAATATGTGAAAATCTCATTGAAATATCTCACAGAGTTTTGAGAATATCTTTGAAAGCCTTTGTATTTGCCAAAGAATACTTATGAATATTCAATAATAAAGTTTTGAGAATATCTTTAAAAGCCTTTGTATTTGCCAAAGAATACTTAGGAATATTCAACAATATTAGCATATTTAGGAATATTCAACAATATTTAATATAAAGCATATTTAGGAATATTCAACAATATTTAATAATATAATATATCACGAATACATATAAATTCATTGAAATCATTAATGAGTACAATAATAATATTGATATGAATGGATGGAAATATGATATATGACAACAAAAAGATCAATCTATTCATTGTTAGTTTGTCTTAAAAAAAAAACCTAAGATTTTATATAAAATTCATTATTTGTTTAGATGTAAAAAAATTATATATAATTGTAAAATGTTTGTTTATTAAAGTGTCGTTTATATGTAAGTAATGAGGTGATTGGACTTGTGTTAACTAAAAACTATGCTTATAAATATAACCTTGTACATATAAAAAAATATGTATTTTTTTATATATGTGAAAAATAGATTCAAGAAGATATTAAAACACAACAAATATTATTTAAAGCTACGTAAACACCATAGGACTAAAGTCAAAGAGTTCTAAAACCAAAACACAAACATTATGTAATATCCCAATTTTGTCCCTGTTACATTAAACTTGTAAATGGTGTCATATCGTTATTTCAATAAATTCGTGGCGAGGAGCTCAAGGCCAAGGCCTTGCCATCAATTTAACGCTTATGTATCAGTAATTAAAAATCGATATACGTGGATCATGAGTTAGCCAGGCACGATGAAAGCATAAATATGCACGCTCTCTTTCGTATATGTGCTTGTACAGAAGAGAGCTTGCATATGCGGAAGAGATCACCCATATATCTGCATTTTGGCTTCCGTATTGAGTTAGCTAGGCATGATGAAAGCATAAATATGTGCGCTCTCTTTCATATATGTGCTTGTACAGAAGAGAGCTTGCATATATAGAAGAGATCACTCATATATCCGCATTTTGGCTTCCGTAAATGCACATATACGGAAGCCAAAATGTGCATATACGGAAGAGAGCTTTCATATATGCGCATTTTGGCTTCCGTATATGTGCATTTACGAAAGCCAAAATCTCTCTTCCGTATATGTGCATTTACGGAAGCCAAAATCTCTCTTCCGTATATGCGCATTTTGGCTTCCGTAAATGCGCATATGCGGCAGAGAGCTTACGTATATATGCGCGTGTTGGCTTCTGTATATGTGCATTTATGGAAGCCAAAATGCGCATATACAGAAGCTCTCTTCCGTATATGCACATTTTTTGCTTCCGTAAATGCGCATATACGGAATCCAACACGTGTATATATACGGAAGCTCTCTTCTGGATATGTGCATGTTGGCTTCTGTATATGCGCATTTACAGAAACCAAAATATGTATATGCACATGTTGGCTTCCAGATATGTGCATTTACGAAAGGCAAAATGCGCATATACGAAAGCTCTCTTCCATATATGCGCATGTTTTCTTTCGTATATGCGCATATACGGAAGCCAAAATGAGCATATACGGAAGCTCTCTTTCGTATATGCGCATTTTGGATTACGTAAATGCGCATTTACGGAAGGCAGAATGCGCATATATGGAAGAGAGCTTCCGTATATGCGCATGTTCGCTTCCTTAAAATGTGCATGCGCATATACGGAAGCTCTCTTACGGAAGCTAAAATGCGCCTGCACAAATGTCTTGGGCCAAAATGCACATATACGGAAGCTCTCTTCCGTATATGCGCATGTTTTATTTTGTATATGCGCATTTACGAAAGCAAAAAATGCGCATATACTAAAGCTCTCTTCCGTATATGCGCATTTATGGAATCCAAAATGCACCAATATAGAAGAGAGCTTCCGTATATGCGCATTTTGGCTTCCGTATATGCGCATTTATGGAATCCAAAATGCACCAATATGGAAGAGAGCTTCCGTATATGCGCATATACGGAAGCGAACATGCGCATATACGGAAGAGAGATTCCGTATATGCGCATTTTGGCTTCCATAAATGCGCATATACGGAAGACAACATGTGCATATACAGAAGAGAGATTCCATATATGTGTGTTGGCTTTCGTATATGCGCATTTCCGTATATGGGCATATACAGAAGCCAAAATGCGCATATACAGAAGCTCTCTTCCATATATGTATATTTTTGGCTTTCGTAAATACGCATATACGGAAACGATCTTCCGTATATATGCATTCTACCTTCCGTATATGCGCATTTATGGAATCCAAAATGCGCATATACAGAATAGAGCTTTTGTATATGTGCATTTTGGCTTCTGTATATGCACATATACGGAAGCGAGGCATTCTTCCTTCCGTATATGTGCATTTACGAAAGCCAAAAATGCGCATATACGGAAGCTCTCTTTCGTATATGCACATTCTTCCTTCCGTTTATGCGCATTTACGGAATCCAAAATGTGCATATACGAAAGAGAGCTTTCGTATATGCGCATTTTAGCTTCCGTAAATGTGCATATACGGAAGCTAACATGCGCATATACGGAAGAGAGCTTCCGTATATGCGCATTTTGGCTTCCGTAAATGTGCATATACGGAAGCTAACATGCACATATACGGAAGAGAGCTTCTGTATATGTGCATCTTAGATTCTGTAAATGCGCATATACGGAAGCGAACATGCGCATTTATGGAAGAGAGCTTTCGTATATGTGCTCTTCTGTATATGCATATGTTTGCTTCCGTATACAGAAGCTCTCTTCCTTATATGCACATTTTGGATTTTGTAAATGTACATATACGGAAGCGAACATACGCATATACAGAAGAGAGCTTCCATATATGCGCATTTTTTGCTTCCGTAACTGTGCATATACGGAAGCTAACATGCTTCTATACAGAAGAAAGCTTATGCATATGCGCATTTTGGATTTCGTAAATGCGCATATACAGAAATGAACATGCGCATTAACGGAAGAGAGCTTCCATATATGTGCATTTTGGATTCCGTAAAGCTTCCGTATATGCGCATGTTCACTTCCGTATACGGAAGCTCTCTTCCGTATATGTGCATTTCGGATTCTATAAATGCGCATTTATGAAATCCAACATGCGCATATATGGAAGAGAGCTTCTGTATATATGCATTTACGGAATACAAAATGTGCATATACAAAAGAGATCTTCCGTATATGCACATTTTGGTTTCTGTAAATGCGCATATACGGAAGAGAGCTTTCATATGTGCACATGTTGGCTTCCGTAAATGCGCATATATGGAAGCAGACATGCGCATATATGGAAGAGAGCTTCCATATATGTGCATTTACGGAAGCAAAAATGTGCATATACAGAATCTCTCTTCCGTATATGCGTATGTCAGCTTTCGTATATGTGCATTTATGGAAGCCAAAATGTGCATATACGGAAGCTCTCTTTCGAGTATGCGCATTTTTCCTTCTGTATATGCATGCATGTTCGCTTCCGTATATGCGCGCATTTATTCCTTTCGTATATGTGCACATGTTCGCTTCCGTGTCACTAAGCCAATACTCCTTAGAGTGAAAACCAAGAGGACCTTCCATGGCTAGACCATGTGTCTAGAGCCCTACCAAACCAACACCTTTACATAATCAAGCCCCAAACTTGGCCTTTACAATGAAAAATACCCCTCCTCTCTAGCATATCTGATTTGGCCCACTTAAAAGTATTTGGAGGGTAACAAAACACAAAGCCTGTGGTAAAGCTAATAACTTATGCAAGGCCATCATCAATATGTCCACATGAGAATTCTTCTCATGCACCTCAAATCCTCTAACAACTAAACCAGCCTATACTAGATCAACCTCATCCTAAGAGAATTTTGAAGTAAAATCAATATCAACGAAAACTCCCTCTGTTTGAGAGAATCTGGATTTCCTAGATCTATACTCTATAATATTCTCATCGACGCCATCTCTAGAATTTTTCTCCAATGAACAACTAGAAGGGTCGTGAGTGAAATCAACACCATCATCACCACTGTCCTCTGTACAATCGAAAGTCTCATAAATGGAAGAAACCTGTACTAGATGGAAGAAACATATTTAATAATTATAACTATAATTTTTATTATTTAGTAATTATAATTATATATTTTTTAAACATTAATTCAATACCATATATGTTTAACCAAAAAATCCACATAATATAAAACATATTTATAATCATAATTATAAATTTTATTATTGATAGTTTTAAACCTATCAATTTAGTTATTATAATTATAGTTCTTATTATTGGATAGTTTTAAACTTATTTAATAATTATAATTATATATGTTTTTAAACATTAATTCAATATATTAAACTACCAATCCAAAGCACGTTGGTGGTTAAAGTGAAAAATCTATTTTTTTTAAAATGAAGTTGGATTTTAATTATCAATATATTTTTCCTCTTATTAAAATATAAAAAGAATATACAAACATATCTCTTTATTTAAAAATAATATATTATAATATATTAATAATAATATATTATACAATAATATATTATATAATATATATATATATATTATACAATAAAAAAATTAATAATATAAAACCACAACATATGTATAAAATTAAAACCTATCGTATTGTAATTATAATAAATATATATGTAGTGCGCATTAACTTTTAAGTGATGTCATTGCAATCTTGGATTCTTATGTAGTTCATGATTCTCAGATAATAGTGTCATATATAATTATTGGATAGCATAAATACAAAGGTAAGTAAGAAAATACAGTAATATTCTAAAACAATAGTACTTTACAAATAAGGTCTTGAAGCCTTCTTGCCACATCTGCAGCTAAAGGATCACAAACCACTAAAAACGGGTTTCTGCAATGCTAAATTATGCAAATACTAAATAAAGGCATAATTTCAGAAGGAAGAAATATATGAAAATGATCCAACTTTTAATTGAGTCTCACAACACAGTTTCCAAAATAATATACATTGTTTGCAATGAGTCTTAAATAAAAAAGTATATAACAATATATGTGAGTAGCATATGATGGCTCAATGATCATGTTGTACAACATCGGGGAAGTGAAAAATAGTTCAACAATGTATCGCTTCAACTATTCATTGTTATGTAAACTCACATCTTCTTGTTAAGAAACAACCACTGATTGGTAGGTTTGGATCATTGGTAAAAGTACCTGCATCATATTTTAAAGGTGTTTGATGTTATTCAACCATTGTTACATGTGAAATACCCATGTATAATGTGCTACAATTATGCAAATTTATGGGAATCAGTGTGCTACCTCTATTTTGAGCCAAAGAGTTACCCTCCACGACATGCTCATTAAATAGTCGAAGTCGACAACTTTGAAAATGGCGAGATGTGGATCCGTTGACTGCAACAATAAGGAATGAAATATTTATTAGTATAGATTGACTACAACAAAGAACAAGATATTTATTAGTCGAGATTCAAGATAATTGTATATCGTATTTAATGTAAAACAAAACAAAATATTAAATTTACATACCAATGTTGTGTGTAGGAGAAGGTTGTACTAAACCATATGCATGCGCCATGTTCCTTTGTCTTTGAAAAGATATCTCGACTGCAACAATAAAGAATAAAATATTTATTAGTTGATATTCAAGATAACCATGTATTGTATTTTATGTAAACCATTACATAATATCAAATTTCCATACGAATGTTGTGCGCGGGAGAATGCTGCTCCACAATCGAGTATCTTCAAGAAGATCTCTCCAACTAATCTTCCATGTCTTTTTTCTTTGCACGAACCCGTCCAACCCTTTGAAATTGTGGTTGATCTTTTCCTGATTTTTTCTCACAACGATATTGTCTTTTTTTATTTTTTGGGCTCAGAAAACTATGTCGGCTCTTGGTAGTGATCTTGGACGGAGTTATAGTACCAAAACACATTTGATTGAACTCTTGACATGCATTGGAAACCACATTTTTCAATGCATATGCCTGCTTCAAATTTGTGGGTCTTATGGATAAAAAAGCCCTCAATTCTTCATGAGTTGATGACATAACAAATTTCATTTCATCATCCTCGAGTAACACAATCTCTGTTCTTACCATACTTGTTTCACTATGGTAGTTAATATTAGGAGGAGAATCGAAGCACGGTGGAAACTTTGTTTGGTTTTCTGGGCTCGAAAGAGTTGTTACATTTAAATCAACTAAAATTCTGGGCCTTTCGATAATAGAACCAGAGGCATTTGTTAATCTATTGTCACCCAAAATAGTGTTAGTCACTAGCATCTCAAATTTTAATACATGTTTACATACATTTCCATTTCATGCCCAATTATAATTACATGACTGTTGATTTGCCCCTTTATATACAACTTTATACCAAGTATTTTGAGTATCATTGTTTTGGCTACGAACCCAATATTCCTCGTGATTTTGTTCATTAACAACACGATCTTCATTTGGGATTTTTTTTTTCTCTGCGTTTGGATGCATTCAACTGTTCCTTGAATTTTCGAGGTCGTATAAAACCAGCTTCTTTCAGACGTTGCATATGATTGTAATACAATTCAACCTTTGTCAACGTATAAATTATCCAATTGACCCTTCTATGGCAGGCGTTGTTGATCTCCTTCAAGTACCTTTGTTTTGGATATCCATGATATGATTCAATTGCATTGTTTGTATCTTGATTAGAATGTGAAAATTTTCTATAAGCTTTTGCCCACATATCTAGAAAAACAAATTTATTAGTTCTAAAGCAATAACTACAGATATGGCATTGCATAGTAGTCATAAAAACAAACTACAGAAAAAATTACATATTTTATTGTTTTCTAACCAAGTGGTTTTAAAATATTTCAAAAACTTTTTGTGTTCAGTAAACTCAACAAATAAACTTGCAATTGCATTTTGCACAGCTTCATGATCTTGACATGAGTGCATAATCTCTCCTAGAGCACGAAAAATATGAATTTTATTTTCTCTTCCTTTGACTTTACTTCCAACATTCTTTAACCATGCTTGACATACATGCCATACACATAATAATATTCTGGAGTTGGTCGAATTCCTGAAATAACATTACAACATAAGAAAATATATACAAAATTTACTGTGTTAAATTCCTATTTTAAAAGGAACACAAACATTACCTTAATGCCTCAATTTCAGCTACAGCATCATCTGTGATGAAAGCCTTGGCATCCCAATTTGGTTGTTCTTTTTTTCGAGCCGCAATTAATGTTGACATCCATTTGCATATGTCATATGTTGTATTGCGTGAAGAAATCACCCAAGCTACTGGAACCCCATTGCGATGTTCGCCAAAGACCATTAGTGTAAAGATGATACTATGTCACGCACAAAACAAATATAATTATAAAAGGTGCAAGCATTGAAATGTAGTTGAATAGATGAATACTTGTTGGTGCTAAAGTTTGAGTCCATTGACATAACATTGTTGTGTGAATGTTTTACCATCATTAAACGCATCCATGGCGTTTGTATGCCTATAATAAAAGGAATGTTTTGAACAACATCTTGTTTTTGGTAGAAAAAAAATTTTCGAGGGCACTCATTGTACCAACTTTCCACGCCCCTAGGATCGCATTCATCCTTCACATATTCTATCCTTTTCATATCATTGTAAATGTTTAAAACATATATTTTCTTGTCATTAATGCATCTCGAGATAGCCCGGTGAACAAATCACTGGTTCCAAGCTCCACATCAGAGATGAACTTGTCCCATATCATTGTGACATTAAAACCTTTTTCAACCAAATCTTGGACACTGGCTCGTATATACTTTGATAAATGTGGCGCATATTTGAATGTTTGAGGCCTACCAATTGCATCATTTCCATGGCAGACAACATTTGATTTGTCAATATGCCTACATCCAGTATATGTTATAACAACACCATTTGGTCTAAGTTGAAGTTGTCTCACAATAAAGTGACACCGACAACCAACTTTAATACTTTCATGTGGATGGCGTTTTTTCTTTGCCTATTTTTGTATTTGGCCAGTGGTTTTCTGTGTGGATTGCGGACCGTATGCACACCAATAACTATATCCATAGAATTGAAAACAAATTAGAGAAATTGTTAATTGCATGTTTGACATAGTGGTATTGAACTCAAAAATTTTAAATGTATTGAGAATAAATTACAAAGACTCACATAGCATAATCTAGATATGCCCCAAAATTAGTCTCTTTTATATCCTCAACTTTTGTACTTCGTCGAGTGTGAACGACAAATTGAGTAGGCGCAGGTTCATTGGATTTCTCCCCACTTATAAAATCCTCAAGTCGACAATATGGAATAATTGCAACTTGGTCCCCCACACTTCTATCCAAGTCAAATCCTCCACTGAAAACTCCATCATGTCCTCTGGGTCTTGAACCTCCAACTCATTAATCCTTTCCCACTTATTCATTTTTCAAATCCCTATACAAATTACATTCAAAATAATATGGTTCGATTAAGTATTGTAATGTTGCTTAATGCTTACTTCAAAGTATAAAAATTGTTTTGTGATGTTAGACCTAATTCTCAACAATACTGAGTGAATATTCATGAGTTGATAGGCAAGAGAAAGATTAGATTCATACAAACATTGGCAAGATATGGTTTGTTAGAATATAATCCGCCGGGGATTATATATTGTAAATAAATAAATTGTAGGAATATGAATAGTTGCATAGGAAGGCGAAAAGGCTGGTACTCAACCGCCTCATGAAATGTATAAATATTTGATATGTCAATGGAATGAATTGAATTGGGAGTTATACCTAACAAGTGGTATCAGAGCCTGGCTGCCTGCCTGCCGTAACTCCTGCTTGCTGCATTTCTTTTCAGTCCTGGCATTCTGCTTGCCAGACTGCCTGCTCAGTCTGCCAGTGGCATGAGAAATCCAGTCTCTGCATGCATGCAATACCTAACCCTAATCCTGAGTTATTCTTCTGCTGCGTTTTCATGAGGGAGTTTAGAATTTGTGGGCTCTCTTCTGGTGGGCTGCGACCTGCTACACAGGTCTGCGTTGTGCTTGAGGTTGAGACTACGCTGTGACTGCGCTGTGCATTCTATTGTATTTGCAAATGTATGCTTGCAGATGTATTTATGTAATATTGTATCTTGAGAGTCGTGGCCTTCAAATGTGAGCGACCTCCCTCTGCTGTATTGGAAACCCTAATTTTTTCTGCATAGAGACCCTTTGCAATTGAAATCCAGAGCTACGATTTCTTGAGAGAGTGCTGGAGATTGAAGTCGTCTAGCCATTTGTGGTTGTGATTTCTGGAGAAGATGAAACCTCGTTGTTAATTATTGAACCCGTGCACCATCACCGTGAACACTGCGTTGATATCTCTGGAAGAGCTGATATCTGCGGCGTTAAGTATATCTTCTCCATGTACTGCTGCGTGGTGTTAAGAGTGGGATTGTGTTGCTGTTTTGTCTTTGTAGAGACTATGTAAGCTGTGAGCTGTAAGAGAAATGACCTTCTGTTTATATATGCGTGAAGACCGAATCTGACGTTTATGCTGTCGTGGTATAAGACTGATGTGTGACTCCTCCAGCTCGTGAAAAGACCAGCCAATTGGTGTACAAGACCTCCAGCGAATTGGTGTGAAGACCAGCGAATTGGTGTGAAGACCAGCGAATTGAAATTTCCATTATCAACGGTGTTCAACTTCAAACAAGAGCTTATTAATATCCCATCTGTAAAAGACGCAGATCAATGATATATATATATATAAATGGTGTGGAAGAAAAGGACCTGGATTCTTAGATAGTTGGTATGTTTGTTGATGGCTTTGAAAAAGAAGGTTTCTTGAATGTCCAGCATATATGTACTCGATTGCATTAACATATAAATTATAAGTGTTTTACCGCCCTGGCTCAACCATCCCCATAAGGTAGCCTTGTAGCCAGCTATTTTTTGGCCTGTTCCAAGCGAAAGAACCAGAAACTTTTCCCGGTCGTTCTTAGATGTATATGGATTGCAGGTAGGATATTCATTCATTAAATGGTGTATCGAAAGCAATGTCTACAAAATCATTTTAAACCACACCACCAAATTAACTGCACAACGCATCAAATTACAAAACTGCCTATGTTAAGTTGTGGCGTTCAAAAAATTGAATTTCAATCATAGATACAACTTACTGGATTGTTAGCCGCAACCCCGCTGTCTATGCATGGAGATTCACGCTGCCTGAAAGCTGACTGAGAACTGTACGTGGAGAATTGAAAACTGAAAGCTGCCTGCCCCGAATTAGACTGCTGAAAACCTATTGAAGACTGCCTGACTGAACTATGCGTTGAGAAATAATACTGCGTGCCTGGTGCTGCGACTTGAAGACTTGAAGACTGCTCTTTTCTGCTGAATAATAATGTATGCTGTATATCATGCTGTCTGATATATTGTGATTGATATGCTGACTGATATTATTCTAAATATTGGAGAATAATGCATGCTAACTGATATATATATGCTGAATGGTATATATGCGTTGAGTATCTATATTGCTTGGAGTCTAGAAATTTTTTGTGATTGCAGGTGTATACATGCTGCTGGTGTATACATGCTGCTGAACCTGTGGAGCTGCCTACGTATCAAGCGAGCCTGTGTTGCTACAGCCTGTTGAAGACCTACTTGAAGACCAATCTCAGA
>LPNX010621993.1:1095858-1111951 GCA_001517045.1 Pseudotsuga menziesii
TGGATTAAGAGGGGGATTGTTAGAATATAATTCGTCGGGGATTATATATTGTAAATAAATAAATTGTAGGAATATGAATAGTTGCATAGGAAGGCGAAAAGGCTGGTACTCAACCGCCTCATGAAATGTATAAATATTTGATATGTCAATGGAATGAATTGAATCGGGAGTTATACCTAACATGGTTGATCTCTAAGTCAATTAATATAGATGAACATTTCAAAGGTATAGTATTCAACTATGTTACATATAGATTTTAAAACTCAAATATCTATATTATATTTAATTTAAATATGTATGGAATTACACATTTATTTAATGGATATTTTCATATGGATTTGAATGAAAAGTTTAGTGATTAGATATTAAAGTATGCATTGTAATATAAAGAGCAAATTTTTTTATTAGTAGTTACAAAGTGAAAAAGTTGATAAAGCAATTAAAAAATTGTTTTTAACTATGTAACTACAAACTAATAAGGTGGATTAAAATTTGAATTTCTTTTTTAAATATTAAATATTCAATTTGTCAAATGATATATATATATATATATATATATATATATATATATATATATATAACATTCAATATTCAATTTTTCAAATGATATACATAATAGACATATATTTGATTGCAAAATAGTGAATAACTTTTTTTTGAAAATATTAAATAGTTGGTACATAAAAGACATATATTTGATTTCAAAACATTGAAAAAAAAATTAACACATTAAATATACAATTTGTTAAACAATATAGATAAAATATATATATTCCATTTCAAGTAGAAATTTTAAAATATATACTCAATCATATAAAACCAAAACCAATAGGATATGGTTAAGTTCAATATGTAGAAAAATCTATAGCAATGAACTATGTTGGAAACATTCATCGTCTTCAAGTATGTATTCACTTAGAGATTCTATATTTTTTTAGTGGTTTTAATGCCACGAATTTTTTTTGCTCTATTTTTACTCTCCTTGGTAGTCTTGTCAACATGAGCTTTAAGGGCATTTTTAGCTAATCGATGTTTCGGTTCGAATTTCAATGCATCATCTACACTGTCATATATTATGCCAAATCCTTTAGAGAATGGAGCTTTTGTCTTGAAACTAGATATGAATATTGTTTGTGTATCTAAAACATCAAATTTTCTTGCAAGTTCTTCTTTCAACTTTGGCCTAGAAAGATTACCCCTTCGAGGATGGATAACATGGATTTGGAATTGTCTTCTATGTAGATGGAGGTTATCCACAAGATGTCGAATGCAAACCGTATGTTTTGTTCCCGGTTCCACCATTGCTAATTTTACTTGTAAATTTCTATCTCAAAGATGTTTCTAATCTGTAATAACCTCACAACAAAGGAAACAACATATTAAGTTTATTTGCATAATGAAAAACTATTTTTGAAAGATAAAAAACAATTGTATATAAAAACGAAATAAAAGGAGTGCAAGAAAAACAATGAATAACAATAAATATTTAGGTGTGAAGATAATAAGTCAAGAAAATATTGACAAATTTGTTTGAAAAGAGAATACCAAAATAAGAATGTGTATGATTTCTAATGGTCCAATGAGGGATCTATGTGTATTTATGAGCTATAAACTAAGATGTACAGTGGTTTATATGATTGATGGTGGGTCCCTCGTTAGATGGTGTCATCAAAATGTCCATTGTCAGTCTACCATCTAACTTGGGATGTGTAAGGGGGGCTTCATAAGTCCACACAACTCTTACTCCTAATGCAAGACAACATTTCTCATCCATCAAATTTCGAGTTTGAGTAGCATTGTTAAATACTACTCTGTTATGTTTCCATCAATCTAAGAAGAAGACTAAATTAAAGACTATCTAACTTTCATTTTTCTTTCACAAATATTTCAAAAATGTTGAAAACAAAGACATAACTAGATTAAGCATAAACAAAATCATTATTCAAAATTGTATACATATATTTCTTACAAAACAATAATAAATCATATAAAAACTAATTTTTTGGGGGGACATTTACTAAGTCAAAGAATATAAAATGTTATAATATAAAAAATAAGGAGAATTATATTCATGTGCATGATTTCAAGGTTATAGTCCAATTACATGAATGAGCCCTTAGGGCATGGTAGTATGAGAAAAAGAACAATTATACAAAACATTGAAATATTATTAGAATTGTTAAAAAAGTATAATAATAAAGATGTTTATCTCTTTGATTTCCAATAACAATAAAATCACAAAAAATATAGATTAAGATAACATATTATGATAATATCACTATTCTAATTATAACTAAATCTAAATCATTAAAGTAAGAGATTATGATAATATCCTAATTCAGATCATCTTTAACTGATATCTCTCCACTCAACTATTTTAAATTGGCCACACATCTATCTGCCTTTTGCTGCTGTAGAAGTGTGGCCAAGAATGATGGATTATATACAGCTATTTCGACACAGCTATTTTAAAATGGGCGACACAACCTTTTGCCTTCTATTGTTGTAGCACTCATGTGGAGAATAATGGAGTCGATAAGATTTATAATTATCCCAGTAATTGTAATTAAGGTTGCAATTTTTCACTGTGGGTGATTTATAAGTATGCTTGAAATGCCCCACTTCTCATGTGCGCAATGCATATCTTATCCTGACAAACATTTCTTTGATAGCCCCAAGGGTTAGCTCAATTGGTAAGACGTGGACACACTCTCTCGGTTTGGGGAGAGGTCACGGGTTCGAGCCTTGAGTCCTTTGAGGTTAGGCCTTCTGCGAAGATGGCTGACGTGGATCTTTCCATCTGAAGAAGAAGAAAAAAATTAATTTCTTTGATGTCAATGATTCTAAAACTTTCTTCCAAATAAAAGTTGTCATCATAATAATTAAAAACAGTATCCAATATTCATGGTTTATAAATAAGATCTAAAGCAAAAAGAGATCTTTATTGTCAATTGTGATATTTCTTATTTTATTTTAAGATTTTACTCAATGTTTGTTAACAACTATTTTAGCTAGAATTAAAATTGAAAACCCTATTTAAATGATAAGATATTAAAAATAATATCTAAAGCAAAAGGAAATTGAAAACCCTATTTAAATGATAAGGTATTAAAAATAATATCTAAAGCAAAAGGAGATCTCTATTATCAATTGTGATATTTCTTATTTTATTTTAAGATTTTACTCAATGTTGGTTAACAACTCTTTCACCTAGAATTAAAATTGAAAATCCTATTTAAATGATAAGATATTAAAAATATATTTTTCTATCCATTATAGTATTTCTTTATCGTCTTCAAAATATAAAATTTATTAAATATCATTTTTTGAAAACCCTATTTAAATGATAAGATCTTAAAAATATGTATTTCTTTTATCATCTTCGAACTACAAAATTTATTAAACATCATTTTTTAGTTAGAAAATTTGAATATATATAAATTAAATTTAGTTTAACTAAATTTGATAGGTATTTATTTACCAAGTACAAATTTTGTCAATAGGATCAAGACATTTGATCAAGTTTAAATTTAGGAAGCCACAAGATTTTTTTTTGGGGGGAAGCCAAACATAAACCCTATTTTAGATAAACATAATGAAATGGTAATCTTCATTATGCTTTAAACCCTTTGTTTGAGCTATGGACGTGGCCTGATTCCTGGTCCTGGCTAGATAGAAAGACAATAAAGGTAGTTGTCTCCAACAGGTATCCCGGTCTTGTATGGTTTTATTTAAGCATGACAGGTTAGTTAATGAGGGCGATGCTGCCTTTCTCACCTCCACCTTTGTTACTGGGTTCATATCTCCAATAGGATATGGAACTGCAACTCGAACTAGCTCCCTCACCAAACGACTTAATGAAGTGGGATAAATAAAAAATACGTGGAATATAAAATATATCTTCCAACGAACCAGAATCGTGAGAAGGAACAGGCCTATAGACTCCTCTTAATTGGGAAGGGCTAGCTATCGTTTACGATTTATATATATTTTGTCATTATCAAAATGTTATACAGGCCATTAAACCCTTAAGTATCAGGTGAATAAGCCTTATCCTGGAAGGTTGGATTTGTAGATGGTTACAATGACTATATAGGTAATCATGTGTTTAAGGATAGAGAGTGAGGCAAAGCAGAGAGCTTAGAAGTCGGGCAAGGTAGGAGCAAATTTTTTGTATTCTGAAAGAAAGTAATTTCCATCTTTTACATGTTTAGTATCACAGATAATGGCAAATCCTTTCCAAATCCATGGCCGTAGAATTATGATCAAAACTAAAATCGAATTAAAATGGTAAACAAAATTATAATTTCTTCCAGTTACACAAAAATGGCACCTAAATCCACCACCCAAAATTGATAGGTTCCAAAAGTTTTTTTTGAGCTCTCACCTACTGTCGAACAGTGCCCTGCTTGTTCCCGAATAAGTACTTTTTTTTTTTTTTCAAATAGGAAAAAACCATTTTCCTGATATTCCATTAGAATCAAGGAAAATATTCCAATACAAGAGTGCAACAATGCAGTATCCCAACACTGTGCATCAATATACTAAGTATACAGAAAATATCCTAACTTCTTTCTACATGTTCATAGTCCATACATGACCGATGATGTAGTATAAGTACATATGTACAATGATATGTGATTACAAAATGTTCAAAATGAATAAATGCCGGTAAATAACAAAAAACTACTAAAAACTACTAATATATTGTGAAGTGCTCCCAAGTGCTGGAGACTATATCACCTATCTCTTTTAGCAGTAGAACACCCTCGCTCAGATGAAGTGCCTCTTTTGATAATGTGTCAGCGAGGGTGTTGTATTCTCTATAATGATGATGAAATGATAGGTGCTCAAAATCTCCCTTTATAGATGTGATCTTATGAAACCAGTGCAGTAGTGCCACTTGTCGTAGGGAGTTCTTACCATTTACCCAGTCTATTATAAGCTTCGAATCACCTAAAATCTCCAGCTCTGATATGTGCAATGTCCTTGCTATCCAAAGGAGAGACCATAGTGAAAGAAGCTCAGCTCGGTTGTTAGTTCCTTTGCCCAGCCCTACTTTGAAATGATAAATCTTCCCATCAACCAATGAAATGGTGCCTCCTCCACCACTTAATTCCCCCTGCGCTGCACCATCAAAAGTACCCACAGCAGTGTGGCGAGATAGTAAAGTCGGTGCATGATCTCTAACCTTCTTGTGCTTGGCTTGCTGAATTGGATACAAACTAAATAAGTGTACTATCCACCTGAAAATCTCGGATGCCGAAGGCTTGCTGTCCTCAAAGATAATGCTATTCCGATGCCTCCATAACGCCCAGCATACAATGATCGGAATAATAGGATTGAGGGAGTGTTTGAAAACCCACTGCTCAAAGCTACTATGCAAGTCAAGATGGCCCCATACATGTCTTAAATCAAGTTCCGGGCCAAGCATAGACCATATCAGTTTTGTGAATTCACATAAAATAAACAGATGGTCAATGGATTCGTCATGTGTCCAGCAAAGAACACAAATCCCTGGTCCGATGTAACCCCTTTTCTTCAGATTATCCCATGTGAGAATAGCCCTATTGAGCATGAGCCACCAGAATGTTTTGATCTTCAAAGGACATTCCCATTTCCAAAGTCTTTTATGCCACCAAAGAGAAGGACGGGGCTCCATCACAGAAATAAAGTAACAGTATAATCCTTTTGCAGTGATGTCCCCATTCTTAGAAAGAGACCAAATCAACTGATCCTTCCTGTTACATAATCTGATACCGGCTCGAGCTAGTCCCGTAAGGTAGAGATCCCAATATCTTGCGTCTTCACCAACAAGTCCCAGATCACAGCTACTTTTCCAATAACTGAGCGCTCCAATTTCCTTGTTAACAATCTGATATAAACGGCCACATCCCATGAGCTGTATACGACGAACCAATGGTAATGAGAGCAAATAAGATCCTTCCTGAACGCCTACATATGGGTCTAAACCCGTATGCATCAACTTCCCATCTCCGACCAACCAGCAAAGACCACCACGGATCCAATGAAAATGCCTGCATAAACTGCGCCAGAAGATCGATCCCCCTTGGAATTTAAAATACTCGAATCTAATCCATAGATCAAGTGGAATACTTTTCATGTATTTCACAAACAGAATTTTATGCCAAAGGCCAGTCCCAGTCAGTACCTTCCAACCGTTTTTCAAACTCAGTGCTAAGTTAAACCAGAAGGGTTGCTTAATACCCCAGCCCCCACTGCTCTTGGGTAACATCAGACTCTGCCACTTAACTAAGTGAAACTTCCTTTGTTTCTCCGATGTACCCCATAAGAAATCCATGATGAGACATCTGATTTTGTCAAGCACAGCCATAGGAACAAGTGACAAAGAAAACCAGTACATCGGAATAGCAGAAAGAACAGCTTTGAGCAAAGTAAGACGACCACCCAACGATAGGAAGCGATTGCACCAAGAGTGAATTCTCTTATTGATCTTCCTTAAAATCCAAAGCCAATCAGAGGAATGGTAACAGTTAGCTTTGATCAAGTAACCCAGATACTTAAGACCAAGATCAAAATCCCCCACCGTAGTAGGAAATAAACCCAATATGAGAGACAAAGAGTCCTGTTCAATCCCGTGAGGAAGAAGCAGGGATTTTTCGTAATTAATACACATGCTCGATGCAATACAGAACCTCTCAAGAATCCCACATAAGTGTCTCCATTCTTCAATAGACGCCGGTCCAAATAACACAATGCCATCTACAAAGAGAAGATGAGAAATAGCCAAAGCTCGAGAAATCTGAATGCCAAATACTTTACCAGAAACCTTACCAGCTACGATCATAGGCTGAGTTCTTCATTAATGAGAAGAAACAGAAGAGGAGAAAGTGGACATCCCTGGCGGAAACCTCTCCCAGCTTGATAAAACTGTGATGGAGAGCCATTGACCAGGACCGCGTAATTGACCGATGTGACGCAGGCCATGATCCACTGGATGACTTTAAATGGCAATCCAATTTGACCCAGAATCAGGTGCAACATGTCTCAGTTGACACGGTCGTAGGATTTTGATAAATCCAGCTTCAAAATAACAGATTGTATCTTTTTAGTTTTAATCGAGTGGACCCCTTCTTGTGCTATGCCTATAGCTTCAATAATCTGTCTTTCCGGTAGGAAACCGAACTGTTCTGGAGAGATATGCTTAGCCAGATACGGTTTTATCCTGTTAGCAATAACTTTGGAGATAATCTTATATAACATATTGCAGAGAGATATGGGCCGAAAATCTGAGAATGAGTTCAGTTTCGAGCACTTAGGAATTAGAGCAATGAATGTCGCATTCAATGAGCCAGGGACCACCCCCTTGGTCCTTGAGTCTTCAACCATGATCAAGAGTTCCGGCCCGAGCACATAAAAAAAGACCATCAAAAACTCAGCCGGCCACCCATCGGGTCCCGAGCTTTTATCAGCTGCCATAAGATGAATAACTTCTTTAATTTCAGAAATAGTGACCGGACTCTCAAGGGCCAGTGCTTCAGCATTTTCAAAGAAAGAAGGATACATATTGGCAAGCTCCACTTGTGAGTCAATATCCGCTGGAACCGATTTAAAAAAATCCTCAAATTGACGATAAGCAAGCTTCTCCAAACCCCTTTGTGTAACTACAGAAGAACCCGAATCATCAGCGAGTTCCCAGATGGCATTAGTATTCTTGCGTTGTGTAGCAAACGCATGGAAAAATTTGGTGTTCAAGTCTCCTTCTTGTATCCACAATGCTCTGCTTTTAAGCCTCCACGTAACCTCCTTCATAATTAAAAAGAGTCTCTGTTTTCCAATTAAAGAATTCACTCTGTCCTGATCAGAATCACTAAATGAGCTTAAATGAGATCTAGCCGAGAGAGTGGACAGTTCCTCCTCCACCTGAGCTAATTCCAGTTTTTGTGACTTTTTCTTCTCTCTAATCCACTTAATAGCTTTCCTTTTAATTTCATTCATCTTAAAGAGAAAAGTATCCAGCCCCGAAGCTTCCTCCACCTGTTGAAGTCCACGCCACCACGAAATCACAGCATCTTTAAAAGTAGCATCCGCTAACCAAACCCGGTTGAATTTGAAAGGGTACTGTACCCTATCAAATTCAAAGTCCACCTGCAGAGTGACCGGCTTATGGTTAGATGCTAAAACCTGATCAATCCATGAACGGTACCGCCCGAAACGATCAATGAGACCTTCTGCCACCAAGAAGCGATACAATCGCTTAGAAACATTCTCCGCTCCTCTACGTCCATTAGTCCACGTAGGCCCAGCTTTCAACAGAGGAATATCAATCAGGTTATAACGAATAAATAGTTCTTTAAAAAAAGAGGATAAGGTATCCTCCAAAGTGGTACCCCCCCAAATCTCTGCTGGTCCTAGTGTCAAATTCAGATCCCCACCCAATATCAAATTTGGCCGAGCCAGGAGTCGTGACTCGTCCACCTCTGTTGAGAAAATTTTCCTGTCCCTATACGGACCATATACATTAAGAATGCTGATCTTTTCACCAAAACCACGCACAAAACCATCAAGCAAAAGACCCGCCACAGTAACAAAAGCATCGAAGTCCCCAAATGCTGGATTCCAAGTAGTGAGAATGCCTCCGGAAAGTCCATCGGCATCAATGGCCGCGACCCCGCTAAGAAAATACTTAATCGCATCAGCAGCACAAACCATCGTCTCTTGTAACAATATCACTTGAGTCTCAGAACCAGCTAAGTAATGACGGAGGGCTCTACGTCTATTAGCCCCCGCCAACCCCCTGATGTTATAGGATGTATAGATCATATATCACCCCTATTGGGGGGCAAATCTCTAAGGGCCCCAAGAGAGGAGGAAGGAGATAAAGAATTGAGGGAAGGGAAATCAATGCGAGCGGTAAGAGGGACAATAGAAGACAGTTCAGGATTGATTCTTGAGCCTCTAGCCTGTTGCTTTTTGCGATTTTTTCTCACTGTCACATTAGTGTCCCGTAACAAGTTCAGAGAGAAACAACCAGAATCTTCAGGCGGGTTAGAAGTGTAACATGGCAGAGGAGTCAAGACAGAAGCCCTATGAGAGCCCTCCAAGCTATCCAACATCTCCAGTAATTGCTCATCAAAGGTCTCCTCATGATAACCGATGGACTTTTCAAGAGAATCATTAATAGTTAAGTCAATGACCGGAGTGGATGACAGAGTCAGAGGAGTAGCTTCAACAGTGTCCAAATGGACAGGCTCAGGGCTGACGGACGGAGATGACACTGAGTCCAAATGAACGGGATCTGAGCAGAGAGGCGGAGAGGGAGGGTTCCTATCCGGTACAGTCGACACCCCACGAATAAGTACTTATAATATAAGAAACCAAATCAAGAGCAAATAGTAGTACTACTATTGTTTGATAAGAAATCAAATTGAAAGACAACTGCCAAATTATTCAACCCGTCTCTAGATGGAATGTGTAGTGGGCACTCCATCTTCGAAAAATTACGGACACCCACCATTTTTTTCACTGCCGAGACGTTGGAAATTTTGTGTGATATTACCCAATACCAGTTTCCCTAATTGAAAAAAATAAGTTTCATTGCATTGACGTAGAGCTGCAACTTATTGTTGGTTGTCTGCAGTAGGCGACTTTGAAATATTGGAAATACGTGAATGGTCTTCTAAGTTTAGTGAAGATTTAGTGAATTTCAAAAAACCACCAAACATCTTTGAATTTCAGTTTTCTAAGAACAATTTAAAACCTGTCAACATACTTATCTAAACAAACCTTTGAAAAAACAAATTTTTAAATAAACGTGCAGGAAAACAGATAGCTCTCGCTGAAACGATATAATAAGTTTGCAACTTCAACTGAACAATGGGAATGATTTAGTTAACTGCGGTGCTATCTATGGGAATGATTGCAGTAAATAAGAAAAATCCAAAGTTGGATATTATTCTAAATTCTGAGTTTTTGAAAGTAAAATACCTGGGTTTTTGAAAGTAAAATGCCTGGAAATTAGACTGCTTGAATGCAGACCTCCACGTCTTCTGAGCTTGATCAAAGTAACTGGCTTAGAGTGGCTTACAGTGGTGAAACGCAGGGCGCAGTGGATAAACAGAATGCTGGATGACAGAATGAGTTGGTGAGAGCGTGAATGCAACAAAAAGATTTGGCAGATCCTGGAAATCTAGTCGTAAATTCGGGGGTATGTCCTTGTCAATGTGTTGGAGGCCGTCAGCAGTTGACGTGCTACTTGTAATAACCGGCGGTGGTTTCCAGTCGATTGGCATATGGTTTGCGACTGATTGTTATATTGTTTCCAGCCCACCGACGTATGCCATGAGCATGAAACCAGGAGGTATGGTTTCGGGCACCATCCATGTGCATACCTCCACGATATGGTTTCGGGCATTATGCATGTGCATACCTCTCCCATACCATGTATGCTGGATGGAAATGGCCCATCACAACCATACTAACAACCTCTTTATGAGACTGCCGCAGGGCACATAGATCTTGCTATCCTAAGGGTGTCATAAAATTAAACCAACGATAAAGTGGTCCAAAGAATAGAAAGTCCAGAAGTCTCAGTGCTTTGGTGCGTCCCCCTCCGTTCTTACAGTGCGTACCTTCAGTTATGTTATGCTCATGTTTGCGAAAGTATGGCGACCAAGGGTTAGAGTTTTCGTCCCTCGGTGGCCCCTGTATCACCATGCCGAATCCTCTCCTCTACTCTACGCCTGCTGTAGAGCTCCTTTTCTACATGGTGCCTGCAGTAGAACTTTCTTCTGGGCTCTTAAGTGCAGGCTTTACATTGTGGAGGTTCTCTTGGCACCTTTATCCCCTATATAGAACGTTACTGCAACGGTCGTTTCAGTGTTGCCTTTGTTCTTTGCTTCTCTCCTTTGTTGGGTCTCCTTTCTTGCAGGGGCCTGTCGCTCTGTACAATCTTCCCGCTGGGGTTTTTTGCATAGGTTGGTGGGTGCGGGGTTTTGCGGCCTAGCTTGGAGTCCCTCCCATTCACTGGGGGACTAGTACCAACCAAGCGTAACAAAAAAGTGGGAAGGATTCGCTCCTGCCACAGCCTCGGGTTGATGTCATTCTTCTTCCTCATCACCTTTGCATGGGGTTTTCTGTTTCGGGTTTGTAGGGTACAGGGTTGACTTGTGGTTTTTTTCCTGCGACTATCCGTGGCGCTCACCTTGGGATATGATTACGCCACCTTTGCATCCGGTCTCTGCTGCTGTTGACATTAGCCTCCCGAGGTCTCTTCGTAGTTTGGACTTTGGTTATTCTATTCCTTAATTTTTGTTGGGGTTTGTTTGGGGTTTTTTGTCGTGGCCTTTTTATCTGTCACATGGTGTTGGTCCTAGTGTACTTGTAACTGGGGTTGGTTCCTTCCCGGGCGGGTATCTAGGATTTCTTTCTTGGTCACTTGAGGTTGACTTTGCGTTTCCTTCCTATGGCTAACAGTGGGGCAAAGTCTCGTTTTCGTCGGAAATTGAAAACCAAGTGTATTAAGGCTACAGAGGAACGTTATAGATATGTTCCGGGGCATGATATTTTTATGGACCGTGTCTCGACTCTGTGTTCGCGCGCCCTGGTGGGTCGTCTGGAGTATTGCAGGATGAATAAGTCGTCTTGGCTTACTTGGGCCTCCGAGAATTGGAAGCCATTGTTCGACTACATCCCGACAATTAGCCTTTTGTCTAATGGATGGATTGTTTTTGTTTTTCTCGACGCTGAACATTGCACCAGGGTTTTGGAAGGTTTATGGCGGGTTGGTAAAGGATCTCTAGTGCTCGGTCGTTGGCACTCTAAATTTGATCCGCTGAAAGAGAAAATTACTAAACGTCACTTATGGGTTCTCTTACCGCATCTTCCATTTCCTCTGTGGAGCAAATCCATACTGGAAGGGATTGGGAACACTATAGGGAGATTTGTCTCAGTGGAAGATGATTTCCTGCAAGTTTATGATAAGAGGTTGGCAAAGATTCTGGTGGAGATGGATATATCTTGTGGTTTGCCTACGGAAGTTGAATTACTGTGCAATGAACGCCTTCTGATACAAAGGCTCGACTACCTTCATGTACCTTTCCGTTGTAGTTGTTGCCGCTCAGTTGTCCACCTCAGAAATACTTGCCCGCAGAGGTTCTCTGATGGTAGTCCTTTGGACTCTAGTAAGTATCGATCGCCCTCGCCTTCGGTTCGTCATTTGGAGAGACTCCACACTCCTTCAGGTATTTTTAATGATTCTTCTCCTCTTCATGATGATATTCCTGATTCTTTTTGAGAGGCAGTCAATAGCTTGATTATGTCCCATAAAAAAACTGTTGTACCTCTGTCTCCCTGCATTACTGCCAAGGACTCCCCTTCCCGGAAATCACGACAGTTTTGACTGCTGACTTGTCGGGCTCCCCTACTTCCCTTCCGTCGACCTCGGTAGCCCTTCCTTCCCCGGGCGAGAGCATCCCTTCGGTTTCCCTGGCACTTGACTCTTTGGCGGAATTTCCCCCCCTATCTACTTGTACCCCTCCTTCAGGCCTGATACCCCCCTCCATAAACCCTCAGGCTCCTCCTCCTATCCTAACTTCCCCACTCCCTAGTCCCACCTCCTACCCTTCATTCTCTGACCCCTCACTCAAGAAATCCCTCTCCATCTTCACAGCCTCCTCCCCTACCTCCCCTTCCACCCTCCATCTCAACTCCATCAGGTTTTCCAATGTAACTGTCAGAAAGCCTAAAGGGAAAAGGGAGTCTAGAATTGTCCTCTCTTCGACTTCTCCTCCGTACATTCCTCTCTCAGTACGTATAAAGGATGCAGCCAGGGGTAATTCTTCTCGGGGTCTTAGAGTGAGTCCTCCCCTACTGGATTTGTCTTAATGATTATCCTCTCCCTTAACATCCGTGGCCTAGGAGGCAGACCCAAGTCTCTCAGCCTCCGTGCTCTTTTCAACTCTCTGAACCCGGACTTTATCCTTCTGCAGGAAACTATGTGTAGTGATGTGCCAGCTCTGTTTTCCTTCTCGAAATTACTCCCCACCTGGGAATTCTGTGCTATCAGTGCTCGGGCACTTTCAGGAGGTCTTCTCTCTGCTTGGAATCCGTCGAAGGTCAAATGTAGGGCATTTCATACCTGCGCCGGTATTTTACTCCAAGCCTCCATCCGTGGCTCCAAGCCTCCATCCGTGGCCTTCCAAACCCTATCCATATTTTGAACGTATATGGCCCTTATAGGGACATAGGTTTTTTCTGGGAAAAGGCCCTCCATGGAGGTCTTTTAAATATCCCTCATCTGGTTTTGGCAGGAGATCTCAATCTCACCCTCCATCCTTCGGAGATCTGGGGTTGTAAGGCCTCGCTGGACCCCCTCTCTAATCACTTCCTTGCTCTCTTTGATGTTGATGGCCTTGTGGATGTTGCCCCTCCTACGATTGGTCCTACTTGGCGCAATGGTCGTGTTGGTGAGGAGGGCATCTGTAAACACCTTGATCGTTTTCTCATCTCCAAAGACCTGCTTCCCTCCTTAGGGGCCTACTGAACCTGGATTAAATGCTCTAATATCTCGGACCATTTTCCTATTTTTCTCGAATGGAACTCTCCTAAAGGTCCCTTCAACTACCCCTTTAAGTTTAACCGCTCATGGCTTGAGG
Source organism: Pseudotsuga menziesii (assembly GCA_001517045.1). NCBI lineage: Eukaryota > Viridiplantae > Streptophyta > Pinopsida > Pinales > Pinaceae > Pseudotsuga > Pseudotsuga menziesii. Next base: position 1,109,496 of record LPNX010621993.1, read on the forward strand.
ATCCTGAGTTCATAGATTGGTTTCTCAGTTGGTGGTCCCTCTACTTTGATGCGGAAAATTTTGCAGGCATTGAGGATCTCTGCCATACCCTGCGAAATCTAAAGCATGCTTCTAAGATTTGGTTTAAGGTAAAATCTGCAAGTTTTGATTTGGCTTCCTTCAATTTGGATCGGGCCATAGAGTCTATTCTAGCCAAAGGTATTCTCACTAAGGAACAAAATGCTCACTTATCACACCTTAGTGCTGAAAGACAAAGGATATTGGACCATTTACAACTCACATGGCAACTGAAGAGTAGAACTAAGTGGGCCCTTCAGGGTGACTCTAACACCAAATTTTTTCATGCGGTGGCCTTGGGTAGGAGGTTACAAAATATGATCTGGTCGCTTGAAGATGATGATGGTAATCTCATTAAAGAGGAGGCCCCCTTAAAAGATCTTGGCAAATCATACTTTGAGAATATTTTTAAGGATGAGGGACTTACTTGTCTTGACCACCAACTCAAAGTGATCTCTCTCTTCCCCAGATTGATCCCCTCTGATCACTCGTCGTGTTTGTCTTCCCCGATCACTCTGAAGGAGATTGAACTCTCCCTAAAGTCTTTCAAAAAAGACCGCAGCTCGGGACCAAACGGGTGGCCGGTGGAATTTTATCTGCACTTTTTCGATCTTTTAGGCCCTATTTTATGTCAAATGGTGGATTCGACTAGGATTTCCGGGTTTATTCCCCCCTCCCTGAACTCTACTTTTCTAGCTCTTATCCCGAAGAAGGACAAGCCTCGAACTTTTGCTGACTACAGACCCATATCCTTATGTAATCTTCTCTACAAGCTCATTGCCAAAGTCATTGCAGGTAGGCTAAAGCCCTTTCTTGATCAGGGTATTTCACAAGAACAATTTGGCTTCCTCAAAGATCGTCAAATCTCTGAGCCCATAGGAATTGTCCAGGAAGTCCTTCACTCAGTCAAAACCAAGAATATATGTGCTTTTGTTCTCAAGCTGGATCTTACAAAGGCATTTGATCGTGTTGATTGGACTTTTGTCAGACTAATCCTTATTCAAATTGGTGTCCCCCTCCTTACTGTCAATTGGATTATGGGATGCATTTCTACTGCAAGCTTTGCGGTCTTGGTCAACGGGACTCCTAATTTCTTCACTGCTTCTCAGGGTATTCGGCAAGGTTGTCCTTTATCACCTCTCCTCTTTATCCTGGTCATAGAGGGTCTCAGCCTGCTCATTAAGGATGCCAGATCTAATGGCCTCATTCGGGGCATTAAACTTTTGCCCTCCCTTGCTCTTTCCCACCTCCTCTTCGTGGATGATGTTATTCTTTTGGGCTCTGGGACTCTCCAAGACTGGCTGGCTTTTGAGGTCATCCTTGAATCCTTCTGTAAAGCCTCAGGTATGAGGATCAATATTGACAAATCATGCTTTCTCTACCACAATTTCAATATTGACAGCCTTAATGATTTTAGGGATGCTTTGCCTTATAAGATGCATCCGTTACAGTCTGGTCTAACTTACCTGGGCTATCACTTGAAACCGCTTGGTTATAGAGTGACTGACTGGTACTGGCTACTACAAAAATTCAAAAAGAGGATAAATCACTGGACTTATAAGCACCTGTCTCTTGGGGGGAGACTGATCCTTGTCAATGATGTTCTGTCAAGTATTCTGGTTTATTGGATGGGCCTAGCTCCTCTCCCAGTCTCTATTCTCTAGAAGCTTTGAAGTATTATGTTCAACTTCCTGTGGGGATCCTCTGATATTTCTTTCAAGTTTCATCTGGCAAATTGGAGAGACCTTTCTTGGCCCAAAGAATTAGGGGGCTGGGGTATTAAAAACCTCCCCTGGTTTAGTCAAGCTCTGCGTCTTAATATGTTTTGGAGAACTCTCCACTCCAAGGGCTTATGGTTCCAGGTCCTCCAAACAAAATATATGAAAGGTCTTCCAGTTGTTGAATGGCTCAGAAGTAAATTATTCAGTTCTCGCAATGCTTCTCTTATATGGAGAGGATTTCTACAGGTAATTACCTGGCAGGGATCATTTTAGGGGCGAATTATAGCCCATTGGCGAATTTTAAGGGGTGCCCGAAAATAGATGGGCGAATTTTTAATATTAAAATGGTTTTTTTAAATTTAATAAATTAGCCCATATTTTATTTTATATATAATTTCCTTTCATTAAATAGCCCGCGCGATTAACCTCTGAAAATCCATAGAACCTAATTTCGCCAAGCCGTCGATGGGAAAATCGTGACATTCGCCCCCGATTTCTTCCGTAATGGAGGTGAAATCGCCAAAAATTTACAGTTTTGGAGGATAAATGAAGACGATTCGCCCAAATTTATGTTAGATAGTTTAAAAATTTGGTATTTCGCCCCCACAGGCCCGATCCTTCTTCCACACGAGGATAGGGTCGAACTACGCGATCAGAGGAGGTCAGGCTGCTTCATGG
>LPNX010622007.1:5458-46851 GCA_001517045.1 Pseudotsuga menziesii
CATCTGACAATGACTCTGATCTTGAGGATGAAGGAAGCAAACCAAACAGATCTCTCTCTCTCTAAAACAAATATCTCTCTCTTCTCTAATATATATATATAACTCACATATGTGCGTGTGCTCACATACAAAGCAAACAAAACAGAGACCAATGGTCACAAAATGGAAAAGATGCATCTTGCCTACTGTGGAAGGTAAAAATTCCCAACTGCTCAGCTAAACATTTTCCAAGGAGTTTGGAATGTGACTAACAAAGGGGTTTCATTCTTCAAACATAAACTGTTACCCCTCAACATCACGGTAGCCATTGCCATCCTAGATACCAAGGTTCTATTCCCTATAGCCATGAAAGTGACTATATTTTATCATGATGCCCTAGCTCCCAATCTCGGTGACTTCCTTCAGGGGCTTTTCACCAATTTTTTTCCCAGTGAAGATTTCTTAGCCACGGTGAGAATGTGGTTGCTTAATAAGGATAGAGTTACATTTGATCCCTCGGTTCTTCTCAAAATCTAAAAACAAAACTATAAATTTAATTTGAATTTGCAGTAGGTAATCCCACCATCTGGTAAGCCATCATGTTACGCTCATTTCATCTAAAACATAACATATCCAGCAAAGCTCAATACCAACAAATAAACTCTGTGGATTCCCACGGATGGATTCGGTCAATAATGCATTGGGTTACTATTTCTGACACGGTTCAGTATCAAAACGAATCCGGAATCAACCCTAAAAATTGTACATACCACACAACCCAATAGGAAAGCATATGCATAGATTTGACATTTTGACATGGTTGACTACTACAAAATTAGCACTAATATTGTGCATTGATAATAGGAAAACACCATGTAAAATCCATGATTTTCCATTGAATTGAACCAGACCTGAGAAAGTTGGATCTGACATACCTAGATGTGATTTGGGTCGTTGATGAGAAGAAAGTTAGAGGCGCCCAATTGTGCTGGGACCGAATCTGATAGTCCCTCAGTTGTTCTGCGAGGTTTGAACGAGTTATCATCTCTATTTGCTCCCAAATAACTCTCTTGCAGTTTATGTTACAAAAAAGCAACCTTCGAACCGCATAGATTCTGCTGGATCCTCAATGGATCCCTTGTGTACGCAACCAATTTATCCCTCAATATCTGAAGTGGGTTTCGGATCAGTCATACACATCCACATCCATTCCAACCATGCCTGCTTTCGCTACCGTTTAGATTCCATGTATGTAGATAATGTGTGCAATAATGCACTGTAAATCCTGAACTCTGAGCTCACGGACTTGTCCGAGGAGGCGCCAGAGCCAGAACTCGTGAAAAATGATTTAAGATTCAGGCAGAGTATTGCAGAGAAATTTCTCTTCCAAGGGTAGCCAAAACGAAGCCAGGAATAAGCCTGGCATATTATATTCAATTTCTTAATGTGAATGACATCATAGGTTACCAAATATTAATTTGCACATAGAATTATGACCGACGAAAATCCCTTGAAAACACATGTATGCTCCGTTGCTTAAGCAACGCTTGCTAGGATAGACGTTGCTTAAGCGACTCTTATGAGCCTAGACGTCGCTTAAGTGACGCTTATGACCAAAATTTAAAAAAAAAATTAACTTTCTGATTTTTGGTAGGTTTAAAAGAAAAAACCCACGCGCCGTCGGAAGTAACCGTCGGATTTTGGATCGAAATGTAGTAGTGTTAAGTACAATTACAATAGTAACATCCTAATGGAGGAATAATAATATCTCCCTTGGGGTTCATCAGTAAAATAAATTTAGAATATCCTTTGAAGTTACAATATTTCAACACTCTCCCTTGATGAGAAGGGTATCATCATCAACTATAGGAGTAATGAGAGAGATCATATTTAGAAGTATTGAGGTAATACATATATACGTCATAGGAAGTTTTCAACAATCATCATTAACTCGAACAATTACTCTTCAATTCCTCCATCTTTTGCAGCACATGATCACTTGATCATTTTGCAACAACACTTTGATCTTTCAATCCTTTGTAGCAGCAATTTGATATTCTCGATCCTTTGCAGAATCACTTTTATATTCTCTATGCTTTGCAACAGCACTTCAATCTTCTCAATCCTTTGTAGTATCACTTCTATCTTCTCGATCCTTTGCAGTAGCACTTCGATCTTCTCGATCCTTTGCAGCAGCACTTCGATCTTCTCGATCCTTTCCAGCCACACTACCTGCAGTAAACATGATATCTTTGTGATATGATTAATACCTATCAATTTAGGACATAGGTCCATGGATGATGCAATCTTCCATCAGCATACTCCCCCTTAACGAGGAGGGTCCATAATATCGACTGACTGAATCATCTACAACTGAGTGTAGATATCGTTTGCACGTGAATGTAGGACCTGCCGTTTGTAAGGACTCATCGTAGACTATCCTCAACCTGTTAGAACTAGGACCACTCCAAGCGAGTGTTATACTATGGAATATACATGTACATGTAGGCATACTCTCCATACAAGAGTATTTTTTGCAACAACAGATCTCAACCGCACCTATATGCAGGCCCTCATCCTAGGACATCCTCAACGTGAAATCTAGGACCACTCCCATGCGAGTGTTATACTACAATGTCCATAAGGACTCATCATAGAGAATCCTTAGCACTAAATCTAGGACCACTCCCAAGCAAGTGTATTCTATGGAATCTACATATAAATGTAGGTACACTCTCCATGAAAGAGTAATGTTTGCAAGAAATATCTCGACCACACCTAAATGCATGCCATGTCATACGTAAGGACTCATCATAGAGTATCCTCAACTTCAAATCTAAGACCACTCCTAAGCGAGTGTTATTCTACTATATAAACAAATGAATGTGGGAACTCTCCATGCGAGACTAATCTCTAAAGGGCCATCCTTAGCTAGTAAGGACCACTCTCAGGAACAAAGTGTTATTTCCTGCAAGACTATCCTCAAGAGAGGATACTATCATCCACAAGTGAATGTCATACCTTGTCAACATATTCAGGCATACTTGGCCTCTTTCATATGAGAGACTCATTGTCATTCCATCATCAATGATAGTCTTATCATCACTACCCCTTTCCAGGGAGGATCCATATCATCAACTTGCTCCCCCTTTGTTTGAGGAGGGTTCATATCTTCAACCTGTTCTTCCTTTTTGAGGAGAGTCAATTTATTTAACTTGTTCCTCATTTTCTAAGAGAGTCCATATATTCATCTTTCGTAGTATCATCATTATTCCTCCTTGCGAGGAAAGTCTTTTCAAACTACACCAAGATTGTCATGGAAATATTCAAACTTTACTCGAGATAGAGGCTTGGTTATCACATCAACAAATTTCTCATCGGTACTCAGATACCGAAGCTTTATACCTCCCTTTTGTACCATATCCCTTATATAAAAGTATTTGATTTCTATGTGTTTTGATTTATCATGGAACACATGATTCGCTGTCATATTTATGCTTCTTTAGTTGTCACAAAGCATCACTGTGGTATTCAACTCCATGTCAAATAGTCCTGACATCAGTTTTCAAAGACATATCGCTTCACAACCAGCAGAGCAATATTCTATGCATTCTGTTTCAGTTGTGCTGAGAGCAACAGTGGATTGTTTCTTACTAAACCATGAGATCATGGAGGATCCTATACAATAAAATCCACCTGAGGTTATCTTCCTATTTGTGACACTTCCTTCCCAATATCAATCCGTATATCCATATAATCTATATTCATGGTATCTAACATATTATAGTCCAAAAATATATCATACCCTTTAGGTACATCATCACATGCTTTGCAGCTATTAGGTGAACCCGTTTATGTTTAACTAGATACTGACTTAAGGTGTTCACAACAAAGCATATATCTGGCCTTGCATTCGTCATATACATAAATGAACCAATAATATGTCAGTACTGAGTCATGTCCACTAATTTTGATGATTCATTAGATAACAACTTCAGGTTCGTGTCCATGGGTGTGGCCATGGCTTTACAATCCACAATATCAAATCTTTTCAAGATTTCTACTGCATACTTTCCCTAGTTCAGAAATATTCCTTATGGGATATTTCGCACTTCCAGCCTGAGGAAATAATGCATCAATCCAAGATCTTTCATCTTGAATTCTTTGGCTAGCTTCTTCTTTCTATCCGTGATCCATTTCCCATTTCCAGTCAAAAATAGATAATCTACCTACAGTAATAGTATGAGAGGTTCATCATCCACAATATTCATGTAAATATTAGTATCAACTTTACTTTTGGTAAATACAAAGCTTGTCAGGATGTTATATATTCTTCCATACCAACCTCTAGGAGCTTTTTTCAATCCATACAGAGCCTTTTTCAACTTACATACATGAGTCACTCTATCTTCGACTCCAAATCCTTGTGGCTGTTCAATGTAAACCTCTTCTCCAATCATACCATTAAGGAAGGATATCTTTACATCCATCTAGTGTAGATCCCACTTCATCATGGAAGCAAGTGCCATGATGGTTTTGATAGAAGTATACCTTGCTACTGGAGCAAATGTCTCTTCATAATCAATCCCCTCTTTCTGATAGAATCCTCTAGCCACAAATATTTCCTTGTACTTTTCAATACTTCCATAAGAAACGTGTTTTATCTTATAGATCCATTTCGAAGATACCACACTCTTGTTTTCTGGTTTGGGTACTATATCCCAAACATCATTCTTCATTATTGACTGGTATTCTTCCATCATTGCTTCCACCCACCCTTTCTTTTGTGCAGCTTCCTCATAACTGGTGGGTTATTGATCTACAAGGTCACACATCAAGGCTACATAACTGGAGTATGGCTTTGATCTTTTGCTTGTTCTTATGGAGCCTTCTGGAGCTCCATATATCTCTTCTTCTTGTATGATTTCTATTACCCAATAAGGTTTTCTCTTTCGATATATATCCATAGTAGGGGATTCCTAAGTATCTACCATATCATGATCTTCAAATGCTACTATTTTAGGAGAGGATTCAACTTCTACCTTTCTGGGAGGTACATCCTCTTCATGTACTTCTTCAAGATGACACCTTCTATATTTCTTAAGATATGTCTCTTCATCAAATGTCACATCCATAATAATCTTGATATGATGGAATATTGAAATGTATAACCTGAAGGCTTTAGACACTTCATAGTATCCAACAAATACTCTCTTATTTCCAGAAGGATCCAACTTGGTTCTCTTCTCTTTCAGAATATGTACATATACTGGAAAGCCAAATATATTGAGATGGATCACTTCAGGTTTCTTTCATGTATACATTTCTTCAGGAGTCTTGAATCCAAGAGCACTGTGAGATACTCTATTTTTCACATACATGGTTTTTTTGCTGCTTCATCCCACAGGTGCATGGGTAGGTCTTGGTCATGAATCATTGTTTTCATTGCTTCCATAATGGTTCTATTATTTCTTTCTACGACACCATTATGTTGAGGATTGGAGGGAGTGGATAGTTCCCTCTTGATTCTTTCCTCCTTGCAGAATGCTTCAAATTCTTTTGAAGTATATTCTCCATCATTATCTGATCTCAATGTCTTGATTCTTCTTTCTGAATGGTTTTCTATCAAGGCTTTGAATTCCTTGAATTTCCCAAACACTTCACTCTTGTTCTTCAAGAAGTATATCCATGTATTTCTAGAATAGTCATCAATAAATGTGACATAATATTCATATCCACTTAAATATGTGGAGGGCATAGGACCAAATACATCATAATGAATTAACTCCAATGTACCTTTAGTATTTGTTTCACTTTTAGGAAAGGGATTCTTGATGTTCTTTCCTCTTGCACATCCTTTGCAAGTTCCCCCATGATCAATCTTTAGATCTGGTAACCTGTTACCATGTTTCTCACATAGGGAAGTGATTTGTAGTTGATATGAGCAAGCCTCCTATGTCATAGTTCACTTGAGCTAGTGGTCTCATGGACAAGGGTTGTCTCTGGATGTCCTTTGTGTTTGTACAATTCTCCTTCTTCTTCACCAATTACCACAACATCTTCAAGTGTCTTTCCTTTGGAACACATAAGTACTTTTCCATATGTGAAAGCAACTCTATATCCTTTCTTATCTAGTACTGAGATGGAAAGTAGGTTATTTTTCAAACCTGGTACATACAATACTTCCTTCATCTTCATGGAATTTCCAGAGTCAAGCTTGTAGCTTGATTCACCAATACCTTTGATGGGATATTGAAAGTCATATCCTAATGATACTTTCTGAGGAGAGCTCTTTTATTCATGTCTTGAAAGAGTTTGCTTCTTCCATGTCATGTGCTTTGAAGCACCACTATCAATAAGCCATGTATCTTCCATGTGTTCTAGACCCAGAGGGTGTAGAGAATAATCCATATTCTTATACATCTTCTTCTTTTGTTAGTCTCTTTAGAGGTATTTCTTCTTCTTCCCCATATTAAGCTAGATGAGCATGATGTATTTTGTTTTTGTTCTTATTTGTTGATTATGGACACTCTCTAGAAAGATGTCTGATCTTATGACAATTATAGCATTGATACTTTGAGTAATCTTTGTTTACTCTTTTCTTTTGAAACTTCTTCTTTTAAGATTTATGATTACCCTTCTTGAGGTTTGATTGTTTTCTTCCTTTAGTATGGATGGCTAGAGCTTGATCGTCTTCTCTAAGTAGAGCTTCTATGTTAGCTACTCTAGCTTCTTCTTGAATGCAACCTTCCCATACAGTGTCAAACTTCATACTTTCTTTTCTGGCATACATAGTCTGTATGAATGAGTCCCAAGGTCTAGTGAAACCATTGAGAGCAGTCATAACTAGTTCATCCTCATCAAGGGTGTTGATCATAGATTTTTTATCAGTTTTGGAAGTTAAATTACTCATTTAAACATATGTTTTATTATCTTTTTACATATTTTATGTCACGTAGATCACTATTCAGCCCAGGTATGAATGCATTTAAGGTTTATGTAAAATATTTTTTTATTATTATCATTTTACAATTTTATGAATTAAAAGTGACATTGTTTGAAGCACATTTGATATATTAATTGATATGTACATTTGTTGCAGGATATATAATCTTTTAGGATGAATTAACAACAAACATGCATTCAACAAGCCATGCACACAACACGTCCATCTCATCATCCAGCTTGTTGTGCGATACTCGTTGGCAAGGTTTCCAGGCATTAAAATGTTGTTACTATAGACCATAGTCCTTAAGTGCACCAGCAAACAAACATTGCATTCATCCTAGATATGCGCCCAACATATCCAGCTCATGGTCCATCTCATCATTCAGTTCACCGAACCAACAACGCGCTATTGAGAATTGATTTCAGGCATTAAACCAATTGAAACAGTATGCAAATTGTTTACTGTCCACGCATCTAGGTAATGAAGCTCGCTTCTAGATGATCTTCCAGCCTGCATCCTCCTTCATCGACACCTCACCAATAGTCCACGCGTTGGGTTGATGCATTAGCTCGCATTCTAGAAGACTCGCCCAAGTACCCTATCTCTACTCGCCACCACTTCACCAGTGGTGCTAAAGAGGGAGCTGTATGTCACATCACGCATGCTGAAGAAGGAATGGACGATGTGCACTGGAGTTTGATTAGTTAGATGCCTTTATGGTTGACTAAATCTAGAGAGCAAACGAACACTAAAGGGTTGAATTGCTTATCCCTGTAAACATTGTATATAAACACCTCCATGTGCAGAGTTAGAGAGTTGATCATTTCATTTTAGATAGTCATTTTTGAAGAGAAGAATTCTGTAACTCTGTTCCGTTGTTTTAATAGAGCTGTATGCTTTGTTGTTTATGATTACGTTTGAGTAAGCGTTAGCCAGGAACCACCCCTAATTTCCGAGAGGGCCCCTCATCAACCAGAGGTTCATTATTTTGTGTAATTTTGTTCTTTTCTTTCTGTTATAGCTAGTTTAGTTTATTTTTATTAGATTGCTATTATTTCTTGTAATGCAATTTTATTTCTGAAATTAAAAAGTTAACTGCGCACATAGTTTGCTTTCAAATTTGTTGTTAGTCATTTTATTTCCAACATTATTGATCAGTTCATTTGCAAGTAGATAGAATAGATTGTTGTTAGCAAGTTAAAATAGAATTAATTCTGTTTATTTATTTTCTGTATAAGTTTATTTAAATTCCAGTTTATTTCTTCATTTTTGCTTTATGTTTATGAATTGGTTTAAGTTTATTTTATTGTCAAATTTGCTTAATAAGTAGGTTTACTTATTGTCTTTATGCATTAGATTTACATATGCATGAATTCAGCTGAAGATTAGATCATTTAGGTTAATTTTTGTCATTTTAATTGTGAAAACTGTCATTCGGACAGCCCGTTTAACCTTTCATTCAGTCACCCCTTTCAAACCTATAGTTCAGTATGTCATTCAACCCATAGTTTCGTTTTTAGTGTTTTTAATGTGTTTTGAAATTGTTTTAAGTTCTATTTCTTTAGTATTTGAAGTATGCTTTGACTGAGATAGTTAGATGATAGTTCTATTTAACATCGACATTAAATTTGGATTGTTTTAGGTTATTTATTAAAAGTTACCTTATTCCTTTTCACCTTGTGTATGTTTTGATCCATTTTATGTTTTGTTTCTTAATCTTATTTCTGACTTGTCTTTACTATTGTATTGTTTTGTGTTCATGCCTTTTGGATTGATTTATCCATTTGCATGTAAAATTCAGTATTATATGTGTTATCCTTAGTACATTTTTAGGCTATTCCTTTTTCATTGTGTGATTACTGAAAGGGACATGTAGGAAAAAATTCAAAGATATTCCTATTAAGTTTTCTACTTGTTTCTTTTAATTTAGTTTTCTTTATTAAGCTTTCTACTTGTTTCTTTTTATTAAGTTTTCTACTTGTTTCTTTTTACTAAGTTTTCTACTTGTTTACAAGTTAGGTCTTCCTTGCACCCTAGTTTCGTATTTGAAAAGTTAGTTGTTGATAGTATCTTTTTTTCGGTTTAAAGTTATTTGCTTATGAAATAAATTATTGATTATTTAGTTGATTATTATGTTCTGGTTCAATTAATTTAATGGTTGAATTCTTAGCAGTTTGACTCAGTTTTTCATTTTGAAAGATATTTCGATCTTTTGTTTGTTAAAATATTTCGACGACACTATAGTAACCCCTCTACCTTTGCCTATATTTTGTATCAACTCTAAGCCTACCAACCCCGATCGATAATTAAATATTAGGTGAATTAATCTAGACATTATAACACCCAAAAATTTTGGCTCCGTTGTCGGGGAGTTGTTCTATAAGGTAGAATAGATAGAATCCTTTATGAAGTTTAGTAATAGGCTGGTGGCAGGGGACCGGTAAGACGAGAGGTAAGAACCTATGCATCTGTTATAACAACCACCCCCAAATCCAGCAATAGTAGTAGTATAGGTTTTCTTTAGTTTAAAGCTTTTCATGAGCAGACTTAGAGATCCTCAGGGTATATTTGTTAAGACAGGAAAACTTGTTGAAATTCCTACTAACTTTCATAGGGGACATAATACCCCAAATACTAACTCAACAGAAAGGTATCGAAAGATGCCTATAGGAAGTAGTTCTACCCTGAAACCCAAGGAGACTATCTCAGGAGATTTACTTGGGAATCCATAGAAGGAGAAGGAACCTTGGCAGGAGATCACAAGGACCTAATTCTTGAGGAAGTTCAAGAGTATCAGCCACTAGAATTATCTAACCCTCCACTAGTCTTGAATCCAAATAATACAACTTTTTCACTAGTAGGAGATATGAATTTTTTTGACATTGTTGATCCTGACCAGGTAAAATCTCTCTTTGGAAACTTCGTAGATCTAGTTATCTCACAAATTGAAACATCCATGGTAGAACCTACTATCCCTCTAGGATTCAATAAAAACATAGTTTATCAGAGGAAGATCTCTCCCGAAAAAGAATGTTGGGACGTCCCATTATCACCTTGGAAGGATCCTCCTAGGTATATTTACATTAAAAACCCAGATTATATGAAGAGACAGGGATAAAATGAAGATCACAATGAAGTTAGAATTGATGAAGGAGAAGGGGAAAATTGAATTGAGGCTACCTTCAGTTTCCCTATTTTAGACACTATGCAGGATGTAACTATGAAAAACATCCCTCCTTCCTCCTTACCTACTTTATATGGAAAAAGTAATGAGGACCCGGACACATTCCTGTTTGTGTTTGATATCCTTTGTAGGAGCTATAATTATCTACAAGTTGGTCACAAACTAAAACTCTTTCTCGCTACACTAAAATATTCTGCCTTGAGATGGTTCACGGGATTAAGTGAATTCACTATCAGGACTTGGGACAATATGAAAAACTCATTCTTATGAAAATATCAAGATTATTGCAAACCTAAGGAATCTCGACATGATATATTCAAGGTACAACAACTTGAAGACGAGATCCTGGAGGATTATATCGAAAGGTTCGTTTATACATTATAGAAACAAAAATATAGTGACCTCCGAGAAGATGCATTACGCACACTTTTTCTTAAAGGGATCTCTGAGGACTTGTTAGAAATTCTTAATCTCATCGAAGATGGTGATATTTCCACAAAACCTTTGCACAAATTGGTGAGATGTGTAAAAATTATTCTATAATTAGGGGGTAAGTTGGGAAAAAATTTCGAGAGCCTTATGGTAGAAATGTAAGAGGAAACATTCCCAGCACAGGTGGAGTTACAAGAGTATAGTTAGGAAACCTATTGGAGAATTTCAAAACTAATATCTTAGGAGCAATGGGTTCTCAACTAGATTCTTTACAAGCCAAGAAAAGGTAGGATGAAGAACGAGCAACAATGAGCATTTTTTTCCAAGATGTAGGACCAAACATCCCCAAAGGGAATGTCCATTAAACAACATCTCCGTATGTCACATCTGTACAGAAGAGCATCCAACAGATAACTTCCCATCCTTGCCTGGGTTGCAAGCCATCTATAAGAGTGGGGATGTAGCTGAAACATCTAGGAGGCCTCTGTGAAAACCTAGAGACCAACCAACATATTAGAACTTTACACCACAACCTCCACTCTATTATCCTCCATATCAACCACCTCAACAATAGAACAATTCAAGTTGGAAGAATTGGCCACCTCAGTACCCTCCTCCTCAATTTCCATAGCAACAGTATTGGTCATAAGGGTAGAGAGGACAGCCATATCCTCAGTCACAACCTGTACCTACACCTAATCATCCTTATCCTCAACATCAAACAAATTTCCAGGAAATTTTGCCTCGATTTGTACCTCCAGTTCCTTTCATCACACAACAAACTCATCATTTTCATAACACAAATATTCCTCAACCAACATTATTACCTGCACAACTGATACCTAACCCTAATAATAAACCAACTCAAACTATTAATAGCATTGAGTTGGAAACTCTTCCATCATATCTTATTTCGACTATACCCGTGCATGAGATTCAATTACGATCTGGAAGAGTTGTGAATGATAAACCCAAGTCATCAGTCATCATTCATGAAGCAAGTGAATAAGAAGAGGATTCAAATGAACCTGTGAATGATTCTATTTTGGAGGATGTGAACATTTTGAAGATTCCAACACACACCCATATTCCGCAAGAAACTATTCAGGAGCAAAGAATTCCTCCATTCCTGGAAATACTAGTGATAGAAAAACCTGTAGCTCATCCAGAGTATAATATTTTGAGATACCAATCTACAACAAGGTAATAAAGGAGATATGCATTAAATGTATAGGGAAGAAGCAAAAGGACCCTCTCACAATTCATATTATAGGAGAGATGTCTGAATGTATGACAGATCAGTCCCAGATTGCAAAATATACAAATCCAGGATCCCTAGTAGTGATTATAATTATAAACAACACCGCCATAGAAAATACATTGATTGATTTAGTATCCGCTATCAACATGATGAGCACTGTAGTCTTATAAGTTTTATAGTTAGGACAATTTCTTCGACTTACCCCTTCTATCCTAGAACTAGCAGACCATACTAGGATAAAACCTGCAGGAGTCTTGGATGACATTATTGTATCAGTAGCCACATGGGAATACCTTGTCGAATTTATGGTCATAGAATAAAAGGATCCTTCTAAAGGGAATATTATTATATTGGGAAGACCATGGTTAACTACTGCCAATGCTTTTATATGATGTAGGGATGGAGAGATGACTATTCCCAATGGGTTGTCTACAAAGATACTTATTTTATACCCCCCAGCACAACCAATGACTAAAAACTCATGGTAGTTAAATTGTTCTTTCGAGGATGAGAAATTTGATGACCTCTCCCTTCCTAGTGATTTCTCCTGGGAACTTTAGGAGCATACGACTGAGAATGTATTAAATCATTTTGTTTCTTCAACAACTTGTACAGATTTTCCTCAGTGTTTTGCTCAATTCGATCAAATTTTTGGAGACTAGTTTCAAGAGAATATGGCTCTCTCAATGTTTACGGAAACACCTTGTGTCTTCACAATTGAAGAGCATACAAGACCCTATACCATACCTTTTGAGGTTGGCCCTGAATTTTTTTTTGCATATAAACATAGAGTTAAGTGAAAACCAACAAGCACAACTGCTTAAAGTTCTTAAAAAACAAGCTAGAGCATTTGCATGGGAATACATCGATATGAAGGGTATACACCCTGACACCTATATTCACCATATTTATATGGATCCAAACATGTCACTTGTAAGGCATCCACAGAGGAGGATGAATCCTACTCTAAAGGATATAGTAAAAGAAGAATTACAAAAACTCTTCACTGTTGGTTTCATCTATCCTATCTCCGATAGTAAATGGGTGTCTCATTTAGTAGTAGTTCCAAAGAAAGTCATAGGAAAATGGTGCATTTGTGTTGATTTTAGAGATATAAACAAATCTACACTTAAAGACTACTTTCCTTTACCTTTTATTGATCAAGTGTTAGATACCCTGTCAGGTAAACAATATTTTTCCTTTCTTGACGGATATAGTGGTTACAACCAGATTTTAATAGCACCTGAAGATCAACACAAGACCACTTTTACATGCCCTTGGGGAACATACGCTTATCAAGTTTTGCCATTTGGCCTATGTTATGCACCTACCACTTTTCAGCGAGCAGTCTTAGGAATCTTTTCTAATCTTATACATGACTGTGTGGAGGTATACATGGATGATTTTACAGCCTATGGTAATACCTTTCAAGAATCTCTTGACAACCTCGAGAAGGTCCTGATTTGATGTCAAGAAACAAATTTATCCATTAGTCATGAAAAATGTAAAATTTTACTGATAGAAGGTATAGTTTTAGGACACCATGTTTCCTCCCAAGGAATTAAGGTACCTGCGAATATCGAAGTAATTGTTGGCCTTCCCTCTCCAAAAAGTCAAAAAGAGGTAAGAAGCTTTCTTGGTCATGCATGCTATTACTTTTTCTTTATTGATAATTTCACTAAAATAGCTGCACCAATGTTTAAATTGCTTACAAAGGATGTAAAATTCCAGTGGACAGAATCTTGTCAAAATGATTTTGAAATTCTAAAAGCTAAACTATCAGGGGCACCAATACTTAGGGGTCTTGATTGGTCCCTTCCTTTTCATATATCCACCGATGCCTATGATATGACCATAGGAGGAGTCCTTGGCCAAAAAGAGGGACAATCACCTTATTCCATTTATTTTATTAGTAAGAATTTGACTTCTGCCGAACTAAATTACACTGTTACTGAAAAAAGAATTTTTGGCAGTAGTTTATTATATTAATAAATTTCACCGTTACATTAGAGGTTACGAAGTTTTTGTGCATACCAATCACTCTGCCATTAGATTTCTAATGAATAAACCAATTACCAATAGTAGAGTGACCCAATGGCTTCTTCTATTGCAAGAATTTAACATCACCGTCATTGACCGGCCTAGTAAAGAAAATCTAGTAGCAGATTTGCTTTCCCGTATTCAACATGAAGACGGTACTAAACCTGTTGACGACACTTTTCCTGATGAACATCTATTTCTTGTATCTATTCAAAACCCTTGGTTTGCAGATATTTCCAATTATTTATCAATTGGGAAAATACCAAACCATTTGTCCCCAAATGAGAAGCATCATATTATAGTTCAGTGTTCTAATTATTCTTGGGTTGATAACGATCTCTTCCACGCTGGTCCATACCTTATTATTCGATGATGCATGCGAGAGGATGAAATGACAGACATCCTCCATGCATGCCATGATGGACCATGTGGAGGACATTTTTCTGATAAGAGGACGACATACAAAGTATTACATTATGGTTATTATTGGCCAAGCATTTTTAGGGATGCTGCCAAATATTTCAAAGGATGCGATGGTTTCCAAAGAATGGGTAGACCTATGTCACTTGATCAGATGCCCCTACAACCCCAAGTCATGATTCAACCCTTTGAGAAATGGGCTCTTGATTTTGTAGGCCCGATTTCTCCCATGTCTCATAGAATGATGTATATCCTAGTTTGCACAGACTATGTCACAAAATGGGTAGAAGCTAAGGCTTTGTTTAGGTCCACCTAGAAATCAGTGATAGAATTTATGTATGAAGAAATATTTACCCGGTTTGGTGTACCTAGAGAAATTGTCACATACCAAGCTACTCAATTTACTTCTAAATTAATGAAGGAACTCACTACGAAATATGGCATCTGACACTGCAAGTCTTCACCTTATCACCCTCAGGCTAATGGTCAGGTAGAATCAACCAATAAATTATTAGAATCCATTTTAACTAAAACCATTCACTTACATCATAAGGATTGGGCAGATAGACTCCCAGAGGCTTTATGGGCCTATATGATAACCTGGAGAAACACTACCGGACATACCCCCTATAAGTTAGTGTATGGAAACTAAGTCCTTTTACCTATTGAATTTCAAGTTAAAACCTTTCCTATGGTAGCACAATTAGGCATGAATTTGGATGAAGCAAATAAACAACGAATATTACAGATTAATGAGTTAAATGAGATTAGACAAGATGCACTCCAAAGAACCATGCTAATACATAATCAATGAAAGACATGGCATGATAAATTTATTAAGAAAAAGCAATTTAATACTGGAGATTGGGCACTACTATTTCACTCATAGTTTAAAAATTTCAAAGGAAAGTTAACTACCCATTGGATGGGCCCATACGAAGTAGTTACAGCTTTGACAACGAGTCAGTAAAAATTAAGACAATTGATGGCTCACAAGTTTCCTTTGTAGTAAATGGACATAGACTCAGGATTTATCACCAACCGACATCTAAACAAGATTTTATATAGAATGTTTTGTAGTATAATGAAATGGAATAAGTTGAAGGGGAAGCTATTCCTCCTCCTCCTGATCCTTAAATTTTTTTTTTGGGTTATCATCACT
This sequence comes from Pseudotsuga menziesii, assembly GCA_001517045.1. Classification (NCBI taxonomy): domain Eukaryota; kingdom Viridiplantae; phylum Streptophyta; class Pinopsida; order Pinales; family Pinaceae; genus Pseudotsuga; species Pseudotsuga menziesii. Next base: position 20,886 of record LPNX010622007.1, read on the forward strand.
TGTATATATGTAAATATGTGCTTGTTTATTTGAATAAATAAGATTCATTTCTAATATATTGTTTACAAGGGACTCTTTTTCTTTTTATTATATATGTCTTCATGAATACATTGAATCATCTAACAAGTTGTTTTACAGTTTGATTACAAGTGTTTTATCTTTATAAGCAGCTCATGGAGTATTACTTGGAAAAAGGAAGTGTGTTAAAACACTCATCTTAACCTTTCTTGGGGTACTTTTGAAATTTGCAGCTTATAGTGGAAATTAAAAAATCACAATCCTCTGTATATCATTCTTAACTAGCTCTTCTATGATTCGTATGGTTTTTGGTATTTTGATTCAGACATGTGTATTCCTGATTTTCTCTTTTGAACAGTTGCTAGACAGACCTACTTTCATTATCATATTTTTCACAAATCTCATCTTACACCTATGGATTACTAGTTCATCCTATAATTGTTATCAACACTTGTCTCTCATGTATTTTGGTGATAACTCGAGAGTAAGTGGAATTTTTGTTTGTGGGGAACATTACTTTTCTTTTATGAAGAAGAAGCACTGTAAGTTTAAGAACAGATTTAAGTTATTCTCTTTTGACATTATTTATGGTTAATTCCATTATGAAATTACTTATAAGTTTATTTTACAAAAATTGAATTATGTGTTTAGCAGGACTTAACTCGCTCTAGTACCAATCAACTTCCACATATTTAATATCATTATAAAAGGCAAACCTGTTGAGGTATTGAGAAATCCTGCTGGGAGCAGGTCAATCCTAAGTAAAAACTTAAAACACAGAAGCTCGATAAATGCAAGTAAACCCATCGGGGTACTGAACATGCTCGTTAGCAGTGGGACTATGCTTTCATGGTACCAAGGTAAACCTGTTGGGGTACTGAACAGGCCTGCTGGCAATGGGGAAATACCTGGTAAAAGAGATCTGGTTAATGCACTACTATGCATATAGTTCATAACACAATGATAATATAAAGATTTTTTTTTAGAATTTATGAATAAACATGTCACGGCCAATTGTTTATAATGTTGTTTGAGAATGGCTGTAAGTTGGGCTTTATGTTAGCCATCTAATTCAACAATTACCTAGGATATCATTATCCTAGAAATGGGACCCATAGTTGTAAATATCACATACTCCGAGGTAAACTTAAATATTGTGTGATGACAGGATATCTTTAAAATAAGGCATGGATGACTAGCTTTTCTTGTGGTATTCTTTTGGTTATATTATTATCATTCAAGTGGTCTTTCTAAGCATTGTTATATTTTTCATTAATATACATATCTGAATCATTTCCATTTACTAATTAGTTTTTCTTTTTCTTACAAAATAATAAACAACATGATAGAACCCTTTAATTTTTATTTTCTGGAACAATCAATTCTTCTCTCTTGTATGGCTTGAGGACATGCCATATCTTTGGTTTGGGGGAGGATTTGGAAAAAAAATAGATTGTTTTAATTTTTCATTAATTATGATAGATCTATTTATCTCTGACAAATGATAAGTGTTTCCAGGATAATGAAAGCAGTGGAACTTGGTTATAGCATGAAGCATATTTTTATAGAAAAATCAATATGGAGAAATATATGAAGGATTGAATGAAGGTCCAAATGAAATACCAAATAGCGATCTGAATAAAACATTGTGATATTATAGCACTTATGATTAATATTTTCTAACCAAAATTAGTTTTTGGGCAAATAATTTTTTTTTACCTCCAGGTGGATGCTTTGACCTTCAAAGTTTTTCTTATCATTTTATTATTGACAACTTTATCCTCTTACCCAATCATACATGTAAACTATCAAATGACCAATTTTATTGTTAATCAATCTTATTGAAAATGCGATTTATGCCTTCATGTCATACGTTCAACCTATCCAAAGTTTTACTTTGGACATGGTTGAATTAATTTCAAACCCTATGAACTCACTCATTTATGGATATGCATGTTGTTGGCTCACATCTCAAAATTCGTTATGACAGTGTGATCTGCTATCTTTCTTTTAGCTCAGTGGGACCTGGCATTTCTCCGGTTTGGGGGAATGTTGATCCTAGATTTGTTATCATTTTTGGTAGTTAAATTACTCATTTAAACATATGTTTTATTATATTTTTACATATTTTATGTCACGCAGATCACTATTCAGCCCAGGTATGAATGTATTTAAGGTTTATGTAAATCCTTTTTTATTATTATCATTTTACAATTTTTTAATTAAAAGTGACATTGTTTGAAGCGCATTTGATATATTAATTGATATGTACATTTGTTGCAGGTTATATAATATTTTTGGATGAATTAAAAACAAACACGCATTCAGCCAGCCATGCGCATAGCATGTCCAACTCATCATCCAGCTCGTTGTGCGATACTCGTTGGCAAGGTTTCCAGGCAGTAAAATGTTGTTAGTACAGACCATAGTCCTTAAGTGCACCAACAAACAAACATTGCATTCGTCCTAGATATGCGCCTCGCATATCCAGCTTACGGTCCAGCTCATCGTTCAGTTTGTCGAACCAACCGCGCGCTATTGAGAATTGATTTCAAGCATTAAAACGATTGAAACAGTCTGCAAACTATTTACTATCCATGCATTTGGGTAATGAAGCTTGCTTCTAGATGATCCACCAGCCTGCAGCCTCCTTCGTTGACACCTCACCAATATTCCACGCATTGGGTTGATGCATTAGCCTACGTTCTAGAAGACTCGCCTGTGTACACTGTCTCTGCTTGCCACCACTTCACCAGTCGCATTAAAGAGGGAGTCATATGTCACATCACACATGCTGAAGAGATTCGTTCATGCTGAAGAAGGAATGGACGTTGTGCACTGGAGTTTGATTAGATAGATGCCTTTATGGTTGACTAAATTTAGAGAGTAGTTGACCACTAAAGGGTCGACTTTCTCATCCCTGTAAACATTGTATATAAACACCTCCATGTGCATAGTTAGAGAGTTGATCATTTCATTTTAGACAGTTGTTTTTAAAGAGAAGAATTTTGTAACTATGTTCCATCATTGTAATAGAGTCGTATGCTTTGCTGTTTATGATTGCGTTTGAGTAAGCGTTAGCCAGGCACCACCCTTGATTGCTGAGAGGGCCCCTCATCAACTAGAGTTTCATTCTTTTGTGTACTTTAGTTCATTTCTTTCTGTTATTGCTAGTTTAGTTTATTTTCATTAGATTGTTGTTATTTCTTGTAATGCAATTTTATTTCTGAAATTAAATAGTTAACTGCGCACATAGTTTGCTTTCAAATTTGTTGTTAGTCATTTTATTTACAACATTATTGATCAATTCATTTTCAAGTAGATAGAATAGATCGTTGTTATCAAGTTAAAGTAGAATTAATTTTGTTTATTTCTTTTCTGTATAATTTTATTTAAATTCTAGTTTATTTCTTAATGATTGCTTTATGTTTATGAATTGGTTTAAGTTCATTTTATTGTCAAATTTGCTTAATAAGTAGGTTTACTTATTGTCTTTATGCATTAGATTTACATCTGCACGAATTTAGCTGAAGATTACATCATTTAGGTAAATTTCTATCATTTTAAATGTGCAGACTGTCATTCGGACAACCTGTTTAAACTGTCATTCAGTCACCCCTTTCAGACCTATAGTTCAGTCTGTCATTCAGCCCATAGTTTCATTTTTAGTGTTTTTAATGTGTTTTGAAATTGTTTTAAGTTCTCTTTCTTTAGTATTTGAAGTATGCTTTGATTGAGATAGTTACATGATAGTTCTATTTAACATAGAAGTTAAATTTGGATTGTTTTAGGTTATTTATTAAAATTTACCTTATTTCTTTTCACCTTGAGTATGTTTTGGGCTATTTTATGTTTTGTTTCTTAAGCTTATTTCTGACTTCTCTTTACTGTTGTATTGTTTTTTGTTCATGCCTTTTGGATTGATTTATCCGTTTGCATGTAAAATTTAGTATTATATGTGTTCTCCTTAGTATGTTTTTAGGCTATTCCTTTTTCATTGTGTGATTACTGAAAAAGACTTGTAGGAAAGAACTCAAAGATATTCCTATTAAATTTTCTACTTGTTTCTTTATATTTAGTTTTCTTTACTAAGTTTTCTACTTGTTTCTTTTTATTAAGTTTTCTTGATTAAGTTTTCTACTTGTTTATAAGTTAGGTCTTCCTTGCACCCTAGTTTTCTATTTGAAAATTTAGTTGTTGATGGTATCTTTTTCCGGTTTAAAGTTATTTGCTTATGAAATAAATTATTGATTATTTATTTTATTATTCTGTTATGTTTCAATTACTTTAATAGTTGAATTCTTAGGATTTTGACTCAGTTTTTCATTTTAAAATATCTTTCGATCTTTTGTTTGTTAAAATATTTCCACGACACCATAGGAACCCCTCTACCTTCGCCTATATTTTGTGTAAACTCTAAGCCTACCAACCCCGATCGATAATTAAATATTAGGTGAATTAATCTAGACATTATAACACCCAAACAAAGAGTGTCTCCAATAGCACTTAGTTTTTCTCTGAAATCGGAGACCCTTGTGAAGTAATCTTGAATTGATTTCTCCTTTACTCATATTGGTTCCCTTCAATTGAACTCTCAAATTCATCTTTCTGTTCATGTTCCTTCCCTCATACATTTTGGAAAGTGCATCATACATTTTCTTTGGTTTCTTCTTAGATGGCCATTTGAGGGATCAAGTGATCTTTGATAGAATCGACAATGATCCTCATTCCCTTGATTAGGTCTTGCTCATGCTTCTCTTTAGCTTCAAATTTTGTTGGTTCTAACTTCATCCTTGATGTACTTCTCAAGTCCATTCTCTTTAAGATTGAGACCAATCCTATACTTCCATGCTAGGAAGTTTTCTATGCCTTCCAATTTGTCCTCAAGCTTAGTGCTTAGGGCCATCCTATCCAGGAGGTCACTAAAAATTGAAATTTATTAAAATGAAAAGCTGAACTTACCAAGAGATATGATTGATTGAGGCAAGTTGTTTGGTCCACTTGGTTTTTGGAGATCCTAGATCCTCACCCTTCAAATCTTACTTGCGAGGTTCCAATTTCTACAGAAGTTCTGGTTCTAGTTTTCTACAATTTTCTAGTTCAGGTCCAAACTAGGGTTTGGATTTCTTGGAGATTCAACCACCTAAAAAATCTGATCCTGAGCTCAATATATTCTCTCTATGGTGACATAACTTTCTATGCAATAAGATCTTCAAAATGCCAAACTTTGTGGAAACCCTAATTTCTTCCAGAGGGAGAGGAGAGAGAGTTTCACCTTGTGAAAGTTGTTCTATTCAGGATAGATCTGATACCATGTTAAGATTTCATATGCTAAGCTATATATCATTAGTGTTTAATACAAATTCACAATAGTAGCATATGAAAAATCAATGAAAAAAAGAAAATCACAAGATAGAAACAATATTTATCATTGAAACTCTCAAGAGGAAGAAAACCTAGCAAAGATTCCTATGTATAAGATTTATAAGATAAAACCCCAATACAAGTATTGTCCTTTGTGTTGATCTCTCTCTCTCTCTCTCTATCTCTCCTATGTGCTACTCAAGTGAGTGAGTCTATTTTATAATTATGAACACAACTTCTCTATTTATACACTTTAAGTCACTTAACTTTTACCCTAACAAATCGGCCCCACTAAACTGACTAGGCTGACTTAACCTAGGAAGAATCAAAACAATATTATATTATATTCATTGGGGTACCATTGACTCAACTTATATTGGATTCTTTACCTCATGAATATATGATGACCGATTACAATAGTGACATCCCGATAGAGGATTAAAATTATCTCCCTTGGGGTACATCAGTAAAATACATTTAAAATATCCTTTGAAGTTACAATATTTCAACATTCACTACTCTTGTACAAGTAGAATTCACTTCCTCTCATACAAAAACGTCTACCTTACATAATATTTATATATGCAAAATATACACTAGCTCGTGGTAGCTAAGTTAGTTACAACTAAATGCTCATTAATGGTGATCCATAGCTTCCTAACTGAATGTAGTTATTTTGTTATAATCGACTTGATTGAGTCAATCGTAGTCAATCATTCGTTGAGCCTCTATTTACATGCAAATAATATTGTGAATTTTGATCTTAATTGTGGAATTATAGTACTACTTGAAAACAATGAATAATCAATATCATAAGCATTCAAAGATTGACACAATATTTACCTTGGGGAAACCCTCTATAACTTGAGGGAGAAAACCCCAACAAAATATTCCTTAGTATATTGATAGATAGTAGAGAATGTATTTACAATGAGTAGATTACATCGAGCACCCTTGGTGCATTATCAGAGATAAATACCAACCACCCATGGTGCAATATCATAACAATAGAGAAGAGAGAATAATATAAGAACCCAGTGGCACATCCAACACAAAAGCAATTTGTAATTTTTGGTCACCTGCAAAAATTCCTTTAAGAGATAATTCACTCTACACTTTGATCTCTCAAATCCTGCATAACAACTGCGTAACTTTCTCCATTCTTGGCATATATCTTTCTTCTTCTGAATTCAGGCTGAACTCACCTTCCAACTGGATGCTACATCACTTGGTTAGGATGCTAACTCAAGTGTCATCATGTAAGTGTCATAACTCATGTGTCGTAACTTAAGTGTCTTCCTTTATTTTAACTCAAGTGTCGTAACTTAAGTGTAGTCTTTTAGTTTAACTCAAATGTCGTAACTTAAGTGTCATTTTTTTTAGTTTAACTCCAGTGTCACCGTGAAAAACACTTATTTAACTAGATATTATTTTTTAACACTTAGTTAACTCTTTTAACTGAAGTCCCCCATGATAACATCATTGAAGTGAACAATTCAAGTTATCATTTAATTAACTGAAGTATTCCTTTTTAACATCACTGAAGTTAACAATTCGAGTTCTCTTTTATTCAACTAAATTCTTTATAATAACTAAAGTGATCAAATAGAGTTCTCCCTTATCTTATCACATCTTATCTTTATCTCTTGTCTTAATTTCCTAGTCCACATGTTCCAACTTTAATTTCTTTACCATATAAAATATACTAAGGATATTTTTACAATGATGTGATCATCTTGTTCTACTATCATTCCAATGAGAAGACTTAATAGCTTATCCATTTCTCAGACCATGGTTATTAGTACATCACACACCATTCATTCTTTGACATGCAAAGCATTACCTTAACACATGAGGCACCACATAAAAACATAAGTATATGTCTTGACACATAAGACCTTAGTCTTGACAAGAAAGACCGTACAACACCATCACTTTGAAATACAAAGGACTTTTCTCAACACATGATTCTTAACCTTTATACATAAGGCTTAGTCATTCTTGAATCCAACTCAATATTCTACTCCAAGTTTCCCGAGTCCAAATTAGGCTCCCTAAGGCACTACCTCAACACACAAGGTTCAATCCTGGTGCATAACATAGACTTGGTGAATGATTCATGATTCTATAACTTTAATATCCCCTCTTAGCAAGGGAGACATTCTTTTCCATACCAACAATATCTCAAAATTACCTATACTTTGTTAATAATGGAGGCTTAGTACATGTATCTTCTATCTTCTCATCATTAGCAATGTACTAAAGTCTTATGGCACCTCTATGGACCATGTATTTGATGTAGTTGTGTTTAATTTCAATGTGTTTTGATTTTTTCATGAAACACATGGTTTTCTAAGATTTTAATGTAACTCTGATTGTCAAAGCAAATGATAGTAGTCTCAAGCTTCTCACCGAACAACTTAGCAAGTAGCTTCCTAATCCAAGCAAATTCTTGGAAGACAGTACTAGCTCCAATATACTATACTTTTGTAGTACTAGTACTACGATCTATGAATACCTGCTTCCTACCAGACCGAGAGATCATAGTTGATCCCAAGCTAAAACAATATCAAGATGTACTCTTTTGGTCCATAATACTACCACCCCAATCAGAATCGACATAACCAAGTAGCATCACTCCACCACTGGAAGCATATATGAGTCCCTATGAAATAGTACCTCAAAGTTATCTAAGAACATGCTTGGAATCAACCCAATGTATATGTATTGGCTTAGACATGAACTGACTCAATATACTCACTACATAATATATGTCAGTTCTAGAATGTATCAAATACATCAAGGAACCAATGAGTTGTTTGTACATGCTAGGATCCACTAGATTGGATCCAGAATATGAATCATGTAATTTCTTTTGATTAGAAACCATCGGTGTAGACATGATCTTACAATCCATCATGCCAAATATATGCAACACATCAGCTGTGTACATTCCTTGTCAAAGAAAGATTCCATATTTCCTTTTCCAAAATTATAGACCAAGAATAATGCATAAGACCCAAGTCCTTCATTTCAAACTCAGAAGTGAGCTACCTATTGCATCAAGCTATCTTTTGTTCCTCTCCAGTAAGGAACAAGTTATGAACATAGAGAACCAATATTAGTGTTTAGTTCCTCACAACCTTGAAGTACATGTTTGGATCATCTTCGCCTTTCGATAATTCCAAGCTCTGAAGATAGGTGTCAATCCACGAATACCAAGCCCATGTGGATTGCTAAATCACATACAAGAATGAATTAAGTTGGCATACATGAGACTCATTCCCATGAACTAATAATACCTCCGGTTGTTGTATGTATACTTCTTCCTCAACTCACCATTGACAAATGTAGTCTTCATATATATTTGGTGAAGCTTCCACACCAGAACTGAGGCAAGTGAAATCATGGATTGAATAGTGGTGTACTTGGCCACTTGAGATAATGTCTCATCATAATATATTCCTTCTTTTTGTAAGAAACCATGAGCCAAAAATTTTGGTTTATACTTTTCAATACTGCCATCAACTGCATGTTTGATTTTACAAGTCCACTTTGAATTTACTACAAACTTTCCTTCTGGTTTAGGAACCATTTCCCACACATCATTTTTCATGATGGATTTGTGTTCTTCCACCATGGAATATTTCCATACATGTTTCTTAGCAACTTCCTCATAGGTGGTGGGTTAAAAATCACTGATGTGACTCATTTGTGCTACACATATTGAATATCTTTCAGGTCTCCTTCACTCTCTGAATGTTCCTGATGGTTCTCCATGTTTTTGTGCCTCTTGTAGAATGTCTCCACACCAGGTAGATCTCCTCTTAGTAGGATCTTTATCAAGAGATATTTCTACTAGTTCTACTGTCTATTCAAGATCAAGCGGATATAAGGATCCTTTTGGATTCTCCCTTTAAACATTTGAATGAGGAGAACCAAAAACATGATCCTCCATCATGGGAGTCTCATGATCCTCCATATATGAATCACACTGAAGTTATTTATAGCACTTGAAGGAAAGATCTTCTTGAAATGTTACATCTCTTCTAAATTCAATGTGCCTTTGTCTTGGAACATAGATTCTATAAGATTTGGAGGATTCACTATATCCAAAAAATATGCCTTTATTTCTAGATGGCTCCATCCTTGTCCTCTTCTCTTTTGGTACATGAATGTAGACATGACAAAAAAAAATTCAAGTTTCCAACATTTGGTTTTTCACCAGTGAAAAATTCTCCAGGAGTCTTTTCTCCTAAGATAGCATGCAGGATTATTTTCTAGATATAAAAAACATTGTTTGAGGCTTCTACCCATAAGGATGTGGGAAGATCCTGACCACACATCATAACTTTTGTAGCCTCATATATTTTCCTGTTCTTTCTTTCAGCAAACCCATTCTACTGGGGGTTGTAAGGTATAGTCAATTGTCTTCTTATCCTTGCATATCAAAAGAAATCATTAAATTCATGAGACTTCAACTCTCCTCCATTATCAGATATGAAATCATGAATGTGCTTTCCATTCTGATTCTCAACCAATGCTTTAAACTCTTGAAAATTGTTGAAAGTTTCACTCTTTTCCTTTAGAAAATAAATCCAAGACTTGCGAGAGAAGTCATATATGAAAATCACATAGTATATATAACCACTCAAGGATGGTGTTGACATAGGACCACATATATCTGAATGGGTCAAGTCCAAGATCCATTTGTATCTTTTGTTACGGCTTGGAAATATCTTCTTGATTCTCTACAAAGACCATCATGCTTAGATTTAAAAATGGGCATACCTTTTACCATCTTCTATAATCTAGGTATCACTTTGAAAATAAATATGACCAAGCCTCATATTCCACAATTCACAAGGACTAATTGTGTCATAGATCATGGCTTTAATGAACTTTCAAGGAACTTTGTAGATACCTCCCTCTCTAACTCCAATTATAGTTGTAGAATTCAAGTTTGTATTATTAGGCCACAAGAGTGCTTTGTTGTCCATAAATATTACTCTGAAACATTTATCTTCTATAACTGGATTAGATAGGAGGTTTTTCTCCAAACCAGGTAAATACATAATTTCATAAACATGGAGTACATCTCTTGAATTAACCTAAAAATAAGTGGATCCAACTCCTTGGGTCAAATAGGTGGTATTATATCCAAGATCCACCTGAGAGGTGAAATTCTTTTCCTTTAGATCAATGATATAGCTCCTATATCCAGTCATGTGTTTTGCTGTGAAACTATCCACCAGCCATATCTCATCACTAGTGGTAATGGATCTAGCTAGAGATGATACAAGATAATACTCCTTCCTTGTATCCTAATCATTGGACTAATTATTTCTTGTAGGTTCATCTTCNTATCCCCCAGCCATATCTCATCACTAGTGGTAATGGATCTAGCTAGAGATGATACAAGATAATACTCCTTCCTTGTATCCTAATCATTGGACTAATTATTTCTTGTAGGTTCATCTTCTGTAGTAGTCAAAGCATGAAAAATACCTTTTAACTTTCCTCTTTGCTTTAAATCACAGTCTCTTTCAAAGTGTCCCTTCTTATTGCAGTTGAATCATTTGGCTATGGACTTATCAAATTTCTTGTTGTATTCTTTTTCCTTTTGGTGTGAAACTTATTCCAGGAAAGGGATTTCTTTCTTCTCTTTAGCCTTGTTGTGAGAGAAAGGTTCTCTTCTTTGGAGGAAGCCATTTTTCATTGAATTCATGCTTATTCTTGTATTAAATCATCCTACAATATTTCAAAGTTTGGTTGTACATATCAATCATTTAAAACACCCAAGAATTTCTCCCACAGAGATGGAATACCATCGATAGTATCCTGAATGAGATCATCATCATCGATAGTTACTCCAATAGTTAGGAGTTGATCTCTTACTTGAGGGATATTTGTGAAGAAGGAAGAAAATTTCATGTCCTTCTCCATATTCATATTACAAAGTTTGTTCTTCAAGGATCTCTTCTAACTGGGAGCCTTATTCTCATAAGTATTGGTCAAAGTGTCAAAGGACTCATTTACAGTATTCAATGGAGTAATAACCAACATCAATTTTTGTTTCATATAATCATAAATGATTCTCTTTGTTTTGGCTTGATTATTCTTGGAATCACTGGGCCCATGATTAGTAGTATGATATTCAACAAAATTGGATACATATCCATCTACATCATCCTCTTCCAGTATATTCACAATCCTATCCTTCCAGGTATTGAAGTTTGAAGTTCCTTCAAGACAATCTTCTGGCCTTATTGAGATTGAATCCATTATTCTTCAATTAATGTGGACTTGTTTTCTCTACACCTTGATCTCTCAAATACTACATAACAAATGCACAATTCTTTTCATTCTTGGAATATATATTTGTTCTTCTTACTTCAATATGAACTCACCTTCCAACTGGATGCTAGTTCGCTTAGTTAGAATTCTATCCCAATTGTCATTATGTAAGTGTTTTAACTCAAGTGTCATAACTTAAGTATTTCCTTTTAGTTTAACTCAAGTGTCGTAACTTATGTGTGGTTTTTGTTAATTTTAACTCAAGTTTCATCATGAAAACCAATTATTTAACTAGATGTTCTTTGTTAACACTTAGTTAATGGAAGTCCTTCATGATAACATCATTGAAGTGAACAATTCATGTTCTCCTTTAATTAACTAAATTATTCCTTGTTAACATCATTGAAGTTAACAAATTGAGTTCTCATTCTTGGCATATATCTTTGTTCTTATTAGTTCAATATTAACTCACCTTCCTATTGGATATCAGATCACTTAGTTGGAATGCTAACTCAAGTGTCGTCATGTAAGTGTCATAACTTAAGTGTCGTCTTTTAGTTTAACTCAAGTGTCGTAACTTAAGTGTGTGTTTTTTTTAAAATTTTAACTCAAGTGTTGTCATTAAAAACACTTAGTTAACTAGATGTTCTTTGTTAACACTTAGTTAAATATTTTAACTAAAGTCCTTCCTGATAACATCACTAAAGTGAACAATTCGTGTTCTCCTTTAATTAACTAAAGTCTTCCATGTTAACATCATCGAAGTTAACAATTTGAGTTCTCTTTTATTCAACTGAAGTATTTATCATCAATGAAGTGATCAAATCAATCTCTATCTTATCTTATCACGTCTTATATTTATTTGTTGTCTTATATGCATGATCCACATGTGCCAATATTAATTTCTTTATCATATCAAATATGCTAAGGATATTTTTCCAATGATGTGATCATCTTGTTCTACTATCATTCCAAGTGGTCATATGATAAAGTAATTCACTCTAGAGGTGGCCAATATCTATAGGAGACTTAATATCTTATCCATCTCTAAGACCGTGGTTAATAGTACAACACACACCATTCATGATTCAACTTGAAAATCATTACCTCAACACATGAGGAACTACCTCAACACACGAGGATCTGTCTTGACAAACAAGACTTTAGTCTTGACAAGCAAGACTGCATAGTGCCATCATTTTGACATAAAAAGTACTATACTCAACACATGAGGCTTAACCTTTATACTGCATAAAGATTAGTCATTCTTGAGTCCATCATAATATTCTAATCCAAGTTTCCTAAGTCCAACGTAGGCTCCCTAAGGTGATACCTCGACACACAAGGCTCAATATTGATGTACAAGATTGAATTGGATAATGAATCACGATGCTATAAATTTAACAAATATAAAATACCCAACATTCTCCCACTTTCTGTCTTCTTTGCATACAAGACAAATTTCAAACCTTTAGTTCACTTAAGCAAGGTTAACAAGCCCATTGATTCCCTACACCAAGTAAATTTTTCAATGCTTACAGACTTGGTAAATGAGTCTGCAATGATATTCATAGTGTCTACCTTTTCAAGAAACAATTTCTAGTTCTCCATCATGTCTCTCGTAAAGTGATGGTGCACATTAATATGCTTTTTATTTGAATGGTATGAAGGGTTATTCCAAGAATATTGCACTTTGAATGTCACAATACAACCTAACAGTTTGTTTTTTAAACCCAACCTATGAACACAATCTATGGAAATAAATCACTTATTTTCTTACATAATTGGTTTCCATGTATTCACCCTCGGTAGTTGATAATGTAGTGAATGAATTCCTCCTACTCATCCAACCGACTTCTCCACTAAATAACTTGAAACATATGCACTAGTTGACCATCTACGGTTGATATATATAGCCCAGTTGGAATTGAAAAACCCATGTCCATTTATTTTCTTGTTGATTTCATATTTTCCTTGGTAGCATATTGCATTATCCACTGTGCCATGCAAACACTTGAAACATATCTTCATGTGTTCTAGTGCTTCGTTTTAGGTGTCGACATGTATCTACTCAATACTCCCATTGCATGGGAATAATCAGGTCCAGCTTAGACCATCTAATAAATCATACTACCTACAAAAATAGCATAGAGAACATGTGGCATGCACTCTATTTCTTCTTATGCCTTAGGACATTACTTAGTAGGAATAGGGACCTTGACCGGTTTGCACTTGTGCATGTTGAATTATTTTAAAACTATCTCCACATATTTACTTTGAATTTAACTAAATACTTTTGTCTACTCAATCTCTCTTTATTTCAATTCCAAGAATGAAATGAGCTTCATCGAGATCCTTTATATCATGAAATTGGAGGAAAACTACATTTTCACCTCCTTTATTGGATCCATGTTATTTTCAACCAACAACATGTCATTGACATACAAAATCACATATATGAAGTGATCACTGACTTTTTTTCCATACACATAGTGATTAACCTGACTTCTAATAAGCCCTCACTACTGTATATACAAATCAAGTTTCTAGTACCACATCTTGGATGATTTCCTTAAACCATAGAGAGACTTCTTAAGCTTGCAAGCTAACTCCTCCTCTCTTTTCACTTTGAATCCTTTAGGATTCTTCATATAAACTTATTCTTCAATATCACCATGAAGAAATGTTTTCTTTAAGTTCATCTATTATATCTCAATATCAAACTATGCAGTTAAGGACATTAGTACCCTAATGGAAGTTAACTTTGTAAAAGGAGAAAAATATCACCAAAGTCGACTCCATCGATTTTGGAATATCCCTTAGTCAATCCTTGTACTTCTTGACTTGTCCTGTTGCATTCATATTTTCCTTAAATACACACTTACTACGAATGGGTTTCCTTCCATTTTGTAATGCAACCAAATCCCATGTTGTATTCTTCCTCAAGGATTCGATTTCTTCTTCCATGTCTCTTTTCCATAGTTTACCCTTTGTCAATTCAATTGATTTCTTTACCAACTTGGGATCATATTCAATGGAAAATAACACAAAATCAGAGTGAAAATCAGGTGGGATATACCTTTTATATTTTTTTCTCAACCAAACCTTTTGATGACCAGAGTATGTTTTTATCAGTAAGTAGGAGAAAATTATATTATAATACAAAAAGGTGATACAAAATTGAAATACAAACAGACTTGGTTTTGCTAGATGAACTAGACAGAACCAGGATGATAGCTATAGGGATCATAAAGGACGTCCCTAATTTCCTTGAAGATTACAAAAATTCACCCCAACATATTAAATCATTAGAGCCCAATGACAAAGCACCCATCGATACCAACTTAGAGCTTGATACCAGAAACCATCCCATTACAATGAAACCAACCTTAAGGCCTAAAGATGCCACTAGAAACTTGAACCCATCCCATACCTTTACAGAGGAATCTATAACATCAATCCCTTTCTCTTTATAACATAGACAAATGGGTCTACTGATGAGCCCCGAACCAACCAGAACATAAAACCGTCCTACAACAACAGGATAATTGTAACACTACACAACTACTTATAGTAAAGCCAAACAAAACCTGAACAGGACAAGAAACCAAAGTCCCGACAATTCATCTCCCCGTGTCCAAGTTCGGCCTAGAATGGTACTCCTCTTGCTGAGGATGTATAGCACTGGCTTCCGAGTTTGCTGGCGAATTGGAAGGAGTGTTCTCCACCATATATTGTTCTCCCCAGTTAAAAGAATGTGGGGTTGGTTCTTCCTTCATTGTAGGAAGATCATTCCTTAAATTGGGCATCTCCCCACTAGTTCCTTCCCCTCTGCCATTTCCCCTCTAACGATTCTGGGCTCTCCAGTAACGAGGCATGATTATGCAACACAAAATATTACTGGGAGCTAGGAGAAACCAAAACGTGAATGTGAATGAGATCCTGTGATCCCTCCAAGGTGAATTTATAGGGAGAGAATCATTCCTCCCCTAGACTAGAGCAGTGAGAAATATTGAGCTTTTTGCCTTAACCTCCATCATTCTCTACCATTCCCTGTGCTCCACCATATCTTTCATGATCTATGAGAGATATGCACCTTCTTATTCATTGAATTCTAATTGATACAAATATCTTTGGAATACCCGATCCTTGCATTAGCCAACGTGGGATTCATACCCACAGACCTATAAGGCCATCTCCTCTTCTTCTCCTCACACAGATCAACTAGGGTATTAATCCTACGATTTATTATGCTCCTTTGCCATTTTACATTCTTGCCAGTTGGATTTCACTTCATATGTGAAGGCCACATGCTTTGTATCTCCACCGCATGTCTAGGCGCATGGTTCATCGGCCCCACCTGGCGATTGGGACATATCGCAACTTTCCACACCCACCACCTCTATGCTGGAGGGCCCACTTCTTGATATCGACGTGACGGATGGCCTAATTCTCGATGAGTTGGAGCGACAACTATCTTCCACCTGCTGTGGGTTGGGATGTGTTTGACAGTTGTTCATTTATGTCATACCTTCCATATCCTCGTTTGCCAACTTCCTGCATCGTTCCCAAATTACCGGTATGTTTCCATTATCGTCGAGCTCTTCTGCATGGAAAGAGATACGACTCTCCACTCCTTAGTTAGCTAATGCATCTGCCACCTTGTTGCCAGATCTTCTTACATGCAAGAATAGGATGGTTGAATGTCTTGCTATAATCCATTTGAGTTCGGATATCCGACCTTCCTAGCACCAGTTCTTTGAAACCTGTGATGTAGATGCACCATTTTGGATCCAATGACCCATGTTGATTATTATCTGTGAGTCCCCCTCTACCATCAATGGAATTTTCCCCGATTGCAGGGCCCATGATATGCCATTTATTAGGCCTTATAGCTCCTCCATATTATTTGTGCTATTACCAATTGATCCCCAGAGCATGCTGAGAATAATTCCATTCGAGTTTGTTAAAGCTCCTCTGAATCCTGCTGGGCCAGGGTTTCCCTTGGCCACTCCGTCGAAATTAAAATTAAAGGTTCCTTCCGGTGGTCGTGTCCAAGTTGTCGCACTGTTAACAGAATTTGGCGTCGCCCTGGCTCGCACGTTGTTGGCAGGTAGTTCAACAATCCCCAATTCATAAAAAATATTTCTTTCGTTTACTTTTGTTGTGAAGTCTTCCTTTGTCCATTGATTTAGGGTAATTGTTTCTTTTAGACATGCTTCTAAAATGGTCCAGATTTCCCCTATTTTCTTGGTTTTGTTTTCAAAGATTCAACTATTATGGGTTTTCCATTGTTCCCACACTATAAATCCTGGGAGAAGCTCCCACAGTCTATTAACAATTTTGTTTTTAAATACCTTCATGGGTCATTCTGCTAATGTGATGTCCGGCCTTCCTTTGTGTCGGTGGTTTTTTTTTAAAATGGTCGCTCCTTTTTACCAAATTGAGTTTGCCACCGAGCATTCATCTAGAAGATGGTTGATAGTTTTGTTGTTTTCTTCGCACATGCAACAACTAGAGGGTCCAATGAATCCCCTAATCTATAAGTTATCCCAGGTTAGAATGTGTCATTTGAGCACTAGCCAGCAAAAAACCGTCACCTTTGGCCACCATCCTCCTCCCCAAATTTTCCCCCATTTGGCTTCTGGATCGAGACTCTGAGTTCCTGTCACAAGGGTGAGGGCTTCTTTGGGGTTAAAGTTTCCTATGCTGGAGTACCCCCATATGAGTTTGTCTGGTCTATCATTCTTAGTGATATTTCTAGAATTAAGCTCTGCCATGAAATCTTCTACATTTTCCACTGGGGCTTGTGATTGCCACTAGTTCTTGTCTTTCCAAGACCTAAAGATCCGGTCATTGTCTCTAAGATCCCAAAACTCCGCCACCATGCTCAGAATATGGTTTTGAAGAAAGGAATTGAAAATAAGGGATTCCTCTCTGCTTGTTAGAACCGGTTATTGGTTCCATGCATCCCTAGAGAATCACATGGTTCTACCATACTGAACTTCCTAGAAGCTATGCTTCTGGACTAACCACTATTTTCCTGTGCCGCTTTCCATATACTCGAACCCAGTAGGCTTTCTCCAAACCTAACCAGGGATCGCTTTGGCCAAAGAGGGGCATATTTTAGGTGTCAAAGTTTGGCCCATAGTTTCTCTTCATAATTGGTCCATCTCCACCATATTTTGGCACTCATCACCTTGTTACTGTCTAGAGGGTCTCATAGCCCAAGGCCCCCCACTGCCTTAGGGGTACATATGTTTTTCCAGTCCACCAATGGCCATTTCCTATGTCCTTCCTATTCCCCCCATAGGAAATTTTTCTGAGTATTCCTGATTTGTTTGATAACCGATTTTGGGGCGTCCAGCTCCGAGAAAAGATATAATGGCATAGCCTGTAGAACCGATTTCACTAGGATCAGTCTACTCAGAAAATTAAGAGCTGTGAAGGTCCAAAGGCTGAGCTTTTGTTTAATTATATCTAGCAATTCCTTCCATGATATTTGTCTAATAGTCAATTCAGCTAGCGGTGCTCCTAGATATTTCGATGGAAGTTTTCCTTCTAAAAAATCTAGGATTCTGATGATGTTCCTTTTGGTGATTTTTTGGGTATTGAACAAGTATGTCTGAGACTTTTCCTTATTGATATCTAAGCCACTTGCTTCCAGGAATGTGTTCAAACTATCTTTAATGCCCCTGGCCTCTTGGACCGAGGAAGGACCCATGAGCATATTGTCATCCACAAACTGTTGATGATTTTGGGGGTCCATCCCTGCAGTGAGGAATAAGCCTCAGCTCTTGTTCTCAATTCTCTGTTTTTAAGCAGCCTTCCTAGTCCTTCAGCCGCTATGATGAAAAGGAAGGGATAGAGGGGGTCCCCCTGTATTATTCCTCTGGAAGCATTGAAGGGGGTAGAAGGGGAGCCATTGACCAAGATCGAGAAGAAGGCCGATGAGACCATATTAATCATGACCCAGTTGGTCCAATCCTTTGAGAAACCAAAAGATATGAGAATTCCTGCCAAAAAATTCCAATTCAATTTGTCATATGTGTAATGCCCCGGTTTTTACCCCAGTTACATTAAAAGGTACATGATGTATATATTGTAATTAATCATGGTGTGGAGCTAAAGGAAAAAGCTGCACCATTGATTTGGTCGTGTATGTTTCGGCAATAGGGATCATTGCCAATGGTATATCGTGCTATCCGACACATTATAGTTTTTGCATCATGTAAATATGCACATCAATTAAAATAAACCTACATCCAGCTACGACAGTGCAATGTTGAATGAAAAGGGCATGATTCCTAAGGTTAAGGGGGGGTTGTCTAAACCATGGGAGCCATTGGGAGTTGCCATGTGTCGACCACCCACTAAACTTTTGTTGTTCGATTAGTTGGAAGCAGTTATGGCTGGGGAGTGGTGGGTGGAGGACTGCCAGTCTTTGCCCCACGTACACTCCACCAGCAAGCTCCCTCTTCCTCACGCAGAGGGTAGGGGGATGGTCACCACTCTCTCCACTCTACCACGCTCCCACTTCCTCGAAGGTTTTGGGGTCTTTCTCACTCTCATGTGGGGGGTTTTGTTTTTCTTTTCGTTCCACAGTGAGTTGAGGGGTTCTTCCTCTGGTCACGCAGAGGTCTGACCCTATTTTACATTGTCGGATGGTTAAAGGTATCATTGGTTTTTCACAGTGAGATGGGATATGTTCTTTCCCCGGCCTGTGGAGAGGATCGATTTCCCTTTTGGTATTATCGGATTGTGTGCATGTGTGCTACCCTCATGGATTTTTGGTCTGCATACCTATTTTTATCTTGCCCAAGATTGAGAATTGGTCTTCTCCTCCATTGTCGACTGTGTGGGGTGTCATGGATTCATTGTTGAGAATGGGCTAATGTTTCCCCACATTGGTCGAATGTGTCTGCCCTTACATTTTGGGGGTCTGCATGTGTGTTTCCCTTGTCCAGGATGAGAATCAGACCTTTTCATCTCCATGTGGGATTTGCTGTGAGGTTGTGTTTCTCCCGTTACTGCAGTGGTAAAAGCATGGCTGTTGTATTCCCCTAGTTTTTGGGTTGCTGTGTATGCAAGTGCATTTTTGGGTTTCCACCGAGTTGTTTTGGCCACACTGGGGCCAAGAACAACTCTAAGTCGTCTTGTTGACTGGAGCTGTGTTCACCTTTTTTTTGGGTTTGTCACCCTGTTGTCTTCATCTTCTTACAGAGAGCTGTGAACTGGTTTTTTTACTGTGGTATGCAGTGGTTGGTCTTTAGACTGTTGAGAGTGGGATTAGAGGTTGGATATGCTTGAGAAAATTGGTGTTTGGAGCCACTCAGATAGATTTAGACTACTGGCTTTCTTCTCCACAACCCTTGAAGATTATTGGAAAGGGAAGGTAAGGCCTGAGGGACTATGAAGTAAAGAAAGGACTGATTCCTGGTGTTGGGTGTGTGGGTGTCTTAGAAGTCAGGTTAACTCTGGTGTAGGCATCCTTAGCTCCCCATTGAGGCCACCAGCTTAGCATTTATCCTTCCCTAACTCCTTGACGGCACAATAAACCCTACTGCGTGGGCTTGGCTGATTTGTGGCTATGTGTAAGCTTGCATTGACCCTTATTCCTTGAGGAATCATGCCCAGCTTGGGGGTGGCAATGTTGTTGAGATATTGATGAGCACGCTGGCCTATGGTTGGGTGGAACGTTGCAATCATGTAGCTGGTTGTGGGATGAATTCTGTTTAAGATGAGTATTCTTGACTATTCCATCTCTGCATTTATATTTACTAATTAATTAATATGATGAACATGTGGTATGCTTGAATGAATGTATTTTTGCTTCCACTATGTATACGAAGGATTATGCATCTTAGTATGTTTTATGTTTTAAGCTTTATATTTCAGCATTATATGCCTATTCATGTTCATGGGGCTATTTTCCCTGAGGCTTTTGATGGTTTGGTAGTATCCTCCTCACCGGTCAAAGGGTCGGGGATGTTACAGTATGGTATCAGAGCAAAGGTTGCAGCATGGGCCTGAATGGGCCATGAAGATTCAGTGACAGAACTTATTTGTGCCTCAGAGGGCCATGAGGAATAGTTAACAGAGGTAGGGTGCCTACTGCCCAGAGGAAACCAAGAAAATTCACAAAATTTTTCTAAGTGCTAGAATTTTCAGCCCATCGGAGAACTTAGTGCGAAGTTCCTCCGACACGGTGGAAGGTTTTTTGAAATTTTTCTTAAGTGTTAAAATCATCGGCCCATCGGAGAACTCAGTGAGAAGTTCTTTCGACACAGCGGAAGAATTGGTCTGAAGGATACCCGACAGACGACAATCGAAAGAAGATTGCATAAAGATTCACGTCGTTGGCCATTGGCTCATCGGAGGACTAAGGGAAAAGGTCCTCCGACATAGTGGAATGTTAGTCCAAAGCTCACCCATAGTGGAGAGGAATTTCAAAATTTTTATGAAGTAGTGAAATCATTGGCGATCGATGATGATTAGTTGATCGCATCGCCGATTCTTAGATGATTACGTTGCCGATGCGGCGGAAGTTTGACGAATACACTGGAAGAGATTGGCTAATTGTGCGCAGCCATTGCAGATGGCTAGGCAACTATGCTTCCGACGGGTAGAGCCTCTGACTGTCAATGCCGCAGAAGATATTTGATCCGATGGTCGATGCGATGGAAGATAGAGGAGGAAAGTTCCAAAAATTTTCTAAGGCATGAGATCATTGGCCATCGGAAAATGTTAGTGGTTGGGATCACCGATGACTAGAGGATGGGATCGCCGACATGGAAGGAAGAAGAAAATTTTTGAAATTTTGTTTAAGTGTGGAAAACCATCAACGATCGATGAATATATATATTCTCAGAGGGCCGATTGATGGAAATTAGTTGTTCGAGCGTCCCCCGTTGCGGCTGGTTAGTGAACTATCCCGCCGATGCATTAGTCTTTCCACTCACCGATGCTGAGCTGTTTAATGAATAGTGGCTCCGAGTTCAGACAACATAAATATGGTGGCGTTTAGTTCTCAGGAGCACTGACATTGTGGAAGTATTGAGGTTTAAGTCGCCGATACGGTGGCAAAAAACATTTGATTTGATCGACGATGTATAGGGGAATATGGAGCCGACGGAGTTGGCAGAAGATAAAGGAAAGACGATAGATAGTTAAACGGATCAGTGAAGAATAAGAGATGGTTGAGCCGATGAAGTGGCAAAAAATAAGACTAAAGAGAAAGTTTTGAAAAAATTTCTAAGTCGTAGAATCATCAGCCATCGACGATGATTAGTTGATCACATCGTCGATGCTTAGATGATTCGGTTGCCGATGAGCTACGTTGGATAAAATTAATTGATCGAGCGTCCATTGTTGCGGCTGATTAGTAGACTATTCCTCCGACGGATATTTGTTTCGACCGCCGATTGGAGAATTATAGTTGAATTATTTGCCAACACCACAGAAGAAGTTAGTCATCTGGTCAGCCGGTGGGCATCATAAAAGTATAGCGGATTGCGCGTCCACCGTTGCATAAATATAGAGGACGAACCTTCCGATGGATAGAAGTCCCAACTGTCGATGCCACAGTGACTAGAGGTTTCGACCACCGATAGGCTTGTGGCTACGGAAGAGTCAGAAGGACCGTTAGCCGCCATTGCAGAACCCGAGACGACTAGCCACCTAATGCACAGAGCACCCGACCGTTGATGCAACGGTTAGTCTATTTTCTCACTGATGCAATAAGACTTAAGGGTCCCAATCGCCGTTGAAGTTTGGAGTGATAGATCACTACGGACCCGATACGACGCAGGAAAATAGACGAACCTATCGCTGACAAGCCGTGGAGAAAATTAGTGGTTCTATCCGCCGAAACATCGGAAGGAAATAGATGAACAGGCCGCCGATGAGTGCAGAGAAAACTAGAGATTTTGGCTGCCAAAATGTTGGAAAATTAGTTGGAAAGAGATCCTATTGGGGGAAAAGGAATTTTTGGGGTTTTCAAGTCGGATTTTTTAGAGATTTCAACAGTGTTCAATAAAATTCTCAGTGGATTTTTCAGCAGTTTCAGGGCCGAAAAGGAAGAAAACCCTAGGTGGTTGAAGTCAGCATTTCATACCAAAATACAGTGGTGTGTTTTTCCATCATTCTAGAAGTGGTGTGTTTTTCCATCATTCTATAAGTGGTGTGGTTTTCACACCCGAGGTCAGAATGAAGCATGTGGATAGGCCTTGGAAAGCTTACCCAGCAGGGAACAAGGGAGAGTCACTAGAATTTGAATGCAGAGCAGCAAAGTGCTAGTGAATGCCTCAAAAAGAAATGTGTTGCTGTCAATATGGACGATTATTCAGGAATTGCGTGCCTAGAGGTAGCAAGACCATGAAGTCAAACCAGCTGTTGTGTGGAAAAGGTGTTCCATGCAAGGATGAGGGACTTGAAAAAGGGAAATTTCCTTAAACCCTATCTTGCCAATTATGATTACAAGTTTTATACATAAAATGTATGAGGATATGCCTAGCGTGCATAAGATATTGTATGTTGGTAGGAATAGTGAGAATTATACATTTATAATGAGCCACTAATGATAGTTATTGCATTGGTTTTGGAATTAGTGGAAAAACCAACAACAAAATGGACATGGCTGAATATGTTGCTGATGTTGACGAATGTGACTAGCAACCCTATGGAGAAAGGGATAAGGCAACAAGTCCAGAATCAAAAGTTGGTGAGCAAATTCTGCAATCTCATGCAAAGGACCAACCAAACTGGTAATGTCAAGGGTGTAAGTAGGACCCATGAAGGTAAGAGTTTAATTATGACAATTTCATGGAGTGGTAAAATCAAGAGGTCTCATACCATGTGGGTATTTGAATTTTATAATGCATTCATAGAGAAAGGTGTCACACATGTATGTGTTGTTATGAGCTTAATCGCCCAAACAAAGTAAGTACTGATGGTCTTGATTATAGCAATGCATCATATATGAAGTAGTCATGGTTAGACCATGCATGGTATGTTTGAATGCATAAGTATTCTTGAATGAATGCAAGGTAGCATTGAGTGGATATGCATTATAATATTTCATAAATCTTGTAGTTATGCATTGAACAGATGCATATGAAAAGTATGAGTAAATGTTGTAGATATGCATACATGAGTACGGGTGCAAATCTTGCGATGCAATGCATGAATGCATAGAGATAGTGCATGAGTTATTATGAATAACTAATGACTGAATTGATGACAATTCTGGAACCCTTTCAAGAGATGTTATGAATGCAGGATAGTAAGTGCATGAAGAGGGTAGTCATGATCGATTGGCTGCCAGAAATGCTCTATGGAAGGGCAAGATGGTACAATGATATGCTTGTGGAGTAAGGAGTATCTGAACATTTCATTTTGGCATAAATGATGTGACCTTGTGAATTTTAGTATGATAATGATTGCGTGAAGTAAATGAGTTTCGGTAATATTGATGTGATTAACAGCTGGAAGTGTTTGAATTTTATAAATTCTGAAAATGCTTCAGTGATTGTTGCAGCAATGAAAAGGTTATATGCATCAAGACTTACTAAGTGTTTGGTTGACTGAGGTTCAGGTTTTGAGTAGATTGTTTGGGGCATGGCAATTGGGGTAAGACCATGACAAAGGCCGAAATATACCACGTGCAAGAGCCAAACCTTATGAGAAGAGTCTCATGGCTGTGAAAATAGTTTGTATGCTGAGTGAATTATCAATTTAAAAATGTAAATATCAGGTTTAAGAAATTGCTGAAAACTACTAATCACTATTGGCTTGCATAGAATTGTGTCAGGAGGGCGTGTTGTAAGCGGATGCTCATGTTATGCTAGTAAGCATAAAATTATAATGGGCATAGTGGTGCTGCTTACAAGAGACCAACAAATGAGGATCACCTCATTTCCAAGCAAATCAATTTCTATAGTAGACAGAGTTACAAATTCATATTGAATTTAATTACTAATGCCATTTCTTGGTTATGGAACAATCAAATTTGGATTGTATTAATAGATACTAATTGACTGTTTGGCTACTTGATGAATGTGCCAGGGGTACACACTGTAGGAAGACCATGTGTGATGGCCTGCAGGAGCCAAACTTCATGGGGAAGGGTTTCCCTATCTTGGAAATGGGTTTTGGGTGAAACTCCATTGGGCATTTTGGAAATGTCCCATATGCACTGCATGTTTGGTAAGCAACATGAGTGAGATGGTTTAGATTATGTCAATAAGACATGTGTGGATATGGAATGTGAAAGGAGTGGGGATGGAAAATGGAGGATCTGTTAACTCAGAGAAGGGAGCCCCCATTCCTCCTTAACGAAGGAATACTGCATCGGCAAATGGATAAGTGTTCTATAACCCTAGCTAAGAATATGCATGTCCAATTGTTGAATTCAATATGCAGAACATGTTTTGATTTTATTTCCATTATGACCGATTGCTTGAGTATGAATAGGTCCGACATGGCACACACCAGAAAAGGGTGCAGACTTTCCCAATGTCGGATCATGGAAATGTTTTTCAATATTGATTACACCCTAGGGAGTGGACACACTCATGGTGTCTCAATACTTGATAGTGAATGATGTGAAATATGATTATAGTTTTAGAGCAATAACGCTAACGAATATGCTTATATTACTTGTGTTGTCAGGATAAATAGATGTAGTCTGATATTGTACACTAAATGGACAATGGCTTGAGCTCATCCTACCTTCTACTAAAGAGCACAGAGAAGGAGAAATTCTAGAGGGACTGTCAACTCAAAGAAGGGAGTGGTCTCTTGTGTGATATGGGGTAGTGGAACTAGAGCTCACTACTGGAAATGAAACCTAGAAATGGTCATTTATTGTTGATATAAGTGCATGTGTTATTGTTGATGGCCTGATAAACCCAACTGTGTTGGATTGGCTGATGATTGGTTGTTGATATAAGTGTATTGTTGAGATAAGTACAGGCGATTTGTTGATGGTCTGATAAACCCAACTAAAGGTTGGATTGACTGTGCCTGATATATATATATATATATATATATAAGGATGTTGTGAAGCAGCCTGCTTGCTGACCTGACATCCAAGTCCATAAGCGATCCCAAGGCTTGCAAAGCGAAGTAGGATCCTGTGGACCAACGAGGAAATGCACAATACAGATAAGTATTGGATTATTTTGTAATTCTTGCTTATGAATATGCATGTGTATATGATTTGGTTATGATGTTTTAAGCTCTTGTTTAAGAGGTAAAAACCGATGGGAATAAACTGAACATGTGA
>LPNX010622007.1:46904-82556 GCA_001517045.1 Pseudotsuga menziesii
TGGAAGCGAGGACTACAGAATCATCCTAGAGGTGCATGTGGACATGTGACTGTCCTGAAGAGATTAGAATGAGCAGTAATGAAAAAGGTGCTAGTATGACTATGAAGGTCCTAGCAGCCGAGACAAACCATGTGGGGAGGCTCAAAGGTTGAGAGGTCTGAAATAGACTGGAGACACTAAGTGTCATGACCAAGAGGGATTGGTACAGCATTCACGGTGAAGTGAAAGAGGCTGAGAGCATGAAAAACCACAGCGGTGGTGTGGGTTCCAGGATGGAACAAAACAAAGAGGGGAAAAACTCTTGCTGCTCTCTCTTGCCCTTTTTATTTTATATATATATATATATATATATATATGCATTGTGAAGACAAAATATTGTTGAATGCATGTATGACTGAAAATGGAATGTGTGTATTTGCTGAAAGTAAATTATGAATGCTGGAATAGTTAATTCCCTGTCCAAGTATGGACATGAATGAGCTCGTGTGCCTATTGGGAAGGCATGAAAAATATGAAAGTCTCCTTGATGAGACTTGGATTGTCATGCTAATTGGGAAATTAATTGACTGATTTTAATGCCTATATTATGCTTGGTTTGACAGAATTTCAATGATGCATTTCACAGGTGAGAAAAGTGAAATCCAGTGGTGCCCATTGATCATGGCAGTAGAACAAAAGCTATCGGACTTGGCTGGAAGTCCCCTTCAAATGATTTCTAGAACCCAAGAGAATCTTGGAGAGATGCTCAAGTTACAGAAAAGGTAGAATGAGATGAACCACCAGATTTTGCAAGACTCTATTGGTTTGCAAAAGGAGGTGAAAAGCCTTATGGGAGAAATCCGTAAAGGCAAGGAAAGTGGATCAATGATGGGATATTCGTCAAAGAAATCTATTAAGAAATGTTCCAGGCATGAAGACTCAAAGGAAATTGAGCAAGTAAAGATGAAGCAGCCAGCGAAATGTTGGAAATGTGGAGGACATCATTTACGCCGGGACTGCCCAACGAGGGAACATGAAGAGGGAAACAGCCACAAAGTTCCTCGACTTGGGGATGAGACGAAAGCTGAGAACCAGCAGGAGAAGCTCGTGGAAGCTGAGGGGCTTGGCCCTGAAAGTTCAAGTAAATAATTGAATGTGGGACAGATCTGCAAAATTTTGAAATTTTGGATGTGCAAATTGTATATGTGTTTTTATGTATTGGAACACCGAGGACGGTGTTATTCTAGGGTGGAGGAGATTGTAATGCCCCGGTTAAATTAAAAAGGTACATGATGTATATATTGTAATTAATCATGGTGTGGAGCTAAAGGAAAAATCCCCACCATCGATTTGGTCATGTATGTTTCAGCAATAGGGATCGTTGCCGATGGTATATCATGCCATCTGGCACATTATAGTTTTGGCATCATGTAAATATGCACATCAATTAAAATAAACCTAGAATTGGCTACAATGGTGCAACGTTGAATGAAAAGGGCATGATTCCTAAGGTTAAGGGGGGTTGTCTAAACCGTGGGAGCCATTGGGAGTTACCATGTGTCGACCACCCACTAAAATTATGTTGTTCGATTAGCTGGAAGCAGTTATGGTTGGGGATTAGTGGGTGGAGGACTACCATTCTTTGCCCCACGTACCCTCCACCAACAAGCTCACTCTTCCTCACGCGGAGGGCAGGGGGATGGTCACCACTCTCTCCACTCTACCACACTCCCACTTACTCAAAGGTTTTGGGGTCTTTCTCACTCTCACGTAGGGGGTTCTGTTTTTCTTTTCCTTCCACAGCGAGTTGAGGGGTTCTTCCTCCGGTCACGTAGAGGTCTGACCCTGAGTTACATTGTCGGACGGTGAAAGGTATCGTTGGTTTTTCACTGTGAGATGGGATATGTTCTTTCCCCGGCCTGTGAAGAGGATAGATTTCCCTTTTGGTATTATCATACTGTGTGCATGTGTGCTACCCTCACGGATTTGTGGTCTGCGTACCTATTTTTCTCTTGCCCATGATTGAGAATCAGACTTCTCCTCCATTGTCGAAGGGTGTCGTGGCTTCATTGTTGAGAACGGGCTATTGTTTCCCCATGTTGGTTGACTGTGTCTGCCCTTACATTTTGGGGGTCTGCGTATGTGTTTCTCCTGTCCAGGATGAGAATCAGAGCTTTTCATCTCCATGTGGGATTTGTTGTGAGCTTGTGTTTCTCCCGTTGCTGCAGTAGTAAAAGCGTGGCTTTTGTCTTCCCCTGGTTTTTGGGTTGTTGTGTATGCAAGCAACTTTTTGGGTTGCCGCCAAGTTGTTTTGGCCACGTTGGGGCCAAGAAAAACTCTGAGTCGTCTTGTTGACTGGAGATGTGTTCACCTGTTGTTTAGGTTTGTCACCCTGTTGTCTTCATCTTCTTACAGAGAGTTGTGAACTGGTTGTTTTACTGCGGTATGCAGTGGTTGGTCTTTGGATTGTTGAGAGTGGGATTAGAGGTTGGATATGCTTGAGAAAACTGGTGTTTGGAGCCACTCAGACAGAGTTAGACTGCTGTATTTCGTCTCCACAACCCTTGAAGAGTATTGGAAAGGGAAGTCAGGGCCTAAGGGACTGTGAAGCGGAGAAAGGATTGATTCCTGGTGTTGAGTGTGTGGGTGTCTTAGAAGTCAGGTTAACTCTAGTGTAGGAATCCTTAGTTCCCCATTGAGGCCACCAGCTTAGCATTTAGCCTTCCCTAACTCCTTGACGGCCTGATAAACCCTACTGCTTGGGATTGGCTGACTGATTTGTGTACCTTGGCTATGTGTAATCTTGCTTTGACCCTTATTCCTTGAGGAATCATGCCCAGCTCGAGGGTGGCAGTGTTGCTGAGAGCTTGATGAGCACGCTAGCCTATGGTTGGATGGAACGTTGCAACAACGTAGCTGGTTGTGGGATGAATTCTATTTAAGGTGGGTATTCTTGACTATTCCATCTCTGCATTTATATTTACTGATTAATGAATATGATGAAAATGTGGTATGCTTGAATGAATGTATGTTTGCTTCTATTATGTATATGAAGGATTACACATCTTAGTATGTTGTATGTTTTAAGCTTTATATTTCAGCATTATATGTCTGTTCATGTTCATGGGGCTATTTTCCCGCAGGATTTTGATGGTTTGGTAGCGTCCTCCTCACCGGTCAGAGGGTAGGGGACATTACAATATGATTTTGATAGATCCAGCTTTAGGAGCATACCTAGATTCTTCATGGTTTTGAGCGAGTGAATCGCTTCGTGGACCAGTATAATGCCATCCAGGATTTTCCTTCTTTCCACTAACCCGGCATGTTCCGGTGAGATGATGAGGGGAAGTAGGGGACGCAATTGATTTCCCATAACCTTAGAGATAATTTTGTAGATGACATTACACAGAGCCATCAATATTAGTTTCCCTGGGTCCTCTGTACCATTTTATTTGGGGATGAGCATTAAGAAGGTAGAGTTAAGAGCTCTGAGAATTTTCCCGATCCTCCGAGAGTCTTCCACCAAGGCCCATATTTCTTGCTTTAACCAGTCCCAACAAGCATGGAAAAAATTTGTAGTGAACCCATCCGGTCCCAATGCTTTATCCTTTTCCATTTTCTTGATATCCACCTCTACTTCCATCATCTCAATGGGTTTTCCCAGTATGTGATTGTGTTCATTAGTGATAAGCTTAGGAATATGTCTAAACACCTCTCTTTGGGCTTCTTCTCTATCTTCTTCCGGTTCCTTCATCAATTTAGCAAAATAAGAGTTCAAGGTGGTTTCAATTTCTTCTTGAGTTTCGTCTATATTCCCATCCTCCATTTTCAACCTGTCCAATCGATTCCCTTGTCGATGTTGGATGGTCACTTTGTGAAAGAAGCTAGTGTTGCGTTCTCCCTCTTGAAGCCATTTGACTCTGGCTTTTTGGTTCCAGTAGACTTCATCCTGTTGTTCTCATTGGATAAATTCTTGTAGCAAGATTTTTTCTTGTATCCTTAACTCCTCTAAGAATCCCATGCTCATCCCCTGAGCCTGGTTCAATTGCATGTTACACTCTATATCCTGTTTTTCTTGGAATATGTTACCAAAGGACTCCTTATTCCATTTTTTAATGTTATATTTTAAGATTTTGATTTTCTGTTGGAATTGATACATTTGGGTTCCCCTGATGGGTGGGTAGCCTTCCCACCATTCCCGGAGTTTCTCAGTGAAATCCGTTCGGAGGAGATAGAATTTTTCAAATCTGAATGGTCTATGAGGGTTTATCCCTACTTTTTCCCATTCCAAGCTGATTGACCAGTGATCCGAGCCTGCCGCTGGAAGCACCATTGCTCTTAATTCCCCTCCATCCATCATGAGAGATTCATAAATTAAGAAAATATCAAGCTGACAGGCTATACCCCTGTCTCCAGCTTGTTTGTTGTTCCATGTGAATATGGCATTAGAAGTTCTAATATCTATTAAATTAAGGTCATCAATTAATTCATTGAAAAGAGTGCTTGCATGGTTTAGGTTCCGCATACCACCTTTTTTCTCTTCAAGGTTCCTGATCAAGTTGAAGTCTCCTACCAGGATCCCTGTTTTGTCATCTCTTTGATAACATAGAGTGAGTCCAAAAAGGACAGTTTCTACTCTGCCCTTGGGGACCCATAAACATTGGTCATAAATCCTTTGATTCTGGTACCTAAGATATGGAAGTCTGCTGAAAGTGAAAATGGAGTTTATACAAAGCCTGAGAGGTTGACCTCGCAAGGGTTCCAAAGGATTCCCAACCCTCCAGCTACCCCTTTTGCATCGACCGCAACTGACTCACAACCCTTCCATATTTTTTGGGCTATGCTTGTTAGCTTTTCACCTGAACATTTTGTTTCTTGCAGAAAGATGATCCCAGATTTTTCTTTTTCAATCCTTCTTCAAAGAAGACGGATTTTCAGAGCACTGCTGTATCCTCTAATGTTCCAGGATGTAATCTGCATTAATAATTTGTTAGATAGAGTGAGAGAGGGCAGCATCTATAGTTGGATACTGCCCTGAAGACACCAGTTGCTCACCTATAGATTTGATTCTTTGAACATTGCTTGGCCTTCATCACTTTTGTTGTTTTAATTTATTTTTTCCATCTGAGTCTTTGATAGATTCAACAACTACTCCCAAGGATATCATGTTTTTAGCTTGAATTATCGCCTTCTCCAGTAAGCAGACTTGCTTGGGGGGATCTGGGATGGGATCTTGTCAGAACAAGCAGCTTCAAGTCCTTCTAAATCTAGATCACTTATCTTCATATATTCCAATGTTGGCTCGGATACCTCTGGGATTTTCTTGGTTATCTCCTGCTGCCACTGATAGTGTTGATTTGTAGGTGTTTTGACTGTATCATGATGCTTTTTTGGATTTATCTCCATCTCCTTCTCCTTGTTAACTATACTCTGTTCACTATGCTGGGTTTCTTTATTAGTAGCCTTATTTTTCTCTATTTGTTGGATTTATTTTCTATTTTCCTTATCTTCTTGGAGAATCTCATA
Organism: Pseudotsuga menziesii; assembly: GCA_001517045.1. Lineage (NCBI taxonomy): Eukaryota > Viridiplantae > Streptophyta > Pinopsida > Pinales > Pinaceae > Pseudotsuga > Pseudotsuga menziesii. Next base: position 52,410 of record LPNX010622007.1, read on the forward strand.
CATGTTCTGGGTTTGCACTCTTTTGTTAATCTCTGGTCCCGAGGTCTTTCTTGCTTGTTGTTTATTTTTTTGGGTTTTGATAAACCCATCAGCATCTTGATTTTCTTGATCTTTCTTCCCTCCTGGTCTTTTATTTTGTGGACAATCCCAGAATAAATGTCCGTGATCATGACATATTCTACATCTAAATGGGATTTGTTCGTAGTCTATTGCCTGGAACCATTCTTCATCCTCCCATGTTAACTCAATTCCATATGGTAGATCTCTAGATATGTCGAGGTAGATACAGATTCGAGCATACGATATATATTTCCATTGTCGAGTTTACTATGAGACTTTGATGAATTTCCCCAGCATATTCCCTATATCCATTGGCATCTCTTCCTTCTAGTACTCTGTTGGGAGAGAGTACATTCTTATCTAGACTGGGGTAATCGTGAGGTTTTCTTTGTCAGGGTTGAATCTCTCTTTCCATGGCCTGAGGAAAAGTCTCGCTGAATTATAGAAATATGGACCATTCTCAAAAATTATCCTTTGGTCTTCTTCATTAAAGAATATTATTATGAAGAACCCTTTTGCTCCCAGCTGAAGATCGTAGTGTCCTTGGGGTTTCCACGTGGTGTTTATCCACCATACTAGGGTCTTTTCTGTGGGCCAAATCCCAACAAAATTTCCTATGAGGACACATTATTTCATGTATTGAAAGTCTTCACTGAATCTTTCTGATTTAATCTGCAGCTTTGGGACTGTCTTGGATTTTGGGACACACTGTCCTGTCCTTCTTTTTTCCTAATTAGTTGCTTCCTCTATCTTGAGCCCACTAGAGCCTTCCCCATATCTGATCGGGTCAGATGGTTTGACTATTCCTTTTCCTTTTTCTATTTCCATTTCCAAGATCAAAGTGGGGATTGCTGGTCTCTCCTCCGAGGATGCATTCCTCCCACAATCCCTCTCCCCATGAGGAGGAGCACGAACCATCCTGGATTGATCTCAACCAACCTAATAAGACGTTTCTCAACTTTTGGTACACCATTAAACCTTCCTCCTATTAAATTTGAGCACATATATCTATATACAAACACACAACTCACAAAATAGATCACACAATTTACTCAACAATTGAAGAATGAAACAGTGCAAAAATGGCTTGCAATTGTGAATGCTTTCATTAATAAAAAAAGTAATCAGATAATAATTACAATGAAGTACAATGGCTTTAATAGCCACATGAAATTTGAATCCACATGAGGAAATTCAAATTGATAGATTTTATTTGACTGTAGGTAACTAAGACCTTGTCTAAATCACTATCAGAGGACTCAATAGTTAACTAACCTTGTCTAAACCATAACCGGAGTTCATCGGAGCTCTAAAACACAACTCAAGTGTTACATTCATTGTTGAGTAAAGATAACTAACTGTGGTAGGTGAGAAATGCACCCCTCCTGAGTGCAGTCAAGTAAACCTAGCGCTAACTGAATGTAGAGGACTAGAACTGAGTGTAACTGACTCCTAACTTAGCTTAACTAGTCATCAACTGAACTGACCTTGGTTGGTTTCAGCACTCCCAGTGGCTCCTAAATTGTAGGGATTAGTCTAGGAAGCTCCTAAACTGATGTAATTAAGTGCAATCAGTGGAAGTAAGCCTCAATTAGTGTTCCCACACTTTAGTAACTGAAACATGTGCCCCAATTAGGCCAAGTGGACCCAATGGTGCTAATGAATATAAATAGACTAGATGGAGTCCCAATTTAGACATGACTCCTGATTTAGACATATGACCAAATTTGGACAAAGAAGGATTAATAATCCTAACACCCCCCCTAAATACTAACTTGGAAATATATGGGCCCTGGTAACTAAGACCATAGGTCACCCATTACATCAAGTAAAATAAAGCAACTGCATAATACAAGGAGCTGGGGCAAAACCCACATGGGAAGAAATCCCCCACTCTATCTAAGTAGGTAGAATCAGGTCTCAAGTTTTAAAAACTTGAAAATATGTTGCTGCAATATTCATCTATGTGAGGTAGCGAAGCAGCATGCATGGTGTGTTGTGCACAAGTATTCTGAGGCCTGGCATGTAGACTTCTCCTTCTTCTCCAAAAATGATTATGGAAGGAAGGAGGAATGCAACGTTTGTCTCTTGCTGAATGAAGAGGTGTATGATCATATCCATTCTTCTAAATGTAGTGAGACTGATCCCTTGCCATATAGCATCTTACAGGGAGTCTATTGCATCTCTCTGAAGGAGGTAAGATTGCATGGCATAGCACAAGGGAATTTCCTTTCCGAGTGTCAGGTGAGTTTCCAGTCATATTCCTAGCTTCCAGTTTGGAAGTAGGGACTGAATATAGATCTAATTCACCCTAAATCTCAATCTCATAAACTGATAAAGATGGATCTGCAATACTAGTAGAAGTTGCAAAGGATGTAGATGCAATGATTTACCTTTCGTTGCAAGTGGATGCTGAGAGTGCACTGGTTCTAAAGGAGGTATGAAATGTGAGAACTCATATGCTTTTGAAGCATGATTTGCAGCACCCTTTGCTGTGATTCTCCCAGTAGAGATATCTGTGATCTCCACTGAGTCAGGACCAAAGATCACTCACTTTGGAGATCCATTATGGGTCATCTGATAGACAGATAACAGGTTTGAAGCTAGGGAGGGAAAAAATAGCACATCTTTGAACCTTCCATGTTCAAGCTTGACAGATCCATGTTCAAGCTTGACAGATCCCTTTCCCTTTGTTTTGACTTTAGTGTTATTTCCCATCTGAATACTAGGACCATCAAAGGAATGAAAAGAAGAGAATGATTCTCTAGATGCAGCCATATGGTTGGAAGCTCCAGAATCAATGAGGAAGACATGTGCTGATGTGCAGCAAGCCTTCATTGAATGGCCTTTCCTTTGGTATTCTTCATCTTCTTCTTCTTTAGAGTCATCCTTCCTTGCGCTAGCAGGTGCAGAAATGTTATGTTTCTTCAAATGAAGAGCCATTTCATCAAGTTGTCTTCTCACACAAGAGCTTTATGATTGAAAGCCTCTTCCATAGTAAGAGCAGAGGAACTTGCCTTTTCCATTCTTCTTGCTTCTCTTTGAACCTAAAGGTTCTTTTGACTGCTCTTTCTTCACAGGAGACTCATCCCTTTGCTTCCATTTGTCATTCGCTACTTTATCTCCTCTTGCAACCAAAGCTATATCTTTGGGAGATCGAATGATCCCCATTTGGATCAATTTATCATTCTCAGAAATAAGAGATTGGATGATATTCCAATTTGGAGTAGTGAGCCTTACTATTTGGAAGGTGGATACAAACACTGAGTCATCTGCATTGATATTTGTGAGAATGGCAAGGATGAGCTGATCTTCATCCTTCTCCACTTTGCATTGCTTCAACTGATATATCAGGTTCTTGAAATTTGTGAAGAATTCATTCAGTGATTCAAAATTGGATGTATTAAGAGTGATCAGATTATTTTCAAGCTGATGGATCCTCATCTCATCTTACTTATCAAATAAGGAGGCAAGCTTGTCCCAAACCTCCTTGGGAGTCTTCAATTCTTGAACGTGGAATCAAATATCTCTAGAGACTGAGGAGGGCAAGTGTCCATGGGCTTCATCAAGCCTGTTCATCTACTTAGCTTTGTCTTTATCTGAAGCCGGATCTACCTCTATTTATTCTATGAGTCTGAAGATCTGCTTGGTGCAGAGCATTACCACCATGTCTTCCTTCCATTGGTGATAGTTGAAGGGAGTGAGAGGCTCCATTGGATGAGCCATTTTGAATGTAGTAAGAAGGACTGAGCTGTTGTAGCGAATGCAGTGAGAAGAAAAAGGTGCTTGTAGCGAATGCTATAAGAAAAGTTGATAACCTGTCACACAATCAAACATACAAAGTAAGGTCGACAGTCTGCACTTTTGAAATTTCCTTCACACCCAGCATAGTTGATCAAGCAAGCTTGATCAACTATTTCCTAACTTGGGATATTAAGTGGTAAATTCTCCGCTTCTGGTGCAGTACTGGAAGGAGCAATTTGCTAAAAAAAAATGATCCAGCTAGAGATCTGAGGAGGAGAGGTGTCTTGTCCACTGAGGCTCTGATACCATATTAAATTTCAGCACATAGATCTGTAGACAAACACACAACTCACAAAATAGATCACACAATTTACTCAACAATTGAAGAATGAAACAGTGCAAAAATGGCTTGCAGCTGTGAATGCTTTCATTAATAAAAAAAGTGATCAGATAATAATTACAATGAAGTACAATGGCTTTAATAGCCACATGAAATTCGAATACACATGAGGAAAATTGAATTGATAGACTCTACTTGACTGTAGGTAACTAAGACCTTGTCTAAATCACTATCGGAGGACTCAATAGTTAACTGACCTTTTCTAAATCATAACTGGAGTTCATCAGAGCTCTAAAACACAACTCGAGTGTTACATTTAGTGTTGACTAAGGCTAAATGACTGTGGTAGGTGAGAAGTGCACCCCTCCTAAGTGCAGTCAAGTAAACCTAGCACTAACTAAATGTAGAGGACTATAACTGAATGTAACTGACTCCTAACTTAGCTTAACTAGTCATCAATTGAGCTGAACTGACCTTGGTTGGTTTTGGTACTCCCAGTGGCTCCTAAATTGTAGGGATTGGTCTAGGAAGCTCCTAAGCTGATGCAATTAAGTGCAATTAGTGGCAGTAAGCCTCAATTAGTGTTCCCCACACTTTAGTAACTGAAACATGTGCCCCAATTAGGCCAAGTGGACCCAATGGTGCTAATGACTATAAATAGATTGGATGGACTCTCGATTTAGACATATGACCAAATTTGGACAAGGGAGGATTAATAATCATAACACCTCCTTGGTAATAAAACCCCCAACCTTGTATCAAGTTGTAGATCTCCCCCTAATGACCAGAGTATGTTGTTCAATGTCTTTGTCAGATTTAATCTACTCATCTGAATCCAGGTTTTCTTCGTTCATTTCTAAATCCTAATTTTTTGGTTATTTTTATCTTCTTACATATTCACTTATTTAATTAACTTTTAATTATTTTAATATCAAATCTTACTATAAATTGTCTTCCTTGTGATTGGATTCCATATCTTATATCACTTCACTCCATCCTTTCACTCGATGGAGATGCATTCCTCATACTTGCTATTGAGTTTGTTTATTTTCTATTTTAGGACATGCTCAAAGGAATCAAACCTAAAGACACTAATATGTGCAATATATGGATTCTTATCATCCCATGTATCATATGGAGTCTTATCAACTGGATTCATCAACAATGACATATTCACTAAGTAACATTTTTCGACTGCTTCTGCCCATAATTCTTGTGCGATACCTACACCACTAAGCATGGTCCTTGTTTTCTTAATCAATGTTCTACTCATTCTTTCAACAACTTAATTCTGTTGAGGCATGTATGGAATTGTGATTTGTCAAGATATATTGTGTTATCTGTAAAACTAGTCGAAATCCTTACCATAAAATTATCCTATGTTATCATTTCTCGAAATCTTAATTTTTTTTCTAGTCTAATTTTATACACTTGAGCTTTAAACTCTTAAAAATTCTCAAAGACCTCATATTTCTTCCTTAGAAAAAAAACAATGTCATTTTGGATAAATAATCTATGAAAGAGATGTAATATTGTGATCCTCCTAGTGATGGGACCGATACAAACACATCACTATGCATTAACTCCAGTATTTGCTTGGCCCTAGTAATATCAAATGAGAAAATCACAAGACTCTGTTTACAATAAATGCAATTCTCACATAATTCTACTTATTTAGAGTAGTGAGGGAGACCTTCGACCATACCTTTATTTTGCATAACACAAATTCCTTTCTAACCAATGTGTCCCATTCGCTAGATAAAAAGATATATCGTTGGATTCAAGAAAGACTATAGTTGCACATCCATTAGTGTATATTCTTCCCAATATATTGTAAAGTATTATAGTTTTGAATCCTCTCATAAGCACCATCTCTCCTCATACCATCTCGCATGTATCTGTCTCAAATATAGATAGTGCGCCTCCATTCCCCATCTTACTAACATAAATCAAGTTTTAAACCAAACCTAGGATATGCAACACACCTGGAAGAGTTCATCTCCTTCTATTTTATAATAGTCAGAATGTACTCATTGCTTTCCTATTTATTTTCTTGGTCAATATTCCTTCGACATACCTGTTGGACTGGTTTCGGGGTTGAAATCAACCCATTGTTCTCGATTTGCAAAGATAACCTCCATTTTAAGCATCCAAATCTCAAAATTATGTTCATTAAACTTTTTAATTTATATCCTTGAAATATCGACCATTCTCAACTATAAATCAGTTGTTCTAAAACTCCCATTGAAACTATGTTTCACAAAATCCATGACCAATCCAAACCCTCAACAACGAAGGTTCCACCTTAAATCCAAATATAGTGTTGATACAAATTGTTGGGTTCTAATATCTATTACAGTGAGCATGCATAATCATTCTTATAGTTAAACATATAACATAATTAACAATGGCACAAAATACAATCAGACTTAGTACACAAAATTACCTTGGAAACCCCTCTACTAGGGAAAGCCAATAAACTAGTGAGCTTAACCTCTCATTTATTAACAAAATTGTTAACCAACATTTACAAAAACGATTAAAATATCAATACAACTCAAGCATGAATTCACTACTCTTGTACATGTACCATTCACTTCTTGTCATACATATCCTACTACCTTACATCATATGTATAGATGCAACACATACACTATCTCATGGTAGTTGAGTTAGTGGCAGCTCACTGATTTTTAATGGAGATCCATAACTTCATAACTAAATGCATATATTCTATTATAATCGACTAGACTGATCCACCCATAACGATCACCCATTGAGCCTCTTGTTGTCCAAATGTTCATCAAATCTATTTCCTTTTTGTGCTTGTCTATTTCCCCATCGACCAATCGTGATCGACAATCAATCAACTATACTAGTCATCCCATCGACCAGAATTCTATCATATGTTGTCTTCAATTCCAATTGGCTTGCTACCAGTCGACTATCAACTTCGACCGCGTGCAAAGAATATAACACACCCAATAGTTTTGTGGTGTGCATTGCATAGTTAATATGCACTAATGCATATTTTACTTGTCATCACATTGATTGGTGCCTCCATAATAAAAAAATAGTTTCTCAATGAGAAATACAAAGTAACAACACACCAATGTGTTTATTAATGTATAGCGCACCACTTCTCTATGTATTTTATTAAAAACATTTTCAATTTTAATGGTAAGTAATATACAATGAACACACATCAATGCATACCATTAGCTATTGCACATTGGTGCATATGACTGTATAAAGAACTCTGGTTGACCCAAAAACTTTTTTATCTTAGAATTATTTACTTAGTTTGTAAAATGTATTTATAATTTGTATATTGAATATGCAGAGATTTTATTGATAGAATATGGTAGATGGAAGATTAAGGAATAAAAATTATAGAAACAAGTGTTAGAGAAGCACATCCAAAGAAGAGAACATGGAAAGCTATTTGAAATTTCAATATAAAAGTAATACATTTGAATTATTTGTATATTTCACTAATGTGTATTGGTTATTGTATTTCATGTAGGAAAAGCGCATAAACAATTTATGGATATGTTGGAAACATGGGAATTATGTGGATCATAAGGCGATCATAATGAAATTTTTCTTTAAACTTTTACTATTAATGCACATCTTAACATGTTTCAAACATTCAATTTGACATATGTTGAATATTGTGTAGGGATCAACGACAAGGGAATAGAAGGCCCTCGTAAGAAGATAAAATTTATGAATGATGTAAATGAGGGGTAAATATTTTATGAAGCTATCAAGGATCAGGGATATATAGTGGAAAGAACAAATAGATGTTATTTTCATGTATAGTACAAAAATCAATCTATTGAATCTAGGAATCAAATTATATTTAAACTATATCAAATGTTTCTAGAGAAATGGTCAATGAGACATGTGAGACATGAAATAACAAAAATGTACAATTACAAGAAAAAAATACCAAAATAATATTAATTTAAAAAGTATTATTCTTAACATGTTATTCTATAGTATTGTATATGCTACTCAAAATAATTACCAAATTAATATCTCTACTATATTTAATTCCATGTAGATATTAATATATATGTTATTGTGCTTTTCATTTTTAATGAAGATTAGGAAAATTCTAGTATATGAGTGGCATTATATCCAAAACATACAAATAGGAACGTTCAAAAATGTGTACAAGGAGATGATTGATGAAATGATAATAGTTAAATAATGAGGGGGAGCTATCCCAAAAACAATGTTTCATCATATTTATGTAATCATTGATATTTTATGTGTAATCAAAGAGTTCATGTATTGCATGAAATAATGTTTTCAAATGCTTTATTGTTGCAAAAAATAAAATAAAACGGAACTCATTATTCAACACATAAGATGAGATAACGATGGACAAAATACTAGACTAAAACTTTTGTGGGTACTTACCTCTTCCTTAATATTTCATATTTGTTGTGATGTTTATAATTGAATTAATTTACAATCATCCATGGATGTTTCTACTAGGTGCTAGAGTACAAAATAGATTCATTCAAACATTTGATTGGCATTGGATTGGTATGGATTGCGAGTATATGTTGGAATATCAAGCATTAGTTGAATTACGTGTATGTAGCCATATTTTAATTCCCTTATTTAATAATTAATGGAACATCAAGAAATCTTTAATTATATCTATGCTTTGTCATGGTGTATGGATCTTGCAAGATACCAAGTATGGAGTGGATCCCATAGAATATTTGTTGAGATATGGCATGATGAATGACTTTGAAACAACGTGTATTTCTTATTGATCATCCAATGCTATGGCACACTTTTAAATTTATGAAAACATGTATATTATACTATAAATTTAAATATACTATTTACACTTTAATTCTATTTTTGTAGAAGGAACATGAAGATATGGAAAAAAACCAAGCAAAGCAAGAAAACATTCCAAATAACCCAATTACAATATTCCTTGCAAGTGATGAATGAATAAGGCATTCAAGAAACTCAAGCAATGACAATAGTTCAAGAAATGAATGATGATCACCAAAATTGAATATTATAAGTTGTATATATTGGAATATCTGTATGTGAAAATTATACATTTTGTTTGATTCAAACATATTATCCCAATTAGATGATAACATGTTACCGATAATTCTAATAATTATTTATTGAAATTTTGATTATGGTGGACCTTTATGTTGTCCCATTGTGTATGACAAACAATTTCTTATTTGTATATAATAAAATGAGTTTTTTATTCTGTTGTATTGTTCAATGTCGCAAAATGTTACGTTGTCGATTAAATATATTTGTTTGGATGATACAATACATTAATATAATGGAATTATTTTGATGTAGGTTTAATTAGATGGAAGGTGATAAGTATCGTAGTTAATATTGAAAATTTGCATGTCTCACCTATCCAAGTACATCGAGAAGAAAAAAATGATAGGACATGGAGACCCAAAGGTGACAATTTTTCATGTATTCAGAGGGCTTATTGATGAAATTAAGTACACGTGGTACTACAAACATGAGTGGAAAATGATATTCAAGAGTTCAATAGAATTTCACCATTAATTCATCTTAGAGTTAGAATAAGGGGACATGCAATAAATCCTACATGCACACACTATCTAGATGATCCATAGCTTTTTTAGGTATGATATATTCATTTTAGAAGTTTCAACATTACTTTATTATGAATAAGTTCCATTTTTATGTGTACCATAAATATTTGAAGAATATTGTGAATAAGGAAATGTGGTTAGAAACATTAAGCATGTGACTCATGTTATTCTAAGCATATTATTTCAATTTTTTGTAAAAGATAGGAAAAGCACATTGGAACCATATCTTTTGTCTCACATAGACAATAGTATGCAAGATAAAGTAGGAGAAAAGGACTTTCATAATGCTAGCATGGATCATATACATGGATCCCTTAGATATCTAGAGAACTTGCTCCATTTCTTATAGGATTGACAAGCACTACATGGGATGTCTATAATGCAAAAGATAAGTTTTCTTAACATAGTAATGAGGTTCAAACTTGTTAAAGGTGTTCTATATAGGATTGCAGGGATGGATATACTACTATGGAAACATATTCTCCATCAAACATTGGGAACTTGATGTTAGAAGTGTATTATGGAGTCTCACAAGGACATTTATATACATCAAGGACTTCATAGAATATTGTATGGTTAGGACTATATTGGCCAATGAATTTCCAAGATTATTTCAAGTTTGTGAGGAAATGTGAGCATTGTCAAAGAGCGTCTCACACATTGCATATGGGGTATTTTCATACATTGAATCCCATCCTATTGATGCGGACATCTATAAAGCACCATAGACTAGACTACATTGATTCTTTAATCCCAACAAAGAATATGCAAGAAAAGTAAATCATTATAGAAATCACTTATTTACTAAGTGATTTCTATAATCCCAACAAACATATTCATTTGTTGTGAAGGATATGAAGAAAATAGTTTGTTTAGAAAAATCAAGTCTCCACATTGGAATACAGAAACATGCATAGTAAATATGTCTGGTGTCTAAAAGGACTTTGATTGTGGAAATTCACTAGCTGGGTATGAATTGCCTTAGCTAGGAATTCAACAAAATTAAAGCAAGAGACTTGACTTGACTCAGACTAACTGACCTTCATAATGAACCCTAACATGACCTCATCAATAGACTTGTCATTATTATGACCCAAGAATCGACTCAAGAAATAAAAAACCAATTGTACATTCTCTTGGAAAATACTGACATCAAATGGAAAAAAAGAAAATTCAATAAACCGACCAACTTTCAAGACCTTGGATAAGAACTCAACTTTCTTCTCAACACTACCTTCTCTATATACTCTAATTGATTCCTCTACCACAAATGGTTCAGGGTTATTGGGTTATGATTCAATTAACCCTAGGGGTTTTCTAACAGTATGTTCACTGAATGAACACAGGATTTTAGAACCGTTGGCATTCATGATTACCCTCTCTGATTGAGAATAGTTGGTCTCACACCAGCTGATGAATTTAGGGAAGAGAAGGGTTGGTTCTAGGGTAAAATGATACAAAAATAACCCAAAACAATTCAAGACATCAATACCTTGTAACCTAAGTTCATTCATCTTTTCTTTGTACCGATACACGATGCCTTCTTAAAACACAGGGTCAAATTCACATCCCCGTCTCTATCGACTATAAAATATTCTTTTTCATCCATATCCTTATATAAAGGAATAAACTTCTAAATTTGTTCCATGGAAAAGAAAATGCAAGTTCTCGAGTATTTTGGAATACCAAGGATAGAAGAAAGGTCATATATAACTTCAAATTCATCTTGGTGGGGAAAATTGGTGTGCTCTCATTACCATGCTTTTTCTCTTTCGAAATAATAAAGTAATAGTTTTTATTTCTTGAAATGCACTTTTTAGCCGAAAAGCAATTTCACATCTTGCGAGAGGTAGTTTATTTGAAATCGCTTTTGGTAGAGAAATATACTAGGAGTTTCCATGTAGTAAAACTCATAACCATGGTTCATATTTTGCACCACTTTTAAATTTTAAAAAAATGTGCAAGTTGGACCAGTGAAATGCACAACCATCATGGATGGGACTGATCCTATCCTCCATCGTCGATCTAGTATTTCACTTTATTGCCTCCCAACTTTGTAAATTTTATCACTTTATTAGTTTAGACTTGGTCACATCTCCCAGGAACTTGGAATTCCAACCTTGTATCTACTTTCCTTTGACCCTTCCAACTCTCCTAGATCCTTTTGTCTTAAGCTTTCGGTCACAACCATTGGTCACCCACACAATTTTGAACTTAGGCTCTTTTTCATTCAAGTCTTACTTTTTCAACCCAATAGTGACAAAAAAAATTGAACTTTCGAAAATTGGTATGTGCTAACATATTTAATTTCTATAAAATCATATCATCAATCATGGATGAATTTTGATCATATATTTTCCAATTAAATATTGAATATTGCACACTCAAATGGAAATTGAGGTAAGGAAACATACACAAAGGAAAATGACAAACTTCAAGACATCATCACAGGAATATCTTGTAGGAAAACTATGTATTTGCACACTGATATTTTATTAATTATGAGAACAAAAAAAAAGGTTACAAGCCAATAAGTCTCTTTCTTAAGAAACTTTAAACCCCTTATTAATTACAGATTACAAAATATATACGAAAACGCTCTGAGACCAAGTTTCTAACAAATATTAAAAATATATAAAAATATGAGAAAATCTATGCCATAATCATTGGAATTCCTTTAGAGTTTGTTGATTTCATTACTATCTTCGAGGGGTATATTTTATCTTCGAAGATTTTCTCTAAACATGGTGGATGGTATTTGCTAATTTTGTATTCCTACTTTATCCCCTGTACATTCTTGGGATCTTACCCAACTACTATAAGGTTTGTCTCAATCCTCTTAATTTGTGCCTACCAATCTTTACTGGCTACTTTTAATTACTTGAGATACCCCTCGAATTCAGATATTTTTTATTCTAACTTTGCATTGGCCAAGGTTTCCTACACCATATCCACATAGATCACCTCACTAGACTATTTATGAAAATGTATTTTTTTAGGTGCATTAATTTTATCCAACCTTGTCTTCACTTACGATACCTTGTTCTCATTTTCTAGTGCAATGTTTAATGTATTCTTCTCATGATCTCTATCTGTAATCAATGAATTACTAATTTGGGCTTAATCTTAGCTTCCTCTGCAATAATATTTGAATATTTTATTTGGAATTTATGGGAATTAGAAAAAATATTGCATACCCTAACACTTACGGTGTACTAAACAATTTTCATGCATGTTATACATTTTGTAATTTAATACTATACAATCACAAGTTGGCTTTGCCTTAATATATTTTGTAAAATAGAAAGTACCATTGTCCCAAGGTGACAAGGGAAGGGACCAATAGCAGAGCAGTCGACATATCCTGCTAAATAAATATTTAATCAGGAAGAATTTTTTTCCTCCACCGACCCAACGTAAACAATAAGGATGCTTGTGATACAATTAAATGCCAAATTTTATTCTTTGCTTTTGATTTAGCCGAGGATAGAATATATAGATAAAAATATTAAATATATGGTGCACTATATTCTTTTATTTTTTTATACTCATATAAGTCATTTACCCTTTATTTTTATAAGGTTAATATGCATACTGTTGATCCCCAGGATGAGCCTAGGGAGCCTGATGTTGGTACTGGTGTCATTACAACAATGACACGAGATCATATGTTCCACCATGTTCACTCTCTGCATGTGACTCAATCACCATTCACTTAGACCAGTACACCCCTACAAATGATGTCGGTATTGCACCCCCTAACTAGAGCACACATGAATGTGCACAAGGTGATGTGGATGAAGAATGTGACATTGAAATTTTTGGAGCATGGTTTCTTGGATATTCACACGTCACTAGCATGGGAACACTACCAATTACTTTTTTGGTAAATGATGACCTAATCCATTTGAAAATATACAAGCTTCAATGTATAGTAAGAATGTGTTGAGGCCTGGAAATTCGCAGGCAGCAATAGTAAGAGATTCTCCCCAGTCAACGTTCCCAACTAGCCCGTTGACTATTTGGTATAGGGAATCCATCCGGTTTGCGGTCCGGCTACCGTAGGTCAAGTGACAAAAACAAAAGGTTTTATCGGTTACGGCCCGGTCCACCGAGTTTTTGTATTTTTTGATTTAGGATATGAAATGCAAGTGCCTATCTAACAATGCAGGATGATAAAGATGCAGGGAGCAATCACAATGTGATGCGTAGGTTCTTACCTCTCGTCTTAGACTCACAATCATCTACATCACATAAATAGCAAGAAATTAAAACTAACTAGCTAACCTATCGCTAGTGAGCAAGATTATCTTTCATTAGTGAGTAATGTATTTTGTACATGCATTATGAAAAGTTACAGATAGATGATACTTCTTTCAATACACATGAACAGTTTAAAGATATTTCAACAACTAGATGGCTAATTGTCTATGAACGACCTCCATTACTCATAGTGGAAAACATCACAAAATAAACTGAAGAACATTCAAACAGGAACATAGGTTCAAGAAATTAGAATGCTCTCATAGTTAATGAAACACAGCTAAAAACGAAATAGTTCCCCTTCAACATTGCTCATTTAATCACATTGATACATTCCACATCGTACTTTCTCCAACATGCAAAATTGCAGTTTCTGATTGTAAAACGAAATAGTTCCTCTTACAAGCAAATGGTTTACAAATTTTCCCAGGGAAAAAGCCCCCTTCTAAATCCTATCTTTACAATATTTAAACTATGCAGCAGATCGTTTGGGCTGCCCCCAAACGTGTGACTTTCCAGTTCCTCGAACGTTTCAGATTCTTCATCAGGCCGCTTTGTCTTCCCATTTTTATTTTCTGTGAACGCTCCATCTTCTGATTAGTAACTGATGTGCCTTTGTCGCCATTCGTTTTGTCTTTTCTTCAGCCCTAAGGGCCACGGTTCGACCTGTGCCAAAATTCTCAGCTATGCCTTTGCGCTGCCGTAGTCCGACCAATTCCTTGAGTCCATCTGCAAATAAACTAGAATGCATCATTCACTGGATTTGCGTTACAAAACAAAGCGGAAAATTATTCTACTGAAACGACTAATCCACAAGATAAGACTAGGTGCACCATTGTCATTTTACAAGTGCCGACCATACTACCTCGTCCTCCTACAGGCTTGTGATAACAATACCAACGGCAGAAAACGGGAGGAAAACGACATCGGAAGCCAAATGGATTTCCCAGCCGCAACGGCGGAAGAGTAAAGGCTACATGCATGCGATGGGAGGGCGAGAAAAACTTTAAATCGAAAGTTGGAGGGATTTTGACATCGGGAGCCAAATGACTTTCCTAGCTGCAACGACAGAAGAAGAAAAGATATAGCCACATGATGCACATCGAAGAGCGGAGCACTTTGTACTTCGGAGGCTAAACCACTTTGGGAGCTGCAACGGCGTGAAAGAAAAACTGACGCGTCGGCTGGTGGACCGTTTTGGGCTTCGGGCGCTTAGTCGCTTTGGGAGCCGCAACAGCGGAAGCTAAAGAAGACTACAGCCTCCGATCAAAATAAAAATCTAAGTGTTTAAGACTTTGAAATCCAACAATGATTAAAATTGTTTCTGAAATGGCAGCCCTTCAAAAAGAAAAAACCAAACATAAAATCTGTGACCCAAAACAACTTCAAAACACACATACTTCTGGAAACCAAAACGAGTGTTATTAGCCTTCAATAATCATTCAAAGTTAAAGTATGACTAACATCAATTCACGGATCAAACGAATATTCAAACGCTAAGTCATGAGGAGGGGCCCAAAAATTAAGAGATTTTGGGGAGAACAGTTGTGATGGCAACAGAATGGTGTTTTAATTATTACTTATAGTCTAATTGTAATTTATGTACAATCTGCAATCATTTTAAACTAAAAATCATATCCTTTTGCAGGAAATAAAACATTCTATATATGCATGAATGAACTCACTTTGGATACCTTTGGTCCCAACATACACAAAAGGTGTAATTCCCAAATTTCCAATTTAAGGGATGAACTAATTAGAAAATTGGTTGGCTTTTTTGGTGAGGGTTCCTTTAGCAAAAGCAGAGTCATCTCAAAAGTAGACACATACTTAAAATATGTACAGGACCAATATAGGATTCATATGAAAAATAAACCTAGGTATAAGAATCCTCCAATGATTCTAGAGAGGGAGTAGAAAGCCCTACTGAAATATGCAAAGGATAAGACACTCTGAGATAAGGGAAAGGCACCAACCAAGACATGAAGATATATGACTCTATTAATAGTGTAACTATATGATTATTTATCTTTACTTTTACATCATAATTGGGACATCTAATTATGTATTTGAAACCTTTCAATATATCCCCCCCATACACATTTAAAGTGACACATGAAAGAATACATAAACATGGGAAACTCAAACTAGGTCGGGGTGGTTACTTGAGACTAATCACATGAATTGTAAGTATAAAAAAATCATTTGCATTCAAAAAAAATGTTAACAATTTTAGTTTTATTGCACAAAAGAAGCAATATTCATGTTATTATGAAAAAATGTAGGGTGATTATTCAAATAATCTCTAATAAAGGAAGGCCTCGACCTTGGCTACAAGTACAAATATCAAGTCGTGATTGAACACAGACAAAGATTGGAGCAATCACAATCTTGCAAGACTCAATCTTCCTCACTAGTAAATAAAATAAACAAAGTTTATTTACAATTTACTACTTGTACAATATATTGATTATTATTTTCATCCATAAAGTAATGTATTTGTTTGTTTTAATCAGTCTACCAATGGAGATACAATTTTCCCCATTACTGGAACACAACTGTTGGCCCTAGGAAAATACAAGAAAAGATAACCAGAATCCTATCGAAAAGATGAATGGTCTGGTCACAAAATGAGCAAAGACTACAATGGAAGAATCCATGACAAAGGAGGAGAAAAGAAAGTTGAAACGAGGAGTTTGACCTATTTTTGGTAAAAATCTAGTTAGATTAATAGTCTACTTTTGGGAATAAAGTATGATTGTAAATTGGGTTGATAATGCCTATTTTTAGATGTAATGGGATGGGTTAAATTAGTAACACAAGCTGTCGACTGACATGTGAGAATCAGTCGATGCTTAAAAAAAGAATTGTAAAATCCTATAAAGTCAATTCAATCCGTGTGAAGATAACATAATATAGAACAGAAGAAAGCATAACACATATACGATGAAGACTAGAGAAAGGAAAAATACAAAGAGAGAGAGAGATACCAAAAACCAGAGATCATGAGATGGGAAAATAAGTCATTGAAGGTAAATAATATATAAATGAGATTCTGTAGGTTGTGTGCATAGACCAAATGCGTTCAATATTACTCATGGCAGATGAAGAGCGCCTTTGTGATTTTTCCTATATTGGTTTCCACGTTCAACTATGTGTCTTTATGTGTTTGATAATTGTGTATATGGTTGAATGAATATCTGTAGTGAATGAATCTACTAAGTATGTCAAGCATCTAAAATGATATGAATGATATGGAATGTTAATGAATGTTTAAAATATATATAGAGTATATGATGTGATGTATGTTGACGGATAAATATGTTATATTCTTTGATGATATATGTATGAAGATAGAAGACTATCCCCTGGTTTTGGTCAAGTGACTAGATGGTGCTATCATCAAGAAATACCCTGGAATCACTACAGAAACATGGTTATGGATGTCCCCATAGATATATCAGGTGAGACACCATCTTTGTCACAGGTGTTTCCGACGAGGATATACTCTATCGGGTCGGTATCTTGGGCTTTGTTGACAAACAAGGGATCTGAACTTGGGGCGACAGGAAATCACGCCAACAAATGGTTCCATTTTTGGGACCTGAATCATTGTAACATGGATATGGTTTGGCACTTGATGAAACCATAAATTCAAGATTGGGGTGATTATAAAGCATAAGAGTCTGCAAAAGAATAAATTAAAGGGTAATGACTAAGCCTAATGGAGTGGTTGGAAAGATACCTTTACATAGGCATTCATGAGATTTTATTTAGTGAATTTCCCATTGTATTGCATGAATGGTTATCAAATATAGAAACTCAAAAGAAAAAATTTCAAGGAGGAGCACCTACAGAGTGGAGTCCTCATTTGATCCAACAGATGAAAAGAGTTAGCAACCCTATATCTAGGGTTTTCGAATTTTGGGTTGATAGTATTATGGAGGGCTATATCATAGATATTGCAATCGACATGATAAATTCATATAGTGAAACAAAAAGAGAGTTCTTTAAAGAACCTAGAGGTCACTATATGAAATCCTTGAAGTTGTGGATAAAGATGTTGGTATGTGAAAAAGGGATCTTGAGAATGGAATCTTACGGATGTATATTTGTGCGTGGAGAACTGGGGTAATTTCGCAAGAAATATTGTAAGAAGAATGGGAGAGAATAATCTAAGATGTTTCCTATTGATAGCGAGACTGAGAAGGTGGTCTCTTGAGAATGGTAGAAAATTTCGATCAAGAAATAGAAGAAGGAATGTGACCAAGAGAGGAAGTTGTAGCATGACTAAAAGAAGGGGCTACGAATTGGCACCACATCTCGACAAAGAATATTGATACAAAGAAGAGGAATATCGAATTATATCTGGGGAAGAATAAGAATAAGAGGAGGAGGTTCTCAATCCAGATCAAGATTACAACATACCCACAACCATGCGTACATCTCTAGGACCTGAGTTAAGATATAGAAACACATCACCTAGTGGTTTTGTCAATCATAATAACTATAATAGTGGAAATAGCAGTCAAGGAATTCCTACTAGTGGAACCTTTAATTCAGTAATACCAAGATTAAACAGAATGGTTGGATATGATATAAAGTTGACAATATTTAATGGAAATAGGTTATAGGAACTTGAACAAAATTGGTTCCTATTAAAAGCTATATGAACAATGCGACAAGTTTAAGATGAGGCTATAAAAAGAGCACATATGATCACAACCCTTATAGGTTGTGCGCTTGACTTGTATAGGAAATTATCTATGGTTCTAGCAAGGATTCCCCAAAAATCATTAGATCAAATAAAGACGAGACTGATAGATGAGGTTAAGAAGCCTATTTCTCAATTGCAATGCATTACATAGTTGAAATAGATCAAGTAGTTACCGACTGATTTTGTTTGGGACTTTGACCAAAGATTTAAAAATATAATGGCTAAAGTGGGTTTTTAGATGTCATATGTCCAACATAAAGAACATTTATTGCGGGGATGCTACCGCATATCTAGGTTACTTTGATGCAACACAAGATTGTATCTCATAGTGAGGGTCTTGATACTATTATGAAATTAGAGGCTCCACAAGTCGAAGAAACTAGTGTGGGAATGATGCAGATACAATCGTAGCTTTCCAATCTCACATTGCAACTACATGATATCGAGAAAGGAAAAGAAGTGCAGGAGGAACTCTAGTGTACACGATGCAGAACGGAAGGTCATCATAAATATTCATGTCCATTGTTCATGAACTATCTTGCATCTAGCACACCAAATATGATAAATACACAAGGTATTCCTTGGTGTAGAATTTATCAGACTAGAGGACATCAGCCAAAAAAATGCTTATATTTACATAAAATAGTAAGTGGACCATCCACCCTATATAGTAAATTATGTCAATCAGTGGGACACGAAGAGAAATATTGCAAGGCATATCAGTTGCTGCAGGAGAAGACAGTCGACACATACTTGATGAAAAAGGATGAACATTTGCAAACCGAGTGAGCTTAGGCACAATACCCCCAGGAACAATACCCTCAACCCATGGTGGGTGTAATTTTTATAGGTCAAGGACGAGGAGGAGGGTTTGGTCAGGGAAGAGGCCAAGTCATTTGTTATAATTGTGGAAAACCTGGACATTTTTCCATAGATTGCACTAATCCTACATTGACATGTTCGTATTGTAAATCATTGGATCACACTGTTGAAGAATGTCTACAATGATTGCTAAGTGGTAGGATAGAAACATGGGAAACCAAAACCCACCCCATAATTCTAATTCAAACATTCAGAATATTTATGCTGAAACAAGGGAGCCTAATATTGGTTTCGTGACAATAAGAGGTGTTGCGATTGGAGGATATCAAGAAGCACCATATGGAAAACCAATAGTTTGATTGGAACAAAAAATAAATTACCATTTTATTTCCAGAAATAAAAGGAAGTATTCTTGGATGCTCGACATGAGTTCTTCAACAAAAATCAAGCATCAACTTCTATGACTGTACCGAATGAATGACTAATATTGAAAATGCCTCAAATATTTGAACAAATATTTCAAAAGAAACTGATATAGAAGGTTAGTAAGTTGAAACAATTCCTTAAAATTTCTTTAGCATTAATAGGATATAAAGATGCTATAGCATAACTATCAACTTTAGTCAAAGAACCTCAATTATATGTGCCACCAGAAAAGAGAGTTAACCACATTGGGAAAAGATTTAAAATTGGTCGTGAGCTAAGGATGAATTCCCATATAGGTGATTACAACATGGATTATATTATTCTATATTTAGGCTCATATGTTAATATTCTTACTAGAAAAACATGGGAAAGTATGGTAAATTAGAGACTAGTATGGTCTCATTTTCAACTGAGATTAGCCAATTAGTCAAAAGTTTTACCTATTGATCGACTGAAACAGGTTCCTATCGAGATAGAAGGAATTTAGACTTATGCATATTTTGAGGTGATAGATATTGCCGATGATCCGAATATGTATCCAACACTTCTAGGGATCAAGTGAACCATTGACAATCAAACTATTATCAATTTTAAGAAGAGGATGTTAACATTTGAGGATGTAGAGCTAAGGGTGGTCGCACCAATTGATCCTCTGGAAGGATAGAGGTATGTCGAGAAAGTAAATAGTGAAAGACAAGATGGATATCTGGACCATATATACAATATTACTTCTGCGATGGAAAACTTTGTAAATCCGACGACCAATGGAAAACTTAGTTGGAAAAGTATTAGTTCATGCTCATCAGATTTAGGAGAAGCTCTAGAAAACTGACAGAACCTACTACATGAAGTATTAATGCGTAAATGTGCAAGAGTTACAAAGTCTATGTGATGGGTAGGTACTGAGGTATGTGATATACCCACCTATAAAGTTTACTTGACCTAGAATATTTTCTTACAGAGTTTGAAGAGAAAGTATCTTAACCTCAACGCTTGTTATCCATGGATTTTGCATTGAAGGCTACACCCGTAATATGTTGGGTTGCACATAAGCAAACTATTTCAGAATGGCCTCAATGGTGAATATTGATGGAAAATTTATTTGGAGAAAAGGTGCTCTATAATGGTCAGAAATATACAAGACTGACTAATCCTGTAGACCATATTGAGCATTGTCGCGCAACAGGAATGGGCCCACCACTTCATACACACTTTATACATGATCCAAAGAAATTGGTATACGTCGGTTGAGATGCTATGAGGAACAATTGAGTGGGAATATATAGCTTCCAATTTCACGCATACGTTTGAATTTGTTGATGATAATACTTCAATTGATGCTTCTTTGCAAGTAATCAAAACTAAGATCTTTGAAGATATTCTCGTGTCAACGACAAATTTCCATCAAAGCAACATGAAATTATAGCATTGGATGGAGTGCTACAATATGATAGGTGAACCTGATGATAATGATACACACGACATAAATATTCCTGATTCTAAAGGTATTCGCGCAGTGGAAGGTTTAGGTATATCAAGTGACAAGTTTATGAATACTTTGAAAATAAAGAAAGTAAATATTGGTTCTCCAGAGAATCCAAAATTTGCCAATATCGGAGGCTACTGGGATTATGAGACTGTAGGAAATATTACAGACCTATTACATGAGTTCCAGGATCTGTTCTTCACTATTTTTTTTGTAAATGAAGGGAATTGTTGGAGATACATGAGAAATGAAAAATCCCTCTACGCCCGATGCAAAACCTATTAAACATCGACCATACAGACTCAATCCAAGGTACACGAAAAAATTCAATACATAGTTAGATAGAATGTTAGATGCAGGAATTATAGAACTTGTTGAAGAATCTGAATGGATTATTCCTAGGTAGTGCAAGACAAGAAAATTGCTGAAATCTGTATCTGCGTCAACTTGAGAAATTTGAATAATGGCTGCCTACATGATCCATTTCTTACTCCATTTACAGATGAAGTATTAGAGAGTGTTGTAGGAAGATAAATATATTAATTTACTGATGGATTCTTTGGTTACCATCAGATCCGGATTACAAAGGAATATTGACACAAAATAACCTTTGTGACAGAATGGGGATGTTTCCAATATACGGTAATGCCCTTTGGAATCAAGAATGCTCCTGTTATTTTTTCTAGAATAGTTGTAGTTGTTTTTAAATACTTCATCCATAAATTTCTTGAGTTATACTTTGATGACTCGACGATATTCGGGATAGTAAAAGATCACATTGAGAGTCTTAGAATGATGCTCGACTGATGTTGACGGTTCCATATTTCCCTAAATTTGAAAAAGTGAATTTTTTGTGCCCCTTTTGGAATATTTCTAGGTCATGTGGTTTGTCAATATGGAATACTAATGGATCCTATAAATATTGTGATTATTTTCGACTTAACACCATCCTCGACAGTGAAATAATTGAGAACTACATTAGGAAATACACACAAAATACAGTGTATTACAAAAAGTTCATCAGAGGATATGGAAAGGTTCGTTAGGTGATTTTTGAGGTCTAAAATGGGCCTCATAAGGGAAACAGTAACATAAGAGTTATAATAATAAAATAAAAGTTCTAAATTTTGGAGGGGGAAAAGAAAAACTACTTTTTCTTGTTGTATATTTGGCATATCTCCTTATCGATTCACCCAAATTTTGAGTTTCAAGACTCATTCGATGTGGAAGTTAATTCCACATCCAAACCATACCCACACTACATACTTTCGAGGTACCCATGACACCCAAAAATGAAAATTTCAATTAAAAAAATGTATTTATGTTTTTTTATTGAAATTTTCACTTTTGGGTGTCATGGGTACCTCAGAAGTATGCAGTGTGGGTATGTGTTGGATGTGGAATTTAATTCTGCATCCAACGAGTCCCTAAACTCAAAATTTGGGTGAACCCATAAAGAGATATGCCAAAAATAATATAAGAAAAAGTATTTTTTTCATTTTCCCTCCCTTTTCTTTACAAATTTTACCCTTATGGTTGAAATCATCATCTTGAATCCTATTGGTTCTTATAAAATGAATTTTAATGGTACAATTTTTGTTTTGAGGCCCATTTTGACCTCAAAACTCCCCTAATGACACCTCCTATGGAGAAATTATTGAATAAAGATATCAAGTTTCAATGGAATGAGAAATGTCAAGAGAGTCTGGATATCCTTAAGAATAAGATGGTTATAGCACATATACTGGTCTTTCCAAACTATAAAAAAGAATTTCATGTACATGTCGATGCATTGTCTATCACGCCAAGTGTTGTAATTTTGTAGTCAGGGAAAGGTTTGATTGATCATCCCATCGCATTTGATAGTAGAAAATTGTCAACAACAGAAAAGAACTATACCATGACAGAAAGAGAAGGACTTGCTATGGTATATGCTCTTCAAAAATTTTGACATTATTTGTTGGGAGGACATTTCAAGATGTATACAGACCATTTTTCATTGAAATAATTTGTTAACAATCCAGTGTTGGTGGGGGGGGGGGGGGGGGTATTTGTCATTGGATTCTCCTATTCCAAGAGTTTGACTTTGAAATATTATCAATACATGTCGACTGAATTCAACACCAGACCATATGTCGAGGCTAGAAAGTGGATAAGAGATTGGTAATCTCGATGATAGTATTCTTGACGCATAATTATCTGGAGTCAAGATGCTTGATGTTCACTATAGATATATTATACATATCTTAACTACATGATATGCACCAGAAGGATTTAGTACTGCCTGGAAGAAATAATTAGTTGTGAAAGTTGCAGATTTCCTATTGATCACAAGACAATTATACAGGATGGGACCAAATGAAATCCTTCATCGTTGTTTCTTGGAACATGATCAATCGATGGTATTGAATGAAGCACATGATGGTTTCAAAGGAGGCTATTATGCAGGAAAAGCAACAGTGCGTAAAATATTACAACAAGGATTGTGGTGACATACTTTGCATGTAGACACTAGAGATTATTTTTGTAGATGTGATATCTGCCAAAGAACTGGAAAACCGTCACGATGAGATGAGATGCCTCTAGTACCACATATGAATTTACATTCATTTCAAAAATGGGATATTTTATTTGTAGGTCCCATTAATCCATCAGGTAAAAAAACAAGGGCATGTTATTATATAATCATTGTGACAGACTACTTGACTAGATGGGTTGATCAGTGCTAGTAAATGATTGTACTACTGCGACTAATACAAGATTTATGTTTGACCATGTAGTGACCCAATTTGGATTCCAAAATATTTTGATAAGAGATCAAGGAACACATTTTGTGAATCAGTTGATTGACAAATTAACTGAGGAATTTCAGATTCAACACCAAAAGACAACACCATATCATCTACAATCGAATGGTGTTGTCGAAGCATTCAATAAGATTTTGGAAAATGCATTGACAAAAATATGTAACGTACAAAGAGATGATTGGGATCATAAGATACATGCAGAATTATGGGATTATCATATTTCCTACAAAATTTTTCCAAGTCAAACTCTATTTCAATTGGTGTATGGACAAGAAGATGTCGTGCCACTAGAATATATTGTACCCAGTCTAAGGATAACCACGATTAATGAGATGACCGATGTTGGATATATAGAAGAAATATTGTCATATCTTGTGCACTTGGAATAAGAATTGTTTGTCACAAGATAACATCATAATGTTGAGAGGTAGCGACAGAAAGCTTGGCATGACCAACATATTAAGTATAAGCAGTTTCAGATGGGAGATCTTATTCTTCTATATGACAGTAATTTTTTGAAGAATTATGGAAATATTATAACACATTGGATGGGACCATATGTTTTCATTCATATTAATGAGGGAGTGTTGACAGCCCGAGATTGTAGGCTACTAGAAGATCTACAAGGAAATCAACAGAAAGAAATAGTCTGACCAGAAAGGCTTCAAATTAATCCCACATAGAGACGATTCTATCCCTAAGTTGTTTTGGATGACTAATTCCTATGGATACGAGGCCTCCTCTAGCACAAAGGTTTTTAGATCAATAAGATCTATTCTTAGGACAAGTGAGAAAGGTTCGGTGTAACTGGTTCCTAGGCTAACTGTTTAAGAAAAATTAAACAGAGTGTGTAACATATTTAGAACAGGACAGTTGTAAGATATAATAGGTAACAAGAAACTAATTACTCAACATACAAAAATTTAAATCAATATCAATATCTGTGACCAACTTTAAATAAACCTAAATAATTATAATTGCAAATCTTTATCCAAAATGTTATAGATATACAACATGTCCAAGAGGTAATACTAATTAACAAAGTATTGGGGATTAATGACTAGTCATCATCTGTAAAATAAACCATCTGAATGAAATGAATACATTCATTCAATGCACATTCAATGTTTCAATATTGTAAGGAAACATCAATACATGAACCAACACATCAATAGGTAAACAACCAATAATCAATATGCCAAATAGATGGAAGAAAGACTAACATTCATTGAAGACAATTGATGAATAACCATAGAACATAAAATAAAATAACTGTGTAATTTTATTCACTTATAAAACATTAGAAAGTACAAAATCACAAGATTTCTTGTTATGCGTTTGGAAGTCTCCTCTTATATAGATTCTAGGCTAAATCCCTTAGTTCCTCCCTCAACTTGGGAAATACCCTCCCTTTAAATAATATTACAAAATTTACAAAAAAGGAAATTTCCCAAGATATGGGATTAAAAAATAATTTGGTTTCATGGTTTACCAAGGGCAGAATGCCACTTAGCATATAGGTCCATCAGATCCTTTATGTCTTGATATTTGGCATGTTCTAGGTGTACTTCTGTTCTGCACATTTGAGATTCAATCTCCCTCTTTTCAACCTTCTTCCACTCTCTGAGGTACACCTGTATTCTCACCATTGAAGTATATGGTGTTTCAATCCACCTCGTGATTAGTTGGATGGTGAGCTGAGTAATCTCCTAGATCTGCTCCTTGGTTGTAGAAAACTCCCTTTTGATATATTCCAATTTCAATTTCGGGGAAAGTTCCTAATCAATTGGATAAAAAACGACATATCTAGAAAACCAAGCAAAGTTTCAACAACAAACCACCTTCGTTTGCATGCCACATGTCCATTCTTGATGATGGATTGCACTGCATCACATATGCTCTCCCAGGTCTCAATTGTGACTTCATTCCTCTTGGTCTGAAGCTTGTCCATGAGTGGCATATCATTTTATATGTCTTTAATGTGCTTTTTCCACTCTAGTATATCATCAAAATCCTTTATTGCTTGTTTCCTGCAGGTATTATGATCATACAAGACATCTGAATGATGATCAAACGTATTACACAATTCCTGCATTTCATTAAAACCTCTGTACAAACTAGCCATGGTATGGTAGAATTCATCATGGATATTGTAGACTAGTTGCTTGAACTCTTCTGCTGTCAATTTGGAGAAGGAAGGAACAAATAAAAATAACTAAGATTCCTTGATTTGTTTCTCAAGGGTAACAATCTTTTCTTATTGTTTTTTATTCAACACATCTAGTTTCTCAACCTCCTGCTTGAGGTAATCGTTCTTATTTTGTAACTACTTCAACTTATCTTCATGCTTTTGCTTAAAAAGCATAATATCCTGTTGGTGATGTGCCTTAGCTTTCACCAAGCCTTGTTTAACCTTTTGTATCTCTTATTAATTATCCAACAAGTCCTTATTCAGTTGTGAGACTAAATCAAAATTAGCCCCTACAAAGGCCCGCACGGAAGTTGTTGTGTCTAAATCCCCTTGCTTGATGTTATGGGAATCCACCTTTGAAATAACTTGATTGAGGATAGGAACCTATTTAACTGTGCCTTCCCTTGTCCTTTTGGTTCCATTTTTTATCACAACTTTGTCTTTCCTGCTTCAAAAATATTTTCCTAAGGAAACTACAACATCTTCACCAAAGTCTGTGATTTCTTCTGAAGTTGAGATGGTTTTTCCTTAAGTAGTGACCAGGGGGTTAGGTTGGGATTTGGAAATAAGAATTTCCACACTTATGGGTGAAATGATCATAGGAGAAGTAGGGAAAATGAGTGCAAGGGATAGTGAAGAAGTGGGATTAGGTGTATCAACTTGGGGTGAAGAAATTGTAGAGATGGAAGGAATTTCTAATTGGGAAAATTGAGAATGTGAGGATGTTGGAGTAGCATGGAATGTGGGAGAGGTCAAGGGAATAGGTGAAGTGGAAGGGGAGGTTGGATTGGGAGTATTTTCTAATACTGAGGGATCCATGGTGGTGTCCTTAAGAATTGGGGATAAATTTATTTTAGAAAATGATGAATCAAAGACATTCTCAGATACCTGGGTGCTATGGATAGAAGATGTCATAGAAGTGAGTATATTGATAGGGAAAATAGATGGGACACTTTCTTCCTCTAAGTCACTATGTATTTCATGAATTTCAATATCAGCTTGAGGTGGAGGTTCTACATGCTAAATTGGAGGGACTTTCCTGGGTACTTGCTCTTGTGGAGAAAGTTGCAGTGGTGGCACTGGTTGTTCTTACCTAGGCACTTCTTGAGGCATTGGTTGTGGATCCGCAGTTGGTGCTTGTTGTACTTGAACCTTTTTGGGAGAGATTTGAGTATTTTTCTTCTTGGAATGGGGTTCAACCACTTATGTATGTGCCTATAACTATAAACTCATCTTCTCAAGAGTCTTCTTGAACTTTGCCCCTTTTTGCAAAGTCTCTATCATCTCTGAAGGTTGTGTTCTGGAAGGACCTTCAAGAACCCCCCTCACCTTTGTCCTTGGATTTATCAACAAGGGTAGAAGAGGATATAGTTGATTTCTCTTGGGATTCCTTTTCCAGATTATGTCTCTAAATATTTTCCTCCATTGTGAGTTTGACCTGCCTGAAGTGTAAAGTGGCAGTTTTCAGATCCTTTCAGTATCAGAAAACATGAGCTTTGACTGTGTGGCTAGAAATATTGTTGAGAACTTGTTGGAAGTCAACAACTCCCCTGTAAATAGAATCATTTGGGTCATCCTAGTGAGCATAAGGGATTTTAGAATGCTCCTGTGCAAGATGGATAGCCAAATAAGACTTAGGGTCATGCATCCTTTTCGAGGCTCCCCCAAAATTTATCTCTACAATTGCTTTACCAAGAATGGTGGCATGAGTGGAATTCTGTATTGTAAGATATCCCAAACTCAATGGGAATTTGGGCCAAGATTTTGTTACACCAAAATCCTGTCACCATCATGTGATAAGACCTTTGACATACCTTCTTGCCCTGAAATCCCAACTTCTCGAGTGAAGACTAAATGGTTTCTTATCAGTCTATAATACAAATTCCTAGCACCGTTCATGCTCCCTTATCCAGGAGCGGTACCCCTATTCACACCGCTTTTCATCGGTTGTCCACAAGTGATGCCACCACCTGTCACCCTTGGTCCATAGGCAGTTATTACCAGAACCGCTCTGTCAAATAAGGAAAAGTGCAGTACCCTGGGTAAAAGGGTAAAAAGAGAAGCTTCTCGAGGCTTCTAGATGATAAACCTCAAGATATCTCTTATCCCTACTACTATGGGTTGGTTGAGCTCGAGATCCCTCATCCTAGGATCTTAGAGGCCACCTCACCCACTAATTTCTCAACCATCTCTATCCATTAAAGCCCTATATATATGAGCTTGTAGCCATGGTTGAGAAGAGAACATTGAAGGTATTGTTATGTTGTTGGACTGATTCTTGGCCCAAGATCATTTGGAGAGAGCATAGAGAGCTAGAATCAGAGCTTTTGGGGATGAAGAGTTGGTTTCATGGAGATGCATGTCAACACTAAGGCTTGGTTGTAAACTTCTTCATATTTCTAATGCAAGTTGATTTTCTATCCCATATATATTGTTGATGTTTGATTTCAGATATATATTGCTAGATTCCTTAGTCACTAGCATAGATTAGTAGATCATATTCTGGTTGCTTTGATCTGTTTTGTGTTGAACTCTTTTGCAGGTACACAGGTGAAATATCAAGGCCTTGTATTCCAAATATCTATGGCGTCTAGGGGGAGTTATCAACCCCTGTGATCTATTTGTTCTAGATCTAAACCATTCAGACCAGTGGAACACCTTGTTGTCCGTAGGAGGTGAAATATTTCGATCAAGAAATCTGGCGACACTGCTGGGGATTAGTTGTATTCAATTGTTCTGATCGTCCTTAGTTTGCAACTCTTATCTGAAATCCAGGCTCTGTTTTCTTCAACTCTTTACAGTCAGATCTACTTTTTGATTTGTATTATTTGAGTTTGAAATTTCCAAATTTGTTCAGATCTGTGTTATTTCAATTTTTTATGCTTTGTTACCATATTGAATTCAACAATATCCATCTTGATCTAGTCTGTTTTTTATCTGATCCATTGTTCTCTTGTTGTTTTGGCCATCTACAGGGAACCATCGGAATTCTTTGTACGAGGTGCGGTGCCACCGCCTAAACATAGTGGACAGTAAGTGGTGCCACCGCCTGTATTCGGTTAGAAAAGAGCGGTGCTTCTTTGGAAACACTCTTACAACACCTACAAAGCGCAGTACCAAGTAGGCATTAGTCCAAAACCCCTTTTTGCTCATTTTTCTTTGTAAAAATTTGGAATTTTGATTGCTTTCAGTTCTATTATCAGGCTTGTGTTATTGAATCTGATGTGTGTGGCTTGCTACTTTGATGGTTTAAGATTGATTTTGAGTGGAATTTCAAAATTTGTTTAGTCTTTTTTATTGT
Source organism: Pseudotsuga menziesii (assembly GCA_001517045.1). Taxonomy (NCBI): domain Eukaryota; kingdom Viridiplantae; phylum Streptophyta; class Pinopsida; order Pinales; family Pinaceae; genus Pseudotsuga; species Pseudotsuga menziesii. The sequence continues at coordinate 82,197 of LPNX010622007.1, forward strand.
TCATCCGCTTCTTACTCATTGGTTGTGTTTAAAGAAGGATCTATTGTTTTCTGAAAGTTAGGGTGCTCATTGAATTCTCTTTTCGTTGCATGTACTAAAAGAAGAACATTAGATTAGATTCTAGACTTCATTTCTTGCTTGCATAGTAAACTTATTTTTCTTCCCTTCAAAAAAGAAAAGTTTTGCTTGAGATTAGGACATCATATTTGAGCGTTGGATTCGGGTTTTATGATTGGCTTCATAAGCTTTCAATACATTTACGATCTTTCGTCTCTCATGCATATAGGACTATCTTGATCAAAATAAAAAAAATGGTAGTTTTAAGTTAGATTTGCTTATGTTTTTAAGAAATTTGAAAAG
>LPNX010622007.1:83158-154016 GCA_001517045.1 Pseudotsuga menziesii
CATACCTTGAGTATATCAGGAGACCCCACTAGGGTACCTTATCTATCTGAGCAAAGCCCTTTGGTTGTCTTGTTTGGAGCCATACACCGAAAACAAAATTCACCTACCCACGTACCCTCGAGGTATATCGCGAGTGGCATCGGCTTGACAATCCTAGTGAGAGACCTGACTTTTGAACTCCTGTCATTTTAAGTCTACTTGTTTTGACCTATATTTTGAGTAGGGAAGTATTTTGGTGTGTTTTTTCTATATTTTCAGACCCTAGGTTAGATAGGAACTGTACACGCTGGCTGAGTTAAGACAATCCAGGAGAGTACGGGGCTTGCAACCTGATTTCACTTCTGTTTCAGGAGAAAATCCAATGGAAGCTATTGAACGAGGAGCTGCTACCACCTCCCAAGTGGGAGATCATGTGGTGGTAGAAAGTGGAGTACCATATTCTTCACACTTTCCTCCCTTGGTCCAACAGCCTTCCTGTGAGGATTCATCGCTCCATCCTCCTGCGGAAGATCATGTTGATGATACCCGTCCGGATTTTGGTCCTAATGCTCCTTTTTGGGAGACACCTATCGTATAGGCCATTGCCTCATTTGGCACCCATGTAAGTTCTCCTGAAAGTGAAGAAGAACGCAGGAAATATTGTGCTGCTATCCTCCGTGCACAAAAGGTAGAAAAGCAAATTGACAACATACTAGGCTCTTCACCAGTCTGTTCCACATTCCCTCCTGTGGGATATCATTCACTAGATGATTCTATGAGACACATTGAACTGATTATAGATCATCCATTAACAACCCACAGCCCAGGTCAAATTTCCACCCCTCTCACCTCTTATGTTATGTCTGATCCAAATCCACCCAGATCATTTGCATCTGGGGCCAAACCTTCAATTCCTGTGTCTTCAGTACCTTTGAATGCCGGGGGGCAACCCCCGACACGACCTACGTTATCTGATCCTAGAGTTGTACCCAATCAAGAGCACACCTCTAACATAGAAACATCTATATTTTTTGTCCCTCCCACCCACACTAATGTGGTAAATCCCCCATCTAGTTCAGGTCAGCCCTTGGGGGCACAACTTGTGGCCATTCAGTCTTCTAGTGGTTATGGTTATCAAATACCTGTAGGTAATCATCCATCTAATCCTACTAGAATTCCATTCCCTAGAAACACTTTTACGCCATGGGGGTAACCCAACTGGTCTTACATGCTAGCCATGGGAGGGATACCCATACATACTGCGGGAGGTACGGGAGGACCACCTTATGGAGGTCCTCCCCCTAGGGGACCTAATGGTCCTAGAGGACCTGGTGGCCCTCCTCTTGGTCCTGGCAGTCCTAGTGGTCCTGGGGGACCTGGTGGATTTCCTACTTATGGCTCTAGAGGGTCTGGTGGCCCTCCACCTACTGGTTCTGGTGGTTCTGGATGCTTCCTACCTCCTGGAGGTTCTGGAGGGTCTGGTGGTCCGCCTCTTGGTGGTCCTGGTGGTCTCGGTGGTCCTTGTGGTCCTGACAGCTCTGGCGGTCCTCCTCCTGGAGGCCTTGGTGGTCCTAGTGGTCCTAATTCTAGAAATCAACCCCTCATGGGAGGATTTCCCTGTATTTCTTCCTCACAGCAACCTGTTTTTCAGTCAACCTATGGCCCTACTGGTAATTTCATGCCATATCAATATTACCAGTATGTGCAGCCCAATAGACAATTACCTTTCCTTGCAACTTTGGACTTGCCTGATTTGTCCAAGTTGATTAATGATCCCATTCAACATAATCCCTCATGGCCTCCCATTCCGGTAAAGTTACCATCGGACATTCCAAAATTCGATGGGAAACAGGGTGAAGATCCGCGGAACCATGCCATGACTTTTCATTTGTGGTGTTCCTTGAACTCCCTCATGGATGATTCCGTCCGGTTACGACTCTTTCAGCAAAATTTAACTGGCACAGCCGCGAAGTGGTATATTGAACTCCCACGACACTCGTTTGTGGATTTTGGCTTGTTGGAAACCGTATTTCTTATGCACTTTCAGCTCCCTATTCGTTATGAAACGGGAACTGATCTTTTAACTTCTCTGTGATAGAACACCTCCACCCACATTTCTGATCATATTCATGAGTGGAGAAGGCAGATAAGGATTATTAAGGCCCCTATTTTAGATCAGTTGTTAGTTGATTGGTTCACTAAGTCCTTGTTGCCTCCTATTGCCCAAGATGTGGCTATGGGCCCTGCCATTATCGAAGAGCAGAATATTAGTCGGGATCAGTACCTAGACTTGGTCTATTTCCAATCCGGGACCCTTTATGACCTGATTCCTCAAGCCCCTCGCCCCAGCACTGACCCTGCCAAGCCATCAACAGAAGTATTTGTTGATAGGATTGTTGGTTCAATCCAGTCCCCATCCGTAGCAAAACCTGCCAAGCAAACCCAACCTGCTACTCCTTTGACTCCCAAGGTTTCCACCGAGGTCAATTCTATTCAAAGTACTCAAACCTCGGGCAATAAAAAGAAAGGTAAAAATCGAATTAAAAAACCTGGAAACTAGCAGGAGACCCTGCAACCAGCCCATAATGACAACAACATAGGGAAAAGGAAGGCTAAATACCCTTGTCTGTTATGTGGTGGTGACCACTTCTCTAAGGAGTGTCCTCGTCAGGATGAAATCTCCTAGTTTTTGAAGTCTAACCCCGCACCTACAGTACTTATGGATCCTTTCCCTTTTCAACAACAGCTGGTAGACCACATGTTGAACCAGGTTAACTCTAGTTCATCAGAGGAAATTCGTATGATGTCCTCATATACCATCCATCTCCAAACTTGAAGCCAGAATTATGATAAACCCACAGATAAGCAAGAAGACCCATCTTCTCCAAGGAAAGCTCCCTCCACTAGTTCTCCAGAATCCTCGTCTACTATTCCCTTGTCTATCGAGAAGCCTACTCTTAACATGATTTTGTGCCCACCAAAGAGTACTCTTCAGAAGGCTGTCTTTAATCCCAATGCTTTAGCTGCTTAATTCTATAATGTGGTTGAAGATATTACTCAAGCACCTTGTGCGATGTCTACCTTAGAAGTACTCCAAATTTTCCCTACACAGTGCAAGAACTTGTTGACTGCATTAGGAGCTATAGACCCAGATAACACTAACTTGATTCACTTCAATGTTGAGAACTATAAACCTATATTACCGCATAAAATTTCTTTTCAGATTATTACGAAAGTAGTGGGAAAGAAAGTCTTTCGAACAGTGCTAGATGAAGGAGCTTCGACCTCGGTGTTATCTCTGACTTGTTGGAAATCTCTTGGCTCTCCCGAGCTTGTTACATCACCTACAACCCTTAAAGCCTTTGATGGACAAGGATTCCAACCCTACAGCCTCATATCAGCCCTTGTGATCGAGCTGGGGGGAAAAACCATTTCCATTCAATTAGAAGTGGTGGATACTCCTTTAGATTATAACCTCCTTTTAGGAAGGAATTGGTTCTATGCCATGAATGTCGTTGCTTCAACAGTATTTCGAACGGTCCAATTCCCGCATCTCGGGAGAATTGTTACTATTGATCAGCTTGATTTCTATATGCCGGATGTTACTACCTCTATGGCTAGTAACATCCCCATGTTAGGTCAGTCCCCTCCTCCTTACCAGTTGATTGGGGTAGGTATGTTGAAGGATTCATCCCTTATGGGGATTTTTCCCTCCACTCCTCCTAGCACGGATACCGCGACAGTACATATGATCGCTTCATTTGATATTGCACCCTAGGGCACAAATGTTGTTGATTCCACCTTGTTGAGCCTGCACAAAGCTATGTATGACACCATTCAAACTTGTTCTGATGATCACACTAATGACATTCATTTAGTGGCTTCGGATCCTTACCATTTACCGTACTGGTTAGTCCCTTCTCTTCTGGTTCTAGACTATCTCTTTGTGACTTTTCGTTCCGACGATTCCATTATAGAGATCATGAACATGGGTGAGCTCATCTGGGAGGATCGCCATCATAGATCCATGTTCCTCCCCAACACTAGTTCGGGCAGCTATGATTTTTCATCCTTGTTTCCTACTGATATTGTCAACGTTCCGCAAAGTTCTATATTGTTGCAAGATACAGATTCTAAAGGAAACCTTTGCAACATTACTCAGACGAACCCAATTGACATATCATCCAAGCCTGATGTTATTGAGCATGTTCATGTTGGGAAGACCTGCTCCACAGATGAATCTGAAGCATATAAGGCACTTTTTAAGGAATTCCATGATATTTTTGCTTGGTCCTATGAAGAGATGTCAGGGATTTACCCTTCCATTGTGGTCCATGAGATTAGAACTTATCCCATGGCTAAACTTGTCAGGAAGAAACTTAGGCAAGTCCATCCTAGGAAGGCCACAGCTATTAAAGCTGAGATTGAGAAACTTCTGAAAGCTGGTTTTATTTATCCTGTACCTCTGACGGAATGGGTATCAAACATTGTCCCTGTCAATAAAAAGCAGGGCACCATTAGAGTTTGTATCAACTTTAGGGATTTAAATAAAGCTTGTCCCAAAGACAACTTTCCTACCCCACACATCGATCAAATTATCAACAACTATGCTGGAAGTGTCATCTTTTCATTCATGGATGGATTCTCCGGCTACAATCAGATCAAGATATTTCCCGCCGATCAGCATAAGACGACATTCATTTGCCCATGGGGAACCTTTGCATATAATAAGTTTCCTTTCGGCTTCAAAAACGTTGGCACCACGTTCCATTGTGCGATGTCCTATGCATTTCACTACATTAAACATATTGTTGAACCATACCTTGATGACCTCCTTGCTCATTCACAATGATGGGAGGACCACCCTGGTCATCTTCGAGACATATTCCTGAGATGTCGTCATTATAATATATGGCTCAATCCGCATAAATGTCACTTTTTGCGTTGAGACAGGACGTCTGCTTGGCTTTGTGGTATCCAAAGATGGCATCCGGATCGATCCTTTGAAGATTGCCGCCATCATTAATCTACCAGCCCCAACTACCATCCTTGAACTCCAAAGTTTGCAGGGGAAGGAAAAATTTCTTCCCCATTTTGTGTGCAATTTCGCTGAGAAAACACACGGTTATATGCATCTCCTTAAGAAGAACACTCCATTCTTATGGGATGACTAGGCCCAACATGCCTTTTATATTCTTAAGCATGATTTGACTCATTCACGCGCTATACACCCCCCAGACTATTCAAAATATTTTCTCTTGTATATCACTACCTCTTCTACTACCATCGCCATGGTTTTAGTGCAGGACAATTTCCACGGTCAGGAGCATGTGATTTATTACGCCAGTAAGAATCTAATTGATTCTAAAACCCGTTATTCACATGTGGAGAAGCTAGCTTTGGCCACGGTCATTGCTATGCAAAAATTTCGTCACTACATTTTGCTTCGCACTACCACCGTATTGGCAGAACAGAACCCAATGTACTACATTCTGACTCGTCAAGTACTCGGGGGCAAGTACTCTCGTTGGATCATCATCCTTCAAGAGTTTGATCTTGATTTTTCCAAGGCTACATCAAAGAAATCCTTGGTTTTTGTCGAGCTTATATGTGACCTTCCCTGTGCTACCACGGAATCTGAGCCCAGCGGTTCATTTTTGGATGAATTCATGTTCCTAATTAGCACTACTGATCCTTGGTATAGAGATTTGTTGATTTATCTCCAGACCCAGCGTTTTCAACCGCATCTATCTCACGATGATCGTCGCCACATTCATCACCACACAAAATACTACCTCATCTTGCATGATACCTTGTATAGACGTGGGATTGACTCCATTCTCTGGCGATGACTCACTCATGAGGAGGTTGAACACGTGTTAAATGATTTCTACTCTGGAGCCTGTGGCTGTCATTTATCTAGGATGGCTACAGCCCAAAAAATTCTTCGCGCTGGCTATTTCTGGCCTTCTGTCTTCAAAGACTGTCATGAGGCTGTTAAGAAATGCCCACCATGCCAACATTTTTATCCCAAAAAGCGCACCCATCCTGCTCCACTTCACCCTGTCATTGCCATTGGCCCTTTTTCCAAATGGGGGATTGAATTCATGCATTGTAAACCTACCTTAGCCGGGGGGCATGGTTACATCATTGTAGCCATGGATTATTTTAAAAAATGGCCTGAGGCCATGCCTACATATGCAGAAGATGGTAAGACAGTCGCTCTCTTCTTGTTCAATCATATCATAGCTAGATTTGGAGTTCTACAGTCCATTGTCACTGATCACAGATCCCATTTTCGTAATCAAATGATGGAGGAATCGAGTGCCAAGCTAGGTTTTCGCCATGAAAACTCTACACCGTATTATCCGCAAGCTAATGGTCAGGTAGAGGCCATTAACAAGGTTTTGAAAACTATGCTTCATTAGATGGTTGGAGATCATAAATCCAATTGGCATCTTGTTCTTTTTTCCACTCTTTAGTCTTATTGGACTTCCGTGAAAACAGCTACTGGTTTCACACCATTCCAACTTGTCTATGGACTCGAAGTTGTCTTTCCTATTCAATGTCAGATTCCATATTTACAACTCGTCATCGAACTTCTCCCAGACACTTCCGCAGAGGAAGCGATATTTTTGTACTTGAATAACCTTGATGAGACTCGTAGAGATGTTTCCTTGGCTAATGAGGCACATAAGAAATGCGTCAAGGTGCAGTATGATAAATCCGTCCAGCCTCGTGTTTTCAACGAGGGTGACCTAGTTTTGACTTATGACTAGAGATATGACAAGCTAGGAAAGGGTAAGTTTGAGTCTATGTGGTATGGGCCTTTTGTTATTTCCAAGGTGTTAGAGAAAGGAGACTATGAGTTGGTGGATTATGATGGAATCCCTTTAGGGAAACCTCACAATGGGTTGTACCTGAAAAGGTACTATGCCTAGGTCTTCTTGGATGGTATCTTGTATATATGTATATTGATTGAATTTTAGTGTGTTTTCAGTATTTTCAAGATGGTTTTGAGTTTTGGTGCCTGCATCTGTTTATACCATGTTTTGGTCATGCAGATGGCTTTCTAAAGCTTCACTGATGGTGCTTGCCACCACACCTTGAATCTAGCCTCGGTTGCTTGGGTTCTCTATTCCCTAGCTGAAGATTTGGTCAGTTCAGGAGCGGTTTACTTAGGTCCCCCTACTAATAACATCACCGAGTATGAAGCAGTCATCGATCTTTTGACTGAAGCTGCCTCCCAGGATGTCCATGATCTAGTAGTTTTGATGGACTCTCAGCTCGTGGTTTGTCATTTAAACCATATCTACACCATTAGGAACCTGGTGCTCCTCCGCCTCTTCCGGAGGGTACGTTTGTTAGAAATATCATTTGGAACCATTACATATAGGCATATCCCTAGGGAACATAATGTAGTTGCTGATTCATTGGCTAATTACATCCTAGATTGGCATATTGCCCATTCATGATGTTAATCAAACATGGTACATTGTAAATAAACATTTAAAGACACATATAACTCATAGAAAATGCATTCATCCATTTGAAACATATAAACATCATGTAAAAGTATTTATATATATATATACGAAAAATGTTACAAAAAATAGGTCCCGAGACCTCTTCTGAAGCACGTAGGTTTTCAGGCAAAATCATCATACAAAAATCCTGAAGCTATCAGCTTTCAATATATATGTCTCATCTACTAGTGGTTCTTGTGGTATCACATCACTGCTCGAGCCACCCTGCGGAGTAGCCTGTTGAATCGGCCTGGTACTCCCACCGTAGATCTCTGATATCTAGTCAAGATATCATCTATGTCAGCATCTTGGATGTCCAGAGTCAACCTCTCAAGGTTCTCCTCCAACTCCCCGGTGATATCATCACCCTGTGGCACGAAGCGGGCTCTGGCTCGCCTGTCTAATGAAGATGCTCCTCTAGGCCTCACTACTCCAACATCTGCATAAAGACAAACAGGTCTCATCACTTATCAAAGAAATAATAAAACATGAAAAACATAAAAAACATTTTTCATCTTTAGGGTTTCTTGTTTCTTACCAATTTCTCCCCACTTCCCTCCAGGTGGGAGTGGTAGGTTAGGATCACCTGTAAAATCTGTTCCCGCATAGGCATAGTCCTCAACCATGAGCATCTGATCCCGCAGCCATCTGAAGAATGCATCACCGAACTTCACTCTACCCCTACCCGCTCCTGTGCGATCCATGACTTGGACCCACCTCAGCATGCGGGGGTCCCATGCTCTCACACTCCAAAAAGCCACCTGGGGCCTCATCTGGGGGACCCGCTCAAAGAAGAAACAAGCTAAGATGGAACCAAAGCTGAATTTCTTCAGCTCTACCTACCGACATTTAGTCAACTGATCCTTGAATATTGGAAGCAATTCTTCCACCCAGTTGAACACCGTAGGTTCCATTGCCTCTAGGGCATACATGATATGTTCCTTAGAAGCCTGATGTACACCCTGGCTCCCTGCCACCCTCTGCATGGTGAATAGAATGATCCGTAGAGCCCTGTCTATCTATGAGCTCTCTGGTGGTAATGTTCCCGCCATGGGAACCAATCAGTGAGATAGGGGCACCCCGTCTCGATAGGCCAATCAGGAAGTAGATGTCCTCTACCTCCACTGTAAGTATATGTGTCCCCACCTCAAAATACTACTGTTCTGGATTCCACATTCTCAGGATGTGCTCCAGTAGTCTCTCGTGGGACACCATGCTTGGTGTTCGGAAGAACTTTATAATTCCACAATTCTGTAGTGCAGCAATACACACTAGTTTCCTTTCAGCAACGACATCCTCATCATCATGAGTTCTTTCTTTCCATATCACCATATTTTGGAAGCCTTGACCTGCCAAAACAACAATGGTATACATCAATATCATCCTTAAATCATTATAAATCAAAAGTATGAGCTAATTTTGTATATATCATTGGTTAAATTTCTCCACGGCTGGCACCGCCTGTGCCCCATTGGAGACAGGCGGTGGCACCGCCTGTTCACCTTGTCTTTGGTGCGGTTCTCAGGAGGTACTGCCTATCCCGCAAGGGGTAGCCGCGGTGCTCGTAAATAGGATTTTAGGGCTTGCCAGATAGGCCTAAAACCCCATCAAATCCCAAAATCAAAGCTATGAAATGAAAGAAGAAGGTCTTAGCTCTTACATGCAACTGACGAAACTAAAAACGGACGATGGAAACTCCCGGTATCAGCTGTGGAAGATCTGGCTAAAAAATGCTCCAAGTGCTCTTTGCCAAGAGGTAAATAGTGAAATTTTTGGTTTTTTACTATTTACTTTCCTTATATAGACATTTTTTTGGGTCTGACTTAGTATAGTTTTGATATTACATCATGTTTTGGTCAAAATCTATTTGTCTTAATCCCATAATGTTGATTTTGGATGCCTTTAACACTTGTTTATGAGTTGTCTACATGTTGAATTTAGTAAAAGCTTTGGAAAGTTTGTTTATGGCTTTTCGTACTTTCACAAAATGGAAAATGCCATTGAGCATTTATTAGGACACTTTGTCACGCTCGTTAAAATGTAGTACCAAAGTCTTGAGTCCGTTTCCGAATCTTTCTAGGCTCGTAAAATACAACATTGTGTAAAGAAATGTTATGGAGTCTTCTTTTCACATCTTCTTTCAGACTCCTTAAACATGAAAAGATAGTCGAGTCCATTTTCAAATCTTTCCAAGCTCTTAAAAAGTGACATTGTGTAAAGAAACTTCATGGAGTTCTTTTAAACCCTTTTCAGACTCCCTAAATATGAAAATATCATCAAGCGATCTTGTCTTCTTCATGGTAGTTAAAGTATTTGAAGAGTCGTTTATCCGACGGTAGGTTATCGCTTTCTCGGTTCGGATAGTACTATTATGAGAAATGAATGCTCCAGCCAACCATGATTGGAAGAGTTCTCTAAGGTATGATTTTATACTTTTTCGGGCCTTAGAAACTAAATCATATGAAAAAGGACCCCCATGGATTCTTCTTCTGTATTCGTTCAGACTCTCTAAACATGAACGATACCGAGTTTTCTTTCAGTGGACTCATTAAAAATTAAACATTGAGAGACCCATTTTGGGAACGAACCCATCCTCTCTCAGGTTCGTAAAACATATGAGATTGGACTTGTCTTCTGACAAGCTATATCGAGTGTTTGTTACCCTCTTTGAACTCGTAAAACCAAAAAGAGGCACTCATCGATCATGATGGGGGAAATGGGAAAGGGAATCATTTTGCAAATAATGGAAGTTGTTTGTCATTACCTTTGAACATGGCACTTGTCTGCACAATCATGTCAGTCAATTAGGTATTCAGCTGATCTCCGTGACGATCCACTTTCATGAGTCATGTCAATCCTTTGAGTCTTTCAAAAGAAGGCATTCTCCACTGTCGCATTGTGTATCTATCTTGTCCATTCATGCTACCAAGTCATTTTGTCGTGCTACCCGATGTTCAAAGGGAATCTGAAGAAGTCTTACCTCTATAGTATACACAGCCTTTGTGTCAGTATCTTTGAGTCAGTCATATGGTTACTATGTTCACATCATTCTAGAACTATGTTCCAAGTTTTGTGTCGTCGATGTGGGACTCATCATGGCCCTCCTTTGACGAGACTATTCCCGTCGACGTCAGCTCATCATCCAGGAAATAGTCTTAGAAACAATATTCAGTAGCTTGAGATTTGTATGCCTTAATGATAGATTCTCTCGCTCTCGACATTGGTTCACATCATTGACCCTTGATCGATATAATCGACTAGGTGTTCGACATCAGGACCTCTATTCACACTTAGTAGATTGTACTAGGGTACCTTGGGAATCATTGACATTAATGGTGATCTCCCTCGCACTTGTTAATGGTTCACATCATTGGCCGGTAATCAAGTGGTTTCTACCATGTTCAACTTCAGATCATTGTAATCACATTGATATAATCGTACTTTGTGGAAGATGAGACGAAGACCCTGGGTATCTGTTTAAAAGCGCTCATTACTTTTTCCCCAGGTTGCAATGGATTTTTTTATATCTATCATGGATCCACATTTTTATGGTCGTGGCTATGCTCAAATTTTCATCTCTATGACATAGATCTACATTGTATGTATGGTAGCTATGTCCAAGTTTGATTCCTCTATCACATGGATCTACGCTATATTCTAGTAGCCATGCTTGTTTATTCCACTCATGGATCTGCCTTGTATTGGTCTGCAGCTATGAGTTTGGTTACTTATGTCTATGAGTCAACATACTGATGTAATTTAGATTCCTACTTGACTGCATGCTCCGATCGAGCCAAAATTTTCATCTCCTGGCAACTACTTGTTCTCAAAGCTCTCATTTATCGTATCACTCTAAGACTCATGCTTTGGGGGGCATCCTGTTACACCAAAATCCTATCACCATCATGTGATAAGACCTTTGACATACCTTCTTGCCCTGAAATCCCAGCTTTTGGAGTGAAGACTAAATGGTTTCCTATTAGTCTAGCATACAAATTCCCAGCACCGCTCATGCTCCCTTATCCAGGAGCAGTACCCCTGTTCGCACCGCTTTTCATCGGTTGTCCACAAGTGGTGCCACCGCTTGTCACCCTTGGTCCATAGGTGGTTATTACCAGAACAACTCTCTTAAATAAGGAAAAGTGTGGTACCCTAGGTAAAATGGTAAAAAGAGAAGCTTCTCGAGGCTTCTAGCTAATAATCCTCGAGATATCTCTTATCCCTGCTATTGTGGGTTGGTTGAGCTCGAGATCCCTCATCCTAGGATCTTAGAGGACACCTCACCCACTAATTTCTCAACCATCTCTATCCATTAAATCCCTATATATATGAGCTCATAGCAATGGTTGAGAAGAGAACATTGAAGGTATTGTTATGTTGTTGGACTGATTCTTGGCCCAAGATCATTTGGAGAGAGCATAGAGAGCTAGAGTCGAAGCTTTTGGGGATGAAGAGTTGGTTTCATGGAGATGCATGTCAACACTAAGGCTTGGTTGTAAAATTCTTCATATTTCTAATGCAAGTTGATTTTTTGTCCCATATATATTGTTGATGTTTGATTTCAGATATATATTGCTAGATTCCTTAGTCACTAGCATAGATTAGTAGATCATATTCTGATTTCTTTGATCTGTTTCGTGTTGAACTCTTTTGCAGGTACACAGGTGAACTATCAAGGCCTTATATTCCAGATATCTACGGCGTCTAGGGGGAGTTATCAACCTCTGTCATCTATTTGTTCTGGATCTGAACCATTCATACCAGCGGAACACCTTGTTATCCGTAGGAGGTGAAATATTCCGATCAACAGATTTCCTTTTAGATGAGGGAAGTTTTAGAAAAATCCCATCAACCACAGTCTTAAAAGATATCTCATGCAGGACCATCCAATCTAGGACTATTCTTGGTAGCAGGTCAACTGTATTGCTACCCCAAATTCGAATGTATGAGAAATACTCTCCCACATACCAATCACCCTCTAAAGCAATGAACACTCTGGCCCTTTCAGAAAAATATGGAGCGTCTGCTCTGAAAAGATTTTGATACATGGAACCCATGAAAAGGTCACAAATTTCATATATCCAATGAACAAAGTTGTCATCCCACATGTCTGAACAATAGATATGCACCGGTTGTTAGGTCTTATTCAAACTCCAACCCATGGATGAAAATGAATAAGTTGTGCAGAAATCATCCATTACATATCCCGACATATAGAAATTCATCTTCCTTGAAGTTGATGTTTTCTAATACTTTTCAATCTCCTCTTTCAGATTCACATCAAGAACCTGTTCCCAATTGAATGTTTCTCCTATAAGAAGGAGATGGTGAGCTATCGGAACCCATTGGACTTTAAACAATGAGCAATTCGGTAAACCATATAGCCGACATAACATGTACATGATCAAAGAATAAGGTTCCCTGAGCCATGAAACAGGGTAGGAATTTTCTGCCTTAGGGACATATTCTATTGGGTTTTCCATCCAAGATTTTACCACTTCCTCTAGGTTGAATTGAGACTTGATTGTGTCGATAAATTTGGAGAAAAGAAGTTGTTGTGGCGGGAACAGAGCATAGGATCTAGAGAAAATATCAATATGGAAGGAAGCCACTTGAGTACCAATATGGTCGGTAAAGGAACACTCCTTAGGGTTAGCAAGGTCCAATTCCCACTTAATAGGGTCTGTGTAGGGAATAAAAGGAGGTCGAGTAGCAATGTGGTGGAGCTGGGAAATTCTAATTTTTGTGCATGCAGGCTGGTCATGGGAAATTATGGAGAAATCATCATTGTCGAAGATGACATAAATCCTCTACTAGTCCAGGTGAAGGGTTTCAGAGACTCACCCACTGGTATTAGTGAATACACCAACGTTGGGGTCTTTGGTCTTCTGCTCTTGTAGAGCAGTATTAGACCCGATATTCCTTGACATTTTGGAAGTAATTTCTAATTGAATTTTTGATAACATGGTTAAAAAACCTACCAAAGTTTGGAAATAATAGAAAAAATGTTCGTGAAGGAAAAGGACTTACTGGTAGAAATATTGAGGACCAGTGAATTTGTAAGCTAGGGTGAGAAAAATCAACAGTAAAATATCAAAACGCAAGTGAAAAATGGTAAAGAATTGTAAATTCGAATGAATTAAATAAATCAGAGCTCAATGGAAAAACAACTCTGAGTCGTATATCTTACATAAATAAATGGTTGATATTGGAGTGGGATGTTAAAAATGTGGAAACTAAAAGACCCGAAAAACTTGAAATCTATAATTTTCGTAATCCTCAATTTGCGGGTTGGAAAAGTCGTAGGTTTAATTTTTATATCGAGTTTCTGCAATCTACAATCCACAAAATTATGGGTTTCGGGTTGCGGAACGGAAGGAATAAAATCATGCAAAAATATACTTTTTCGCAATCTGCAATCCACATTGCAGGTTGCGGATTGCAGAACTGAAAAAATGAAAAAAAAATTCTAAATAATTTTGGTAATTCACATTCTGCAAAATTGTGGAAAGACAATATTTTATAGCAAGAAAAATCTAACTCTTACAATCCACAATTGCGGGTTGCAGGATGCAAAAAGGTGATTTCCAGAAAACCTCCAAAAAAAGTACTTCCGCAATCCGCAATTGTGGGTTGTGGAATGCAGCTTGCAGAAATGCAAAAGTATATGAAAAAGGAACATGGCACTTTCGCTATCCATAGAACAAAAAAAAACAAGGTTAATAAGTAAATTTTATTAAGTCCAAAAAACAACACTTACAGTTTAGAATTCCCATACAAAGATCATGGCTTCAAAATTCAAGTAAAGGATAAAGGGGATCCCATTTTAACAGCTTGAAATGGGATCTGTTGTTGCCAACAACAAATGGTGACTCACTGGGTGAAGTAGTTATCTCTGTACAGCTTTTCCTAAAAATTCCAAAGAAGATATGTCATTGTAAAAAGATGTTTCAGTCCATAAACAAACATCAAATTCAGGAAAACACGACTAGATGTAGTATAACAATAAATATAATTGCCATATTACAATCCCATAATCACTGATAGTAATACTCAACAAATGAACAAGTCTTAAAAGTAGTAAGGTATCCCTACAAACATGATGTCAGTAGCAAGGGTAGTTTTGGATAAGGTTCACATGAAACCTTAGATCTACCTCATGATCATCAAACCAGTAATGACCTTGAATATGGATTTTTATTAAGAATATATGCAAGAAATTCTCTCTCTCTCTCTCTTTTTGAATGACAACTTAGTTGCAACAAGACCACTTTCTTGGTAAGGAAAAATGCCACACACATGTCTTACTTGAAAACTGAATAAGCTAGCTCTTTCAAGAGACTCCTTGTCTTTTGTCTCTTACACCAAAATAAATTACCATGGCCTGGTAACCACCTATTAGTATATTCAGTCCAACTAAGATCCATCACCATGGTCAGGATGGCTTTTGATAAGACCCCCTGTCCTTGAATACAACCAGTTGTGTTACAAAAGAAAAACAATTTTACAAATGTAAACTTGCAAGCCATTACCCTGGCTTGGGAACTAGCTAATGGTAATGTCATTCACTGAGTATGTCTATGAACATGATAGGATGGCTTGTGATAAGACCCCCTATCTTGCAATTTACACTTGTTAGGGTATTTTTACTAATTCCAAGGTGATCAAGGTGAGCTCATAAAAGAACACAGGTTAAAGAGGCTATTAAGGACATGCTGCCAAATGACCACTAAAGCACCTGGAAAGGACACAAGAGCACTCCTAAAAACTCAATAATAATCATGAGGTTAAAATATAGTGATCATGAGAACTAAAGATCCAATTTGAAATATTTAGCATAGATTATTGATTGCATTCCCATGAAGATACTGGTTCAGGCATAAACCAAGTGGAGATGTCAGACATATCCAATTTGAAATTTTCACAGTTAAAACGTTCTAGGGATAATCCACTTTCACCAAATGCAGCTAGGTATTGTAAGCATGCAATGTTTTGTAAAGAAATGAAAAAATAAATCAATCAAAACAAACAAAATCAAAATAAAAACCAATCAAAACCACACCTATATACAGGTTAGAAACACTTACCTCAAGAAAAATACTTCTTGAGGAGTTGGATGTTCGTTGGATAAGCCTCAGAAAGACCCTCCAATGTCTACAAGAGGAAAGTACCAGGACCAATATTTTCTGTAATAATGAATTGTCCCAACCAGAGATGCTGAAACTTTGTGTAGTCTCTTTTGTCCTTGTGGGTTTTGTCCCACTTGAGCACCAGATCCCCAATCCGAAAAATCACAACTAGTGGAGGATTTATCATCAAACCATCTTTTTACCAGTTGGTGGTGGTGATATAGCTTGTTCTTGTATTTCTCCCTCTCCTCTTCTAATTTAAGAAGAGTATCAATTCGATCTTCCAGAGGGGAGGATTTGTCATCCCGGGAACACGATTGTGCAATGTGTAGTGATGGAAGAAGAATATTTGATGGTAAGACTGAATCTTTTCTGTAAACTAAGCAGTAGGGAGAATTTGCGATTGCAACCTTAGGAATGATATGGTCTTCCCATAAGGAATTAAAAATATTTGTATGCCAATCGTTGTGGTTGGTGGCCACAGTTTTCTTCAAAATATTGATCAAGTTCTTGTTTGACGATTCTGACAAACCATTACCTTGTGGGTAGTAATTAGCAGATTAATTCACTTTAATCCCCTTTTCAAGGACATATTTAGTGACATCAATCAAATTAAAATAAGAGGAATTATCAAAAACCAAATATTCAGGAACCCCAAATCGGGTAACAATGTTACTCTCTAGAAAGGATATGACTGAGTTGGTATTAACGACCTTAAGTTGGATTGCTTCTACCCACTGAGTAAAATAATCTGTTGTAGTCCAAATGTACTTATGCTGCAACGAAGAGGGAGGAGTAATGGGACCAACAAAATCTAGTCCCCGTTGTTGAAATGGGTACTGGACAGTGACAGGTTGAAGGGGAAATCTTGGCTTCTTTAACTTACCAGCACATCTTTGGAAAGGATCACATTTTCTGACAAAGTTGTGTTCTTCTTTGAATAATGTGGGCCAATAGTATCCTTCTCTTAACACTTTATGGGATGTAGTTTCTCTTGATAAGTGTCCACTTGCAGTTCCTGCATACATGCCAACTAAAAGTTTATCAGCTTATGATTTTTCAAGGCACCTGATAAAGGCACCATCATCATTTTTCTAGAATAACACATTATCAATGAATTGATAAGGTGTTTATTTCATTATGAGTGTCTTATGCTTCTTGAAGTCAATATTTGGAGGGTAATACCAATGAGTGAGATGAAATTTAATATCATCATACCATTCTAAGGACGGAGAAGAAATAACATCAATAGTGTCAACATACATGTCTTCCTCTTGAATGCATTGTTGTTCCTGCTCTGGGTTATTTGATTGGGATTCCAACAATCATAAGCACTGCCCCTTGACCATCTTGGTAGGATTAATATCCAAATTATACTCCTGTAACATAGTCATCCAGTGAGCTCTCTTTTCTCCTAACTCATTTTGGACCGACACGTTTCTTATGGCTGCATATGGGACGATCACCTTTGTCTTTGACTTCAACAAATAAGGCCTGAAATGATTCACATATTTATGAACAACATAATCTTGCTTGTCAACCTGTGTATAATTTAACTCGACCCCTTTGAATGTAGAAATCATGAAAGAAATCAGGATCTCTGCGTTCTTTTCATTTTTCTGTGTGAGCAAAGCAACATAAGAAACATCAGTAGCGAAAGTATATAAAATGAAATCTTTTGAAAAATAGGGAGGCATCAATGCAGAAGCATCCATTATAGCCTTTTTAATGTTAGTGAATGCATCCTTTTGGATTTCAAACCATTTAAACACAACATATTTCTTAATCATATCCTGAAGTGGTCTAACAATTTGTACAAAATTGGAAACAAATCTCCTAACAAAATTGATATTCCCTAAAAAGGATTGCATGGCTTTCTTTGAGCATGGGAGCCTAATTTTCACAATTGCTTCAGATCTCTCTGGGTCAATTATTATTCCATCCTTTGAAACAATAAATCCCAGAATTTTTCCTTCGGTGACTGCAAAAATTGATTTCTTAGGTTTCAAGGAAATGCCATACTTCCTACACCTCTCAAAAACTTGCCTTAGTGCCAACAAATGGTCATGCCAGTTTTTAGAGAAAATAGTTATATAATCTAAGTTAACAACATTAGATTTCTGCATCAAACCTCTGAAATCTATATCCATAGATCTTTGGAAAGTTGCACCAGAATTGATTAGCCCAAAAGGGATTCTCCTGTAGGAAAAAGTGCCCCAGGGTGTTCTGAAGGAAGTCTTAAGCTGGTCAGAGTTTGTGATCAAAACTTGATTGTAACCTGAAGATCCCTAAAGTAGAGAAAACATCTATGCACTTGGAACTCTTTGCAAGATTTTTTCCATTAATGGAACAAGGTAGTTGTCCTTTTCAGATGATCTATTCAAATTTCAAAAGTCTACACACAATCTGATTTCCCCACTCTTCCTGCAGACATGAACGAGGTTGGAAATCCATTGGGTGTGTCTGACAGGGAATATGATTATGCATTTCAAGAGTTTCTCAAGCTCTTTCTTGATAGATGGTTCGAGACTTGGATGCATCTTCATCAGATTCTGTTGGTAGGATCTTGCATCGAGATTTACGGGTATGTTATGTTGCATAATAGAAGAATGAAAGGTTTTTGATATCATCATAAGTCCATGCGAAAACATCCTCGTATTCTTTGCATAATTTCACTAAATCCCTCTTCTCTTTAGGAGAACAAGTAAGCCCTATATTAATGAGCTGAGGATTCTTCTCCTTACCAAGATTAACAGTCTTATAATTTAGAGTAGAACTATGAGTTTTGCAATTTGGATTTCCTTTGAACTTATATTGCAGATCATAGAATTTTTCTAAATTGAGGACTGATTTAGGGATCAAGTTGGAAGGAAAATTATTATCAGCAAGGATAATTTTAGGGGTGAAATTTATCCCATGGTATATTTTTCCATGTTTTTCTCCAAAAAAATATTCGCAAATTTGCATTTTTTGAAGCCCTATTTCACCCAATTTTGATGGGGTGAATTTTTTTCACCCTAAAAATTACCAAATTATTATACAAACGATATAAAATCCTTAGAAATTGAAATATTTTTATAAAAATGTTGCCAAATATTTTATAGTTGACATTTTAAGAATTGGTAACATTCGCCAACATTTTTACACTTTAAATAAGTATGCCATCTTTAAAATCACCCCTGATTATCAGACAGACACTTTTCATGTTCAAATTCATCTATAGAAAAGTATTTAAAAGTGTCCTAGGCTGTGAGGAATTCTAATATTTGAACATCATCATCAAATATTTTCCAACTAGTTAGATTATCGGGTATGGAAGGTTTGTACATCAGTTTGATAGAAAAGGTGTCCGAAGATAGGCCTTCCGGTGGAATGAGGCTAGATGCAATATTTGCTAAAAGGTGTGCATCAAAATTTTGTGACCTTGGTACGGATTTAATGTTAAAGGATTTGAATGAACTCGTCATGTCCCTAACTAAATTCTGATAATTCAAAATATGAGGGGATAAACAATGGATCTAATTTCTCACCTATTTGACTATAATTTCAGAGTCTCTGTAACATTGAATGATTTGTGCTCCCAAGTCAATTTCCTTCCTAAGCCCTTGTACCAGAGCTTCGTATTCTGCAATGTTGTTGGTACACTCAAATTCTAGTCTACAAGCAATTATCCATTTGGTGCCCTTAGGATCCATGAGTACACAACCTGCATCAACACCATATTTGGGCTTAGATACATCAAAGAAAACTGTCCAAAAGGACAAATATAATCTAGAATTTGTATTGACATTAAATACATTATGTACAATTTCTCCGGAAAATGGAATAACCTTACAATTGTCGATTTTTGACATTGTATCAATATTATGATTAGGGGAAAGATCAGTGGGAAAATCGCCAAAGTAAGAGTTGAGGGTGCAGTGTTCAATGGCTCTGTTCATACAGACTGCAGGTTCACTTGGATCATTTAGATTTGTGACTTCCTGTTTCATGAAAGGCTCTCTATTGATCTTAATCTCATTAGGACTTCCATTATATGGCAGCCACAAATGTGACCATTCAATAGCAAAATATCCTTTTAGATTCTCATACTAGTCTCTAATTAGCCACATACCATATGTCTCAGAAACATCAGCTACTACAATTTCCATTGTATGATGTATTCTAGGGTCTACAAACAATGTTGAAAGAACGTCTTTGAGCTCCCCTAGGAACTTTACTCTAGATCTGTCTAAATAAACTATTTGTGTAGGACAAGACTCCCAAGTTGCATTTATCCTTATACAAATAGAAACAGGAATAACATTTGATGATTCCCCTGATTCGATCATGCAAATGTGGATGTTTCTGTTAAAGATCTCAAAATTTAGCAAAAAAGGTGGGACCCTTTTCGTACTAGACCTTTGAGTACCAGGATTAGTGCAGACTTCCAAATTATGATTCTGAGCTTCTCTAGTTTTGTTTAAGACCATATTCTTAGGTAAATTTTCTCTAATGGATGGTATTTTGAGAATTTCAAAAAGGGATATATTTTCTTTATCCCTGTTTAAATCGTCTACCAAGTTATACTCGACTTCGGGGATTAAATTTTATTTTGGTGGTATTGCTTTTCCTATATTCACAGTAGATGTTGATGGTGGCTCATCCTATGGTATTGGGCCTCTACTTTTGGTATTGTAGGAATGTTGCAAATAAAATACAGCTTCAGTATCTTCTTCTTCCTCTTCCAATGGTATCTCTAAAAAACAATTAAAAGTATTTACATATGGGTCACGTTCTTCAGTAGGAGGCATTGTTTCTATAACTTCCTGTCTGGTATCATCATGCAAGTTTTGATGTATGGAAGTTAAGGTTTTAAATATAGAGTAGATCTCATCAGAGGTGAGTGTCTCCCCCTGGTTTGGAAGAGGTTGATTTTGTGGAGGCTAGTAAGGTCTTCTAATGGCAGCCTTGCCAAACCTCTATTGTTCACATGATTGTCACTACTAGCTCTTTTAAGATCTACCATGTCATTAGAAATATTTTGTAACTATTTCTTCATGTTATCCATTTCATAAGGGTATTGTTCAGATTTGTGGGTTTAGTAATGTTCTCATGCCTCCTTCCAAATGTCGAAGGATGGTTTGTCTCTTGATCATGGTTATCTTTAATACCAGACATATCTTTAATACCAGACATATCTTTATCTACTATGACAGCCTCCACAAAGACTGCTTGCAGAGTAGCTTTATGAGTAGGTTTAACCCACATAGCAATCGAAGCGGGAAAACTCTTAATGTAATAGGCCACCAATAGTTCTTCGGCACAAAGAACCATGGCAGGTATCATGTTCTTTAAATAGGAAAACCTTTGATTGAAATATTTAACTCCTTCCTTTGGTTTTATCTTAAGAGAGGATACCTCTATGACAAGGTCCTCTGGGGTGCTATCATCTCCAAACTTCTAGAGAAATAGTGCCTCAAACTGTTTCCAAGAGTTAATAGAAGCTACTTCTAAAGAAAAGTACCATGATGAATCCTATCCCTCAAAAGAGTAAGGAAATAGTCTACACATCACATCCTCATAATTTATTACACTCCTCAATCCAATGGCTTGCATGTAGTTCTTAACATTATCTTCAATAGGGATCCTATCATTTTGGTTGAACATGGGAAGCCATTTCTCATGATTTTTGGGTAATTTATGTAATTGACCGAGGATAAATATTGTGTCGAGGTCAAGCCAAGGTTTGTTGAGGTCATTATCCATTGGTCTCTCTGGTGGATCTAAAGATTCTGAGGAATTTTCACTATCTAAGGATTGTTCTGATGAAGATGGAGATGGATTAGGTGGTGTGGGTGGTGGTAATCCACCAGAATGGTTGTTAAGATGTGGATCTTCTAGGGACTGGTCTATGTATTATAACAATAGACTCGCTTGAGCTTCAGGGGTCTTTCCCTATTGTGTAACAAGAGGTAAAGTAAGATTTAAAAGAGAAGAATACAAAACATTACTGAGACTATGAACTGCCTCAGTTCCTGGCTCCACTCTTGCGGTGATATCATTATTGTTTCTTCTCCATTGTTCAAGAGTTAGGATTCCACTATTGGGTGGTGTAAAAAGGGCTTTAGGTCTTCCAGTGGATCTGTCTAAAATAGGGGTGGTAGGGATCGGTGATTGGCCTTCTGCAAGATTACCTGCAGACGTAGAATCTTGTACATGACTCCTAGTAATGATAGGTGATTTGGTAGGAGGAGGTTTGTTTGTGTTTTGTCATGACATTTTTTTATAATGGCCCTCCTTATAGAGCCATTTGATGACGACCCTGGCTTGTAGGTTGTTGAAATATCTACAAGGTAGTCAACAAAAGGAAAGGCTTCGAATCAATCCCACGTAGAGATGATTTTATCCCCGAGTTGCTTGGGATGACTAATTCCTATGGATACGAGGCCTCCACTTGCACAAAGGTTTCCAAATCAATAATATTTGTTCTTATGACAAGTGATAAAGGTTCAACGCAACAAGTTCCTAGGCTAACTCTTTAAGAATTCTTAAACAGAGTGTGTAACAAATTTAGAACATGAGAGTTGTAAGATATAATAGGTAACAATAAACTAATTACTCAACGTACAAAAATGAAAATAAATATCAATATCCATGACCAACTTTCAATAAACCTAAAAAATTACAATTTCAAATCTTTATCCAAAATGTTATACATATAAAACATGTCCAAGAGGTAATACTAATTAAAAAATCAGTATTGGGGATTAATGACTAGTCATCAGCTGTAAAATAAAGCATATGAATCAAATGAAGACATCCATTCAATGCACATTCAATGTGTCAATACTGTAAGGAAACATCAATACATGAACCAACACATCAATAGATAAACAACCAATAATCAATATGCCAGATAGATGGAAGAAAGACTAACATTCATGAAATACATTTGATGAATAACCATAGAACATAACATAAAATAACTGTGTAATTTTATTCACTTGCAAAACATTACAAAGTACAAAATTACAAGATTTCCTATAATGCGCTTGGTAGTATACTCTTGTATATCTCCTAGGATTAATCCCTTAGTTCCTCCCTCAAGTTGGGAAATACCCTCCCTTTAAATAATATTACAAAATTTATAAAAAAGGAAATTTCCCAAGATGTGGGATTGCAAAATAATTTGGTTTCATGGTTTTCTAAGGGCATAACGCCACTTGGAATATAGATCCATCAGATCCTCTATGTCCTAATATTTTGCATGTTCTAGGTGTACATCCATTCTGCACATTTGAGATGCAATCTCCCTATTTTTGACCTTCTTCCACTCTTTGAGGTACAACTATATTCTCACCATCGAAGTATAGGGTGTTTCAATCCACCTAGTGATTTGCTGGATGGTGAGCTGAGTAATCTCTTGGATTTGCTCCTTAGCTGTAGAAAACTCCCTTTCGATATATTAAAATTTCGATTTTTGGGTAAGTGCCTGATCAATTGGATCCAAAAACAACATATCCAGAAAAACCAAGCAAAGTTTCAGCATCAAACCATCTTTGTTTGCATGTTGCATGTCCATCCTCGATGATGGATTGCACTGCTTCACAGATGCTCTCCCAAGTCTCAATTGTGACTTCAGTCCTCTTAGTATGAGGCTTGTCCATGAGTGGTAGATCATTTGATATGTTTTTAATGTGTTTTTTCCACTCCAGTATATCATCAAAATCCTTGGATGCTTGTTTCTTGCGGGTATTATGATCATACAGGACATCTGACTGACGCTCAAAGGCATTATACAATTCCTGCATTTCATTAAAACCTATGTACAAACTAGCTATGGTCTGATAGAATTCATCATGGATCTTGCAGGATAGTTGCTTGAAATATTCTACTGTAATTTTGGAGAAGGAAGAAACAACTGAAACTAACTAAGAGTCCTTGAGTTGTTTCTCAAGGGTAAAAATATTTTCTGTTTGTTGTTTATTCAACATATGTGATTTTTCAAGATCCTGCTTGAGGTAATCATTCTTATTCTGAAACTACTTCAACATATCTTCATGCTCTTTCTTAAGGAGAAGAATCTCCTATTGGTGATGTGCCTCAACTGTCACCAAGTCTTGTTTAACCTTCTATATCTCTTGTTCTTTATCCAACAAGTCCTTATTACGTTATGAGACTGAATCAAAATTATTCCCTACAAAGGCCCCCATGGTAGCTACTGTGTGTAAAACCCCTTTTTTGATATTAGGGGAATCCACCTTCCAAATAACTTGATTGAGGGAAGGAACCTATTTAACTGTGCCTTCCCTTGTCCTTTTCATTCCCTTTTTCATCACATCTTTGTCTTTCCTGCTCCAAAAATATTTTCCCAAGGAAACTACAACATCTTCAACAAATTTTGCCATCTCTTCTGACGTTGAGATGGTATATCCTTGAGTAGTGGCCAGGGGGTCAAGTTGGGATTGGGAAATAGGAATTTTCATACTGATGGTTGAAATTATCATAGGAGAAGTAGGGAAAGTGAGTGCAAGGGATGATGAAGAAGTGGGAATAGGTGTATCAAATTGGGGAGAAGTAATTGTAGAAATGGAAGGAATATATAATTGGGAAAATTGAGAATGTGAGGATGTTGGAGTAGTGTGGAATGTGGGAGAGGTCAAGGGAATAGGTGAAGTGGAAGGGGATGTCGAATTGGGAACTTCTGCTAATGCTGAGGGATCCTTGGTGGTTTCTTCAAGAATTGGGGATAAATTTATCTTATAAAAGGAAAATTTAGAAAATGATGAATCAAAGGAATTCTTAGATATCTGGGTGTTAGGGATAGAAAATGTTATACAAGTGAGTATATTAATAGGGGAAGTAGAAGGACCACTTTCTTCTTCCAAGTCACCATGTATTTCATGAATTTCAATATAATCTTGAGGTGGAGGTTCTACCTGCTGAATTGGAGGGACTTTCATGGGTACTTTCTCTTATGGAGAAAATTGTAGTGGTGGCACAGACTGTTCTTCCCTAGGAACTTCTTGAGGCATTGGTTGTGGATCCACAGCTGGTGCTTGTTGTATTTAAAATTGTTTGGCAGATAGTTGAGTCTTTTTCTTCTTGGGCTGGGGTTCAGCCATTTTTTTATGTTCCTGCAACTATAAACTCATCTTCTCAAGAGTCTTCTTGAACTCTACCCCTTTGTGCAAAGTCTCTATCATCTCTGAAGGTTGTGTTCTGGAAGGACCTTCAAGAACCCCCTTACCTTTGTCCTTGTATTTATCAAAAAGGGAAGAAAAGGAGCTATCTGCTTTATTTTGGGCTTCCTTTTCTAGATTATGTCTTTGAATATTTTACTCCATCATGAGTTTGACCTGCCTCAAGTGTAGAGTGGCAGTTTTAAGATCCTTTTGGTGACGAAAAACATGAGCTTTGACTGTGGGGTCAAAAATGACCACTGGTTGGAGTTCAACAAATCCCTTGTAAATATAATAATTTGAGTCATCCTAGTGAGCATAAGTAATTTTAGAATGCTCCTGTGCAATATGGATAGCCAAATAAGACTTAAGCTCATGCATCCTTTTCAAGGCTTCCACCAAATTCATCTCTATAATTTATTTACCAAGAATGGTGGCATGAGTGGAATTCTATATTGTAAGATATCCAAAACTCAATGGGAATTTGGGACAAGATTTCCTTTTAGATGAGGCCAATTTAAAAAAAAATCCCATCAACCACAATGTGGAAAGACATATCTTGTAGGACCATCCAGTTTGGGACTATTCTCGGTAGTAGGTGAACTGTATTGTTGTCCAAAATTCAAATGTAGGATAAATACTCTCCCACATGCCAATCACTATGTAAAGCAATCGATACTATGTAAAGCAATCGATGCTCTGGCCCTTTCAGAAAAAGCTGGAGCGTATGCTTTGAAAATATTTTGATACATGGAACCCATGGAAACGTCACAAATTTCATATACCCGGGGAACAAAATTGTCCTCCCACATGTCCGAACAATATATATGCACTGGTGGCGAGGTCTTAGTCCAACTCCAACCCATTACAAGAAATGAAGAAGTTGTGCAAAAAACATCCATTACATAGCCCAACATATAGAAATATGGCTTCCTGGAAGCTAATGTTTTCTAATACTTTTCAATCTCCTCTTTCAGATTCACAACAAGAACCTGTGCCCAATTGAATGATTCTCCTATAAGAAGGAGATGGTGAGCTATCAGAAACCATTCGTATTTAAACACTAAGCAATTTGAGATACCATATAGCCGACAAAACATGGCAACGAGAAAAGAATAAATTTCCCTGAGCCAGGAAATGGGGTAGGAATTGTCTTCCTTAGGGACATATTCTATTGGGTTTTCCATCCAAAATTTTACCACTTCCTCCAGGTTGAATTGAAACTTGATTGTGTTAAGAACTTTGGCGAAAAGACGATGTTGGGGCAGGCCAAGAGCATAGGCTCTGGGAAAAACATCAGGATGGAAGGAAGTCACTTGAGTAGAAATATGGTCGATAAAGGCATGCTCCTTAGGGTAAACAAGGTCCAATGCCCACTTAACAGAGTCTGTGTAGGGCATAAAAGGAATTCGAGCAACAATCTGGTGGAGCTGGGAACTCCTAATTTTTGTGTACGTAGGATGGTCATGGGAAATTGTGGAGAAATCATCATTGTCAAAGATGGCATAAATCCTTGAACAGTACAAGTGAAGGGTTTCAGATATTTTCCCACTGGTACGAGTGAATACATCGACGTTGGGGTCTTTTCTCTTCTACTCCTATAGAGCAGTCTTATACATGGTATTCCTTGACATCTTGGAAGCAATTTATTATTGAATTTTAGCAACCATGGTCAAAAAACCTACCACAGTTTGGAAATAACAAAAAAACAACCGTGAAGGAAAAGGACTTACCGGTGGAAAGATTGAGGACCAACGAATTTGTAATTTAGGGTGAGAAAATACGTAGTAAAATCTCAAAACACAATGAAAAATGCAAGTAAAAAATGGTAAGGAATTTGTAAATTCGAATGAATTAAATAAATCAGGGCTCAATGTCAAAATAGATCTGAGTCGTAGATCTTGCAAAAATAAATGGTTGAGATTGGAGTGGGATGTTAAAAATGCGGAAACTAAAAGACACAAAAAACTTGAAATTTGTGATTTCTGCAATCCGCAATTTGCGGGTTGCGGGTTGGAAAGGTCACAATTTTAATTTTTATATTGGGTTTTTACAATCCACAATTAACAAATTTCAGGGTTGCGGGTTGCAGAACAAAAGGAAGAAAAGCAAGAAAAAATATACGTTTCCACAATCTGCAATTCGCATTGCAGGTTGCGGGTTGTAGAACCAAAAAGGTAAAAGTTTGTTTTTTAAAGGATTTCCACAATCTGCATTCTACAAAATTGCAGGTTTCAGATTGCGGAAAGGAAATATTTTATAGCAAGAAAACTCTAACTCCCGTAATCCGCAATGCTAGGTTGCGGGATGTGGAATGGTGATTTCCAAAAAACCTCCAAAAAATGGACTTCCACAATCCGCAATTGTGGGTTGCAGAATGCGGGCTACAGAAACACAGAAGTATATGAAAAAAGAACATGGAGCTTCTACAATCTGCTAAACAAAAAAAAATAAGGTTCATAAGGAAAGTTTATTAAGTCCAAAACACAAAACTTACAGTTTAAAATTCCCATACAAAGATCATGGATTTAAAAGTCACGTAAAGGATAAAGGGGCTCCCATTTTAACAACTTAAAATGGGATCTATTGCTGCCAGCAACATAGAGATGTAGTTCGGTTACAGAAGTTAGGTTGTACACCCTTCAAGGGGTTCGTAAATGGAAGTCAGCTAAAGCCTTATCAGGATAGTCACACTTCTGTAGACTGATAATTCAACAAGTCAAAAAAAATTGTGAGTGTTGTTGTAACAAGATTATGAGTGTTGCAAAAAGAAAAAATTGTTGTCATAGACTATATGTCTGTCAAAAGAGAAAAATTGTGGCCGCAGACTATATGTCTATCACAAGAGAATAATTGATGTCACACGATGGATTTTGGTCATATAAAGTGACAGTTAATTTAAGGTAACTGGAGATTTCGCATGCATGCTTTTTATCACATATGTCATTAATGCATAATAACTACCCCTGAACTAACAACTGAACTGGCGGTTTGGTTGGTAGTTTCCTTGACAAGATTAGAAGATTGCCCCATGCGACAAATTTTGTTGCCACCATTTTCCATTTATTGTAGGATCATGCAGGAAAACAAGTTTTTGCTTGCATCCGAATACTTCATCTTCGTGTGGACGCCTGGTCATTCCATTGCATCTAAACTAACTGAATTCTTGCGTTGAACTATCTGTTTGCAACCATTTGAGATGAATTTTTTTTCTCAGAGCATGGTCATTTCTATTTCAAATGAAGCATTGTTCCAGAATTAGGCATGGATATTATGTCGCATGCCCCTATTAGGGAAGAGACTAAAAATGTTGTCTCACAATCAGATCCAATCATAAAAAAATTTCTATGGTCGGAGTAGCCCGACTCATCAAGAAGAAAACTTTCTGGGCATGGAACTAGTCACAAACCAAGAACGACAACTCCACATGATGTTGAAGCAACAAGATCTGGGTCGACAAGATTGTTGATTGATTATGTTCCACCAACGCCAGTGGAGGCACCAAAATTTATTGTTGGAAAGAATTCCATATATCAGCTAGTAAATCCAACCATACAAGAAGGATTCCATGTGGCAATGGACATTATCCCAAATTAGAAGAAGATGGGGTTTGTTAACCACAAGTTGCAGAAGTTTCCTGGACTTGACATAAAGAGTTATATAACCATTGTATGAGAGATAGAGGATGGACCTATTCATGTGGTCCCAATGGAGTGGGCTCAAGGATTGTATAAATCTGGATTTTTGTCGCTGATGCATATGCCACATTTTGGTTACACAATAGAGTTCAATACATGTGTAAAGTAGATAATGGTGGAGGATGCCTCTTTCTTGACAAAAAAATATTAGTATACATCGATCTCATAGCATCCATCATTGGAATTCCTCTTGTAGGGGTTGACCCAGCTCCCTTCTTCGATGGAAAGGACCATGATACTTCCCTTACTAATCGGATGAAGGAGAAGTACAATTTATTTAGGGAAAAGAGAGGCTTTTCCATCGCCTCTATCAATGACACTGTCATTCGGCTCATAGCCAAGGTTTTATCTAGCAATTTTTTGTGGAATATGCAACCGAACCAGTTCACCAATGGAACAATTACAGCAGTAGATCTATGTGTAGCAAGCGTCAGATGAACTGGTCGACCTATTTGTTGAATAAGTTACTAGTAGATGCTGCAGATGCACAAAAAAATGGAAATCCCTTTAATTATTCATGGATTTGATTTTAATTTCATTTGTCGCATGGGAAGAGCTTCCAGACTACCAAGGGGTAGATGTCCCTGTACCATACCGAGGAGCAAGATACTAGAATATTTCGTACGCCAAGGAGAATCCCCAAAGGAAAAGAGATAATAATATGGAATTTGTTTCCATGGAGAGGCACTTAGGTATTTTATTAGGAAGTAGGAAAGAATAACAAATGAAATCGTCCAATGGTTTCACAATATCATAATATTTTTGGTGAGGGATAACCATATATTTTATAGTTGCGACAAGATACACAAAACCAGTGGTTAGATATGTAGTTTCAACTATCTTCTGAAGACATTGAAATGATTGTTCAGAATTGTCATGAAGAATGGAGATATCGTGTCGCAAAGGATCAAATATTTATTGAAATTGAGCCACAACAGGATGAAACAATAGAGAAGCTGAATGGAAATGAGGGAGAAGATCCACCAGTAGTATAAAAACCATGAATCTCTCCCTATGACAATAAAAATGAATCCAGTGTGACCCAAACAGATCGAGAGTTGGGAGATAAAAGAAAATGATTTGAAAAATATGAGAAGAGCCCCAGAGGAAGGACGACAAGACAACTGGAAGTGTTGGTCTTACTAATGAAGACTACAACCTTATTTCAGATCAAATGGAGGAAGTAGCAAGTCAAATCTGCAAAAATATGGATGAACAACACACCGAACTAGTAAACAGCATTACATAGTTACTATAGATGCTTTGTGCTACAGTAAAGGAAGTTAGAGTAGCAGTCGAGAGGGAGACATATTCGACTGTATCATGGGAAGAAGCAAGCCCATCGGAATATTGACCTGTCGAAGTATTGTCGACGCCCACCTAAAGAAAAATTCAAGTAATTGCTAAATAAATTGACTTAGGAACACTAGAATGCAATGTTGTGATCAAGGATCTTGATCAGGTAACTTTTGATTTTTCTGTAGTACCAATGTATCTACTACATAAGATTTAGCAGGTTGCAGTAGAATACATGAAGACAAGACAATGTGAGATATTTCTCCAACTCAAACATTTTAAGACTACCATTTCGTCGTTGAAGAATAAATTCAAGGGGATAGAGAAAAAAAGAAAAAATGTGGCAAGATGACATGCAATGACTAGATGAAGTTGTTATGCTTACTTGCAGTAATTTCATTGATGAAGGGATTACAACTAAAATGTTCTCCAAGGATAAAATTTTATAACTTGGTCAGGTAGCTGACAACCTTGGAAAATGAGTCAGCGGAGCTGGAAATAAATGTGTGTCCTAGTACACCTCCTAAGGTACTAGAGGCTCGATGGAATGTAGTAAAGGAAGCTACGCAGAGAATTCAGGTGAAGCACTTTGTGCCAAGGTATATGAACACGTTTTTCAATCATGGGAATCCTTGATAGACAATGCAGAATTGAAGCAAGTCACGAAAAAACTTCACACTGTTGAAGTGGATTTCAATAAAAAAAGGTTGAATTGAAGAAGTTTCCATCTATACAAAAAATGAGTAAGCCCACAGAGTTGAAAAGCTTACAACTACAAGTAGTCAGACTACAGACACAACAACAACCGCAAATGGATCATGTCATAGAGTTACAAACAGAAGCAGAAAAGGATACAGGAACGATCCACCCATTACATGAAAAGGTGTGTCAAGAATTGGGTGCGATGAAAGTAGAAACGTCAGAAAATATTAGTTTCGGACTTGTAGAGAAATTGCAGAAGGTCCAGGAAGAGGTGCGACAAGAAGTAGAAGTAGTAATTAAAATATGTCAATATTTGCAGGGAAATCTCACACCAACAAAAGTATCAAAATAAAGTGTATCGAGACAAGCCACATGTGAATGTTGGGGGCCTGTAGTCCCTAGGAAAAGACAAGAAAAGATAACCAAGATATTGTCGAAAAGATGAAGATTCTGGTCACAAGACAAACAAATACTACGACAAAAGAAGCCGCGACAAAGGAGGATAAAATCAAGTCAAAACAAGGATTTCAACCTATTTTTGGTAAAAATCTAGTTAGACTAATACTCTAATTTTAGGAATAAAACATGATTGTAAAGTGGGCCAATAGCACCTATTTTTAGATGTAATGGGATGGGTTAAATTAGTAAGAAAACCCGTCAACTGATAGTTGAGAATCGGTTGATGGGTAAAACAATAATTGTAAAATCCTATAAAGTTGATCCAAGCTATGTGTGAACAACATAATATAGAATAGAAAAATACATAACACATATACGACGAAGAGTAGAGAAGAAGGCATAATAGAAAGAGAGAGAGAGAGAGACCAAAAACTAGAGAACATGATATGGGAAAAGAAGTCATTGATTTTAAATAATATCCAAAGAAGAGTCTGTAGGCTTTGTGCGTAGACAAAAGGCGTTCAAATATTACTCATGCCAGATGAAGAGTTCCTTCGTGGTTTTCCCCATGTGGGTTTCCACGTTAAACTTCGTGTCTTTGTGTCTTTGATAATTGTGTCTATGGTTGAATGAATATATGTTGTGAATGAATCTTCTAAGTATGTCAAGCATATAAAATGATATCAATGATATGGAATGTTAATACATGTTTAAAAATATATATATACTATATGTTGTGATGTATGTCGATGGATCAATATGTTATATTCTTTGAGGAGGTATGTATGAAGACAGAAGACTATCACCTGGTTTTGGTCAAGTGATTGGATGGCGTTATGATCAAGAACTCCCCTAACATCACTGCAGAAACCTGGTTCTGGAGTTCCCCATAGTTATCTTGGGTGAGACCGCAACTGCGTCGCAGGTGTTGCCGACGGGGTTATACTCTGTTGGGATGATATATATATATATATATATATATATATATATATATATATATATATTATGAACAAGGGATCTGAACCTGGTTCAATAGNTCTATTGCCACCTACTAAAGGTAGTGTGTTTCTTTAGAAACTGCAGTATGGATTACAAATAGAAATATTTAATTGCAAATGGTGTTTTAATTATAACTTTACTTGTTTAAACTCCAAAGCATATAGAGCAAGATGCTACAGAAGAAGAAGAACATATGACCGCATATGAAACTAGTTTGCATGGCTCCACTACTGAAGCAGGTAGATATCAACACTCTAATGCTATTTTTTTTAATGAAATACATGTATAATAATAACAAAAAAAATCAATTTAACATTTCTTTTTTATAGTAGCTGATGATCTAGTGCCACCTTGCAGAAGCCTCCACGTCATGAGTACCTGACTAGGGAATCAATAAGACATGAAGAGGCTAGAGAATCTGAAAGGGAAGAAGGAGACATAGACCTCCTCTGTCAATTCCTTTCAAAAGCAAAGAAAGCAAAAAAAATTATTGTACTATGTACCACATTATGAAAACATATTTTTAATGATAAAAATTGTTGACATGAAATTTATTTTTCCCTCTAAATATTTTACCTATATACATGGGTTAATTACATGTTTTTAAGTTTTATGTCGTTTTCTATGGCGTATGTTACTTGTTGTTTATTATCAAAAACTTGAAAATAGTGGACATGGCCTACATGTTGATTAACTAAAACTATCATTTATACACATATACTTTCATTTGCCTTAAATTGTTTTGTTTTCCTAATTCCATGATTGATTCTTGCTATATTTTTTCAAATATTTTATAGTAGATAGTCTGGGAATTGGGGAATTGAGAGTGATGTGAGAGGGGGGAGGGGACATAAGATATTACAAGTTCACATGGTTGGCCCTGTTCAGTAGAGAATAAATTATTATTTGGATAATATTGGAGCAAACCTCCCTTGATCCAACAGAGCAACAAAAAAGTCAATGTTGACTTCGTTTTTGCTCTTTCAAATCAAGGGATGTTTGCTCCAAGATTAGACTACTCCAATATATTATTCGTGAAACCTAGAGTAGCTCATTCAAGTAT
Source organism: Pseudotsuga menziesii (assembly GCA_001517045.1). Lineage (NCBI taxonomy): Eukaryota > Viridiplantae > Streptophyta > Pinopsida > Pinales > Pinaceae > Pseudotsuga > Pseudotsuga menziesii. Next base: position 116,114 of record LPNX010622007.1, read on the forward strand.
GCATGAACTCAATTCTTTTTAATTACTATTTAGTCATAAAGATGTTCGTTAATTATTTTATTATTTTGTCGATTCTTTAAGTGTTGGTTAAATTAGTAGAACGACTTTTGGAGATATATAGTAGCAATGTTAAACAAATATAATACTAACAAAACCATCGAATATACAAGTATTTGAGATATTATTTTAATTCTAATTGCAATTACTTTGTATTATTGACGTGATATAATATATTGTGAATATATCTCAACCTATTGTGTGACCTACAACAATGAAAAGGTCAACTTGGATTAGTGGGATATTATTGTAAATATTCAACTTGAAAAATAACTCTTTGTTTCATTTTTTTTTATCACAAATATAATATGTTAGAACTAATAATTTTTCCAACTTTTGTAGGTTTGTAATTCTAATTACATTGGAATTTCCTACTTAAAAAAATTCTGGTAGTTATTGTTATCTCTTAGTAATTTTTTGTGTTGTGGGGGGGAATTACCCAAATATTTTCAAACCTTCTTTACAATTGGAAATTGGCCTTTCCAATTCAGAGGGGGCTCCCTCAATTACTGTTTTTCACAATTTCAAGATCTTCATAAAAAGGGAAGGTTTTAAATGATGGCTTTAATTTTAGAAACCTCTACTGATCACTATAAAAACTCCGTTGATTTTTTGGAAGTGTTGTTGTACGCTTGACCATTTTGGGGATTCATAAACACTTTTATCTGTTTTTTCTAATGTTAACTGAGGATTTTACTACTTATCCAAATTCATGAGTTTATTTTAACATTAGCCCTCAATCACAACACTCAATCCCATCCTACTGCTTTGCCTCACTTTAGCACCCTTGACAAAAAAATGGAAATTTTATTTGACAATTCATAGCATTATAAAAATTTTATTACACCCTAACAATTACTATCATTTATTTATTCTTCTCATCAAGTAATAGGAGGAAATTGCATGTTCTGATAAAATACATCTTAGTTACTTTGAAAACAATAAAATTATTATTCACTCATATCCTTTGCATCTTTTGTTGATTGTTGAAATTTCGTCAAAAAATTTGTGGGGAATGTACCTAAAACTCTTACAGAGGATGATGTAAGTCTTACTAGTGTAGAGATTCCTCCAATCACCAACAAGGACATGTTTGTCATTCATGTTGCCATCATTGACAACACATAATCAGTAATGCCAATCTTGATCTAGAATATGTTAAATTTGTCATCCAAGGAAATGGGATTATGTTTTCTTCTCTACTCCATTTGTAATTTTTTTTTATATTATGTAGTAATTCATTACCAAATTATATTTATATTTTAATATGCCAAACTAATTGTCTTTTGTATATTTTCAAGAAATGTAGTCCTAGGTCACCAAAATGCACACCAAGGACTCAAGAATGCATGCTAATGGCTCATATCAACTTCATAAATGTAAGTATCTACTCAATAAATATCTTTCTAATTCCAGATGTTGGTTTTGTTCAATAAAAATGCCTTCCAATGGCTTTAACTGACCAAATTCTACCTTTTGACAAGCATCTTTAGAAAATGCATGCCTAGTTAGTAAAATGCATGCCAAGAGCACATATTTGATTGGTTTGTGCTCAAATTTCACAAATGGATTCTGTTGGCACCGGGATTTGAGGCCCCAAGGTCGAGGGGAAGGGCCCACTCCTAGGAAACAGCAGAACCACTTTATATTGCACCTCCGACCCTGCTCAATCAGAGAGGGATCTCTCATTTGTCTTCGGAGTCTACTCCACGTAAGATATTCAATAAAGGATGGTCATGAGGCCGAAATATTGAATGGGACAAAGTGTATTAATGTGAGATGTAGGTGGGATTATTGGGGCAAGGGACCATTGGCAATGGAGTTGAAAACCTGAGTAGGGAACATTTGCATGAGGGAAATAATGGCATGGGGTTGCGAGCAGAGGCAAGGTAGCCGTCGATCTCACAATCAGGAGATATTTCACGGGTGGTTAGAGGACAAGAGAGAACAGCCCATTGCGTGGAGCACCGACTAGATGAATTCCATGCAACTTTATAAGAAAAATTGATAAATGTCTAACACTATAGCATAAGCATAGAAAGTATGAATTCCTAACTATTATACACTAAGTTGCAGACATGAAAGCAATCAACAAACTGGAATGAAAACAGGAAGCACATTTCACGTAAAGGAAAATACATATTGAAAGAAGCAACGACACATGAATCTCTATCATGAGAAACAACTCTTCCTCTGCAATTTTATTCATAACATAGGCATCGGGTCTTATTTACAATGGAGAGCCTCAGCCCCAGAAAGTTTCCCAATCCAACCAACCCCCATCTCCCTCTATTGGGAGTGTATTTATACAACTCTAGTGCTAAAACTATTAAACAGAAAACTGTTGCAAGTCACAATCAGATGTCAACAATCTAGAGAGTGGAACTATCACCACATTTTACAAATATAAACAAACAATTATGGAGATGCAGCACGTGATAATGTAGACTGACAGCATAGAGTTTTCTTCCTCTTCATTTTGTGAAAGCGATCCCCATGTTGCATGATGACGGTCAGTTGTCCACTCAGGCCGCTTTGGATATATCTTTCTGTCTCTTTGACCAACCCACTTCTTCTAGACTATGTCGCTCGAAGGCTGACAAGAAGACCTGAATCCACTGCCCGGTCATTTTCCTGACCCATCCTTCGTCTGGTAACACTGTTATAGGAGGAGGTCGGAAAAAAGGTGGTCATGCACTTGGTGATGATAAACGACTTAAGAGGCTTATCATCCTTGTACCATTTTCTTCCTCCTACGAGGAGGGTTTTATTTCAGGCCATGTAGCTGGGTGTGCATTTGACCCTCTCCTCGCCCATGACAAAGCAGCCAAGTGGAGATCCTAGGGGTGGTGTTGAAGGCTCCGGACCTACAAGGTCCTAGAACGAGCATTTTCTCCACCAGTTCTGCCACCACTATGAAATGGGACTTCGGAGGTCATGACTGCAACTGGGAGTGTCGAAGGGATGTCGTTGGGATGTCAAAACCCATGTACAACAAATCTAGGGACAGGGTTGTGTAGAAGTGGGTGAACCTCCCTTGGTGTTTAACATCTGTGCCCCGGTGGTTTGTGATTTTTTGGTGTGGATAACCAGGATGATAAATAAACATAGATCTATGTTCGCCTACCAAGAGTACCCCTTGCCGAACTAACTTCTCAAACCACACATCCATGGTTGTCTGTGAAGGAAATCGACACTTCTCGAAATTCAACCCTTTACCTCTTATCATCTACACATTTCCACGCCTCAAAGATCTTCGGAAGATGACATTATATAGGGCGAGCCAAAACGGTCTAGAAAGGGCTATACCCTTAGAATATCGGTCATTGTGATGGCGACATGTGTGATGCCAAGGTGGGGATATTTCCTTCTGATGTTCAATTATATTATCTAATATGGATAAGATTCCAAGTAATTCCTGTGTGGCTGCCAAGCTAGTCTCAAGGGCTGTGGATTTGAATTTTCTTGCCCTTTCACTTACTGTGATGGTGGCGTCGGGCTGTTTTAGTTCATCACCTCTCTCGGCCTCGTGTAAATGCCAGGTCTGTCACCTCAATGAATCAAACCTCCATATTTCTTACTGTTTCCTTCTAATTGAACCACATGCCAAACCTGTGATACGGGGAAATTAGCATCGCTAGACATGACTTTCACCTTAGGTCTATCCCAAATGGCGTCAGATAAATCGACCAATATGCAATGGGGGAAGATTACACGCGTGAACTGTTGGAGTAGGGTCCCGCAACTACAGAAGAAGCTGCTAGTTTTGGCGGAATGATAAGTTTTGGCGGAAAGGAGTTAAGACAAGAGCTATGACGCCGTAGCACGTTTCCAGCTGGAGAGCAGAGCCGGAAACCATGACTCTTGAGATAGAAAAGTCAAGAAGACAACAGTACCTGAGTGGCCGAGAAGAGAGAGCTCAACCACTGCATTGAAGGCAGTGGTGGAATACAGGAGGGCTCAGCGACCCTCATAAAGAAGAAGGAGCAATGAGGCTCAAGCATTGAAGGTGAAGGACAGAAAAGAGAAGCGGTGCATAGTACCCATGGTCAATGCCGGGAAGCATGGAAGACTGCAGAGAGCTGTGGTGTGACGGGAAGCGGCTACCTCAAGGACAGAGAGGACCAACTGTCACTAATTAGGGTTTGGGTTACTATTGGGACAGGCCCACAGTGTTGTAAAAGCAGGACCTTCGGGCTACTTATAAAAGAATGTAATTTTGTATTGTAAAGGGTTAGTTAGTTAGTTAGCTAGTTGGTTGGATAGACAGTTAGACAGTCGTGAATGAAATAGGAAATAAGGATAAGTAGATTGTTGTAAAAGCCGAGCTCTGGTTTTGGTCTTAGCTATAGCAATCTTACTGAAACCAGTAGCTGGCTTATAGAGCATGCATGTAACGATCCGCAGGGATCAACTGAGAGGGAAGAGTATATTGTAAGAGAGCAATATAGAGAGAAGAGAGATCTAAGAGAGAAGATCTTGAGCTGCATATGCGGTGTAGCAGAACTGTGTTTTACCTTCCCCTTGAGCTATAATAGAAAACACAATTCTGTGGACGTAACTTCCATCTTGGAGGTGAACCACGTTAAAATATGGGTTGTGTGAATGATTTATGTGTTATGTTTACTTATGCATTGCTCAGTTATTTCATGGAATTTGTTTGCAGTTTAATGGATGAATGTATTAAACAGTTCACCACAGCATAGAAGGATAATCGTAGGTTAACAGTCTCTGGCATGTTGTATGTGTTTCACTTATGCTTTGCATAAACAGTTACTGGTTGCGGTATTGAATAGCTTTGTATGTTAAGTCTTGCATGTCGACACGAGCAACGCGAAGTGCGCTAGACCACAGAGGTAGGGTATCACAGAGAGGTGATACCACACCGGCAGAGAAGCTGCGGTGCACAATACCGCAGGCTGAGGACTTCACGTTGAGCAGGAGCTGCGTGTCGCACGGTGCGCGGCGATGCGATAAGGCTGGAAATATCGCAAGTCAGGGAAAGTGCGCATCATAGAGAAGGACTGCATGGTGGTGGAAAGAAACATCTCGCAGCTAGAAGAGCTGCGTGACGACGGGATCGCACGACGCGAGCAGGAGGTCGCGCGACGCACAGACGCAAGAAGGAGGTTTCATGGCTAGGAGAGCTACGCGCCACTAGTAGGATTTCCTTGGAACCTGGTCCAAGACACTTGAGTCCTTGGCCAACCCATTAGATTCACTTCGGGTGAGACTTCAGGCCGCCTTGCATTCTATCGCCGAAAGGGCCAGTGAGCTAGGGGTGTTGTTGGTTGATTATAGTAAACCCGGGTCTGCCCATGCGATCAACAAATGGTTCCATTGCCGGTTTGAACGACTGGGATTTAATGTTCTGTTGGCATCCTACCAGAGAAGAGTTTCACCAGTGGCTAGATTCAGACTTAAGGGAGTTTTCCAAGAAAGAAAATCAAAGCCCTAAACTGAGCACAGAGGCCTAGTTAGAAAAGCATATCGCTTCAGACATACACGCTATATTTTTTGCAACCTATGGAAATGAGCTGTTCGACTGGTTATCCAAGTTGACAGATAGGAACACATTCAAGAGAAAAAGAAACATTGTCTGGACACCGGAGCTGATTCAGACCGTGCAGAACCTTGACAATCCCATTACGAGAGCAGTGGACTTCTGGCTTACCAGTGTGCTAGAAGGCTTTGTTACAGAATTTGCAGTTGACCAGAGAAAGAGCTTCAACGCAGCTGAACGATACTTCTTCAGAGGATATCGTGGTAAGTACCTAAGATCTCTAAATTTGTCCCTTAAGATGTTGTTATATGAAAAAGGAACAATGGATCTAGTTTCAGATGAATAAGTAAAGATAGTAATGTCACAAGAGTTTGAAAGTGATTTTGATGAAATTGGACGAACACGTAGTGGAAAGAAGTATAAAGTAGATTTTAGCTCTCCTATAATTGAAGAAAGTTCAGAAAGTATTAGACAACAGAGCCCTAGAACCACAAAAGAACCAGAGGGGGGTATTCCTTACCATCCCTATACCCCACAAAAATAGATAGGGACTCAGAATAACCCCGTAGGTACCCCATCTAGTAGTTCACAGATAGTACCTACTCCCGCTAAATCACCTTTACCTACACCGCTGAGTGGTAGTAATCCAGTCAGTCAGAACCCACCACAGAGAAATAGAATGGGAGACGACATGAAGCTACCTATTTTTAAAGGTGCAGGAGTAGAGGACCCAGAACAACATTGGTTCCTATGTGAAGCCATGTGGACCATTAAAACAATCAACAATGATAACCTTAAACTTGTACAGTTGGTCACCACACTCAGAGACAGAGCCTTGACATGGTGCATAAAGTATACTACATTGCCCAAGACACTTGCCCAGGTCAAGAATGCCATGATCAAAGAGTTTAAGAAACCTAAGTCTGAGTCTCGGTGCATTACAGAGCTTAAGGATATTAAGCAGCTTCCATCAGAGTCAGTATGGGACTTTGATCAGAAATTCAAAGCCCTGATAGACCAAGTAAGTTTTGAGTTTGCGCCGGAGCAGCATAAGGAATGGTTTATTGTAGCGCTTCTCCCTCACATCAGACTGCCACTAATGCAGCAAAAACTCACTACTCAAGATGAAGCACTGGAGATGGCAATGAAACTAGAGGTTCACCTTTAGAAGAAACCAATACAGGCATGAAAACTCTACAGGAACCAGTTGGCCAACCTCACGTTACAGATACACAAACTTAAAAAAGGGAAAGAGGTTATGCAAGACATATGGTGCATAAAGTGTAGAGCACAGGGCCATAGTAAAGACAACTGTCCAGTCTTCGCAGAATATTTAGCATCAGGGGCTCCTAACCCCTTACCACGAACACAAGGGCCATGGTGTGAAATATGTAAAACACAAGGACATCCACCTCAGCAATGCCCTTTGCTTCAGAAGTATGTACAGACACCTAAAAACCTATATTGTATCTTCTGTAAATCCGTCGGGCATGATCAACAGGACTGCCGAGCCTATGATCTCATGTTAGATAGAAAACATGATGTGTACAGAGTCCAAGCAGACACACAGGGTCCAGCAACAGGACCACAGCTGGATCAGGCTTACGGAGGCCGTGCAGGAGGATTCAGAGGACGAGGCCGTGGAGGAGGCTTCGCACGTGGAGAAGGCTTTGGCCGAGGAGGAGGTTTTGGCCAAGGTCGTGGAACAGTCACTTGTTATAATTGTGGAGTTGTAGGACACTATGCTAGGGACTGTCAAAACCCCACTACTACTTGTAACTACTGCAAATCTTATGATCATACTATAGAGGAGTGTCCTATCCTGATAGCTAAGATCAAAGACCCTAAGCTAGCAGTACATCAGAACATCCAGCTCATTGTTGCTGAGCAGGCAGAACCAGAACCAAGAGTCAATATTGTGACTCGGAGCGGTGCTTCCACCAGTGGCACATCGTAGCAGACCGGAAAGAACACAAGTCAGGAGTGGGTGCGCAGAGCTCCTAGTAAAGTAACAGCACTCGACCTACAAAAGAATAAAGAGACATTTCATGAAGCCAAGGCTTCCTTTGATGAACCTACACTATCAGGATCGCAGGTACCGCCGTCTAGGGGCGTACCGTAGCCAGCACCTTGTGGCGATAGCCCTGAGCAGGCACCACAGGCTACCACATCGGGGGGATGCGACGAGGAGAAATCAACAGGAAGTGTACAATCCTTCCTGCACAGCTGCTTGAAACTCCTGAGAAATGACAAAGCTGTCGGCAAGCTACAGCGCATGATAGATCAGTGTCAGCAACCCTCTCTCTCGGGCAGTGCACACCACGCTGTCCTTAATATTACAGGACATACAAGGACCGAAAGAGAGATGAAATTCACAGCGCAGATTGGCGAGTTTGAAATGGATGAGGTTGTCTTAGATCTCGGATCAGAGGTGAATGTTCTGACTAAGCATACATGGGAACAGATGGGTAGTCCTTAGTTAGCCCTATCGCCTATCCACCTAAGATTAGCTAATCAGCAGTGAGTATCACCACTGGTTCGACTACCACAGGTGCCAGTTGACATTGATGGAGTTCGTACTTTTGCGGACTTCGAGGTTATAGAAATCATTGGTGACAGTCGACCATATCCAACACTATTAAGTATTGATTGGGTGATTGGTAGCAAAGCTGTCATTGACCTAAAGAGAATACAAATGACCTTTGAGGATGCACAGATCCGGGTCATTGCACCGCTCGATCCTTACCAAGGTCCTAGATATATTGAACCTATCCGAGCTGAGGAAGAGGCACATAACATGGAGAGTCTCTACCAGATGACAGTGAACCAGAGTGACTACATCAATCCAACCACAAAAGGGAACATTAGTTGGCGATGTGACAGCTCATGCGCATCGGATTCTGATGTTGGCCTAGAAAACTGGCAGAACAGACTTTACGAAGTTTCAGCGCGCAGATGTGCGTTTATCAGTAAATCACTGCGATGGATTGGCGCAAAGATCGCTGAGATTCCATCATATCATGCTCTGACAGATATTCAGAATTTTTTTGAACAGTTTGAGAAACAGACTCCTTATGAACAGAGGATCGCAGCTATGGACCTTGCAATTCGAGCCACACCTGCAAGATGGTGGTATGCGCATAAAGAGAATATCGCATCATGGGATAATGTAAAAAGACTGATGGTGATCAGATTTTCTGACGATAGAGAGTATGTACCGCAGAAGTACACAGGAGAAACTGACCCCAGCATACACATTCAGACATGTGAGTAGAACTGGTCGAACATTCTAGAGGATGAATGGGTTCACAGATTCATTCACACACTGGACACAGTTCCAAGGAACTAGTATACAGAAACCGAGTTGCGCAAAGGGATGACCACATGGTCACTTATGACAGACAGCTTCCTACCCACCTTTGCATTTGAGTCAGAACATCCAAGTGTTGCCCAGGCCCTAGGCATAATCAAGACAAATATTTTTGAGGATCGCACCATCTCAGTACCAGCCCAACCTGAGTGGACTATCCAGCTAGAAGAGGCATTGGAATGCTATAATTTTGCATCAGAATCAGAGGAGTTGGATGAGGATCCTCGCAACACCAACATTCCGGAGTCAGAAGGGACTCACGATGTTGAGGGACCACAGTTAGAGATTCCAGCAATCACTGAGCCCATCAAGATTAAAAGGATCAATATTGGCACGGATACAGAACCTAAGCTTGCCTCTATTCGAGACTACTGGAACGATGAAACAGTCAGACAAATTGCAGATCTGCTACATGACTATCAGGACCTATTTCCTACCAAGTTCACAGAGATGAAGGGAATAGTCGGAGACCTGGGAGTGATGAGGATACCATTGAAGGAGGATGCTAGACCAGTTAAGCAGCGCCCATATAGATTGAATCCGCGCTACAAATAAAAAGTCAAGGACGAGATTGACAAGATGCTAGTAGCAGGCATCAGTGAGCCGGTAGAAGAAAGCGAATGGGTTAGCCCCATGGTCGTCCAAGAGAAGAAAAAAAAAGGGGAGATTAGAATCTGTGTTGATCTGTGAAAACTCAACGATGCATCACTTCATGATCCATTTCCAACACCGTTCACTGATGAAGTATTAGATAACGTGGGAGGACAGGAGGTCTACTCCTTCACTGATGGGTTTTCAGGCTACCACCATATCAGAATACATCCAGAATATCGGTCCAAGACCACCTTTGCAACAGAATGGGGCTCGTTCCAGTATATGGTAATGCCCTTTGGTCTTAAGAATGCACCATCTATATTTTCTAGAGTAGTTGTTGCTGTATTTAAAGAATACATTCATAAGTTCTTAGAAGTATATTTTGATGACTGGGCTGTATTTGGGCTAATCGATAAGCACGTAGGAGATTTAAGACTGATGTTAGAGAAATGTAGGCAGTACCAGATTTCTCTAAACTTGAAAAAATGTATATTTTGTGCACCATTTGGTATTTTGTTGGGCCACATTGTTTGCAGACAAGGCTTGATGGTAGATCCCGCGAAGATTTCCATCATTGTAAACCTTCCAGCACCTAACTCAGTCAAGCAACTGAGGATAGTACTTGGTCATACTGGGTATTATAGAAAGTTCATCAAGGGCTACGCAAAGATTACAGCGCCGATGGAGAAATTGCTCAAGAAGGATGTAAAATTCCTATGGAATGAGGAATGCCAGCAGATTCTAGACATACTTAAGGAGAAGATGGTTATAGCACCCATCCTAGTGTTTCCGGACTCGACTAAGCCTTTTCATGTACACGTGGATGCATCCAGCATCGCACTAGGAGTCGTCTTGACACAGCCAGGAGAAGGGGATCTTGACCATCCCATCGCATATTCCAGCAGAAAGCTATCGACAGCAGAAAAGAACTACACCACAACAGAAAGGGAGGGCTTAGCTATGGTGTATGTGCTGCAGAAGTTTAGGCACTATCTATTGGGTGCCTCGTTTAAAATGTTTACTGACCATTCCGCATTGAAGTACCTAGTCAATAAGCCAGTGTTAGGGGGGAGAATCTGTAGATGGTTACTCCTCTTTCAGGAGTATGATTTTGAAATCATTGTGAAACCAGGAAGACTGAATGCAGGACCTGACCATTTATCGCGGATAGACTCAGGAGAAGAGCCAAGTAACCTAGAAGACAATCTACCAGATGCGCTGTTGTTCTTTATACAGATTGCAGATGACTACTATGCCGACATTATCCACTTCCTCACTACAGGAGTAGCACCTGATGAGTTCACTAAGGAGCAAAAGAAGCAATTGGTTGTTAAGGCAGCAGACTTCACCCTCATTGCAGGATGCCTATACAAGTTAGGTCCGGATGAAGTTCTGCGCAGATGCGTGATGCCACATGAAAAAGACGCTATTATTAAGGAGGCTCATTCAGGAACCGCAGGAGGTCATTTCACTGGAAAACCGACTGCGCAGAAAATCCTGGAGGTAGGATTATGGTGGTCTACATTGCATAAAGACACCAAGAACTTTTGCAAGAGCTGCGATATCTGCCAAAGGGTAGGAAAACCCTCGCGACACGATGAAATGCCGTTGCGACCGCAGGTCACGTTGCGTGCATTTGACAAATGGGCTATAGACTTTGTGGGTCCTATCAACCCCCCAGGAAAGTGCACGGGTGCGGGATATATTATTACCGAAACAGAGTACCTCACCAGATGGGCAGAGGCCAAAGCAGTAAGAAATTGTGATGCTGCTACAGCTGCACAGTTCCTGTTTGAAAACATCATCAGTAGGTTTGGATGCCCAGTAATTTTAATGAGTGATCAAGGCACACATTTCTTGAACAGTACTATTGAGGCACTAACAGAAGAATTCCAGATCCAGCACCATAAGAGCACTCCCTACCACCCACAGGCTAACGGTACGGTGGAGTCCTTCAATAAGATTTTAGAAAATGCTCTTACTAAGATCTGTAATAGCCAGAGAAATGATTGGGATCTCAGAGTTAACGCTGTCTTATGGGCGTATAGGACCACATGTAAAAAACTCACGGGACGCACACCTTTCAGCTTGGTATATGGACAGGAGGCTGTCATGCCTATGGAGTATATTATTCCCAGTTTAAGAATCGCTCAGATTACCGAGATGACTGATACCGACACAGTGGAGGAAAGGCTAGCACAACTGCTTACCTTAGAAGAAGATAGATTCATTGCCGGATTAAACCAGAAAGTGCAGAAGGCCCGAGAAAAAGCTTGGCATGACGACACATTAAGAATAAGACTTTCCAGATTGGAGACCTGGTGCTCCTCTATGACAGCAAATTCATTAAGTTTCCAGGGAAGTTCAAGACACATTGGCTAGGTCCATATCAGATACAGCAGGTCACAGAGGGAGGTGTCGTTCAGCTCAGCCAGCTGAATGGGGAGATTTTGCCCACATGGATTAATGGCAGTAGGCTTAAGCCCTATAGTGATAACCACCCCACCTCTTAACCAGTCGAAGAGGTGCAGATGTCAGTGTAGTTGAAAGGAGGCATCGCACAGGGAACTAGTCTACACCGACAGGTAAAAAAAAAAAAAAAGTATTGTTTTATGCAGGTGATGTGGAGTCGCATCGCAGCAGTGCGGTGTTTACCCGTTCCACGTACTCAATTTCCAACCAACAAAGGCCAGTCAAGTCAGCAGCTGACAGGTAGTTAATGAGGTAATGATCCGTATATCTTACCATAGATTTGGCAGCAGTATAATTAATTTTTCCAGATTTGGCAAATCTCCGACGAGACCGACGCATGTGCACGCACGCTTTGAGGAACACATGATCAGATTTCAGCAATTATGACGGATCAGAATGGCGGGTAGGGTCTCGTCCAGGTAATTATGATGACCAACGGGGTTGACCCAGGATAACCGTTGCGTCCGGTAGTATACCTTCGGCATAAAAGCAGGCATCCTTCAAGTAGGAAGGGTACAGTTGCCAAATCTCGAGAGCTATACAAGGCAGTGCTAAGTGTCCCCTGTGCAGAGCCAATTGAGCTACAGAGTACAGTGACTTCCAGAGTTCGAAGCCACTACACGCCCAGAGTATTGAGCCAAGCTGATTCTGACTGAGGACGAACCTCTAGAATGCATGTTGAGACATTTTGACCCTGGTGGCCGTAGGTCCGCCATGACGACATCGCCAAGGGTTGTGAAATTAAGTACAGCACAAGTCAGACAGTCGCTAAGAATGAAGAGTCCAGCGCCAGAAGTAGAAGTTGTCACCAAAGTATCTGCTAAGGAGAAGAAGAACGCCGAGCCGATCACTGAAGATAAGAAAGCAGAGCAGAAGAATGATGAGAAGAAATCTCCCGCTAGATGGAAATTAAAAATGAGAAAAAGAAAGCAACGGGAGAAAATCGCTGACCTATCTGATCAGCTAAGAGAAGCACGAAAGATTGCGGAGGCACTGAAATAGAAACCTGAGGGTCAGAGGCAGCATGTGGATCTGGACCACTTCAAAGAGAAGAGAAGTGGAAGAAGACTGCAGACCCAACGGAGGGGAGACTTCCAGAACGAGGACAAAGGCTTGTTCTTGGACTGAAGCTCATGGTTTGCTTCTCCTCCATACACAAGGCTCCAGACGGAATGAAATGTTTGAGAAGGCTGGAAGATACAGATTTTCCTTGTGATAAAAGTTCTAACCCGGATAAGAAGGAAAGGATATCTGTGGAACACTTCCCAAACACCAGAGCATTCTCAAAGGAGAACGAGCGAAGAGAGAGAATTCGTGACCGCGGGCAGAAAGGATAAGAGAGCCCAGCGATCTAAGTTACCGAAACCACAAGAGAGTGTCGAGGTGATGCAGAAATAAGTCGAAGGACTTCGGCGGAAGTTGCAGAGGGCTTCGCAGGAAGCCAAGGCAAAGTTACAGCAGGAGAAGCCTGTTGCAGGTGGCTCGAGGACGAGCCACAAGTAAGTGTTAGGGGACTGTTGGAGTAGGGTCCCGCAGCTACAGAAGAAGCTGCTAGTTTTGGCGGAATGATAATTTTTGGTGGAAAGGAGTTAAGACAAAAGCTATGATGCCATAGCACGTTTCCAGCTGGAGAGCAGAGCCGGAAACCATGACTCTTGAGATAGAAAAGTCAAGAAGACAAAGGTACCTGAGCGGCCAAGAAGAGAGAGCTCAACCACTGCATTGAAGGCAGCGGCGGAAGACAGGAGGGCTCAACGACCCTCATAAAGAAGAAGGAACAGCGAGGCTCAAGCATTGAAGGTGAAGGACAGAAAAGAGAAGCGGTGGATAGTACCCATGGTCAGTGCTAGGAAGCATGGAAGACTGCAGAGAGCTGTGGTGTGACAGGAAGCGGCTACCTCAAGGACAGAGAGGACCGACTATCACTAACTAGGGTTTGGGTTACTTTTGGGACATGCCCACAGTGTTGTAAAAGCAGGACCTTCGGGCTGCTTATAAAAGAATGTAATTTTGTATTGTAAAGGGTTAGTTAGTTAGTTAGTTAGCTAGTTGGTTGGATAGACAGTTAGACAGTCGTGAATGAAATAGGCAATAAGGATAAGTAGACTGTTGTAAAATCCGAGCTCTGGTTCTGGTCTTAGCTATAGCAATCTTACTGAAACCAGTAGCTGGCTTATAGAGCATGCATGTAACGATATGCAGGGATCAACTGAGAGGGAAGAGTATATTGTAAGAGAGCAATATAGAGAGAAGAGAGATCTAAGAGAGAATATCTTGAGCTGCATATGCGGTGCAGCAGAACTGTGTTTTACCTTCCCCTTGAGCTATAATAGAAAACATAGTTCTGTGGACGTAACTTCCATCCTGGAGGTGAACCACGTTAAAATATGGGTTATGCGAATGATTTATGTGTTATGTTTACTTATGCATTGCTCAGTTATTTCATGGAATTTGTTTGCAGTTTAATGGATGAATGTATTAAACAGTTCACCACAGCATAGAAGGATAATCGTAGGTTAACAGTCTCTGGCATGTTGTATGTGTTTCACTTATGCTTTGTGTAAACAGTTACTGGTTGCGGTATTGAATAGCTTTGTATGTTAAGTCTTGCACGTCGACATGAGCAACGTGAAGTGCACTAGACCGTGGAGGTAGGGTATCATAGAGAGGTGATACCGCACCGACAGAGAAGCTGCGGTGCGCGATACCGCAGGCTGAGGACTTCACGTTGAGCAGGAGCTGCGTGTCGCACGGTGCACGGCGATGCGGTAAGGATGGAAATATCGCAAGTCATGGAAAGTGCACATCATAGAGAAGGACCACACGGTGGTGGAAAGAAACATCTCGCGGCTAGAAGAGCTGCGCGACGACGGGATCGCGTGACGCGAGCAGGAGGTCGCGCGACGCACAAACGCAGGAAGGAGGTTTCATGGCTAGGAGAGCTGCGCACCACCAGTAGGATTGCCTCAGAACCTGGTCCAAGACACTTGAGTCCTTGGCCAACCCATTAGATTCACTTCGGGTGAGACTTCAGGCCACCTTGCGGTCTGTCGTCGAAAGGGCCAGTGAGCTAGGGGTGTTGTTAGTTGATTATAGTAAACCCGGGTCTGCCCATGCGATCAACATGAACACATCCTCTGCTGTCATCTTCGCATTGGATGTGAAACCTGTACCCTGGAATTCTTCTCAGCCATTTGATTTGAGGTATCTTTCGGATGTGAAACCTATACCCTGGAATTCTTCTCAGCCATCTGATTTGAGGGATCTTTCACATCCACCGTTCACGTTCCATTATTTCTACCACCAACTTTTCTCCTCTGGATACCACGGGCAGTTTTGGATCATAATGTGTTGTTAACCTTTGATCGTGACCAACCCTTTCATGCAGCCGTAGATCTGAGTGGGCCCCATTACTTTTTGCAATGAGAAATCTTGGTATTCATCCCTTCTAGTTTGCATTGAGAAATAAGCCGTGGCCATAGATCTCTTTTCTTTCTTGTTGCGGCCGTTGATCTTCGCAACCGGTACCACTCTTTCATGATTTGGGTTCACAGCTTTACCCGCACAAGTATGGTTTGCAAAATTGACTGAGACCATAGATCTGACTTGGATCTCATCTCTACCATCGAAATTTTTCGACCTTTAACCCATTTCGCAATCTAGAAAAGTGGCTTTGGTCGAGCATGTCCGCTTGCACAAAATGTTTTGGGGCCATTGATCCACCATCAGATCAATCTCAACCTATGATCATGAATCCTGTTAATGCTTTCAGCGCACCTACTGCTTTCTTCTTTACCTTGCACCTCTGATAACTTGAAGGGAGCTCACACAAAGTTTTCAAAGGAATGGGACCCTCATCGAACTCATGTCAGGCTCACAAATACATTGTTGAAAATACGGAGTGTTAACAGATTCCTTGTTCCATGATACACAACCATATACCAAATTTATCCTCCTCTACATTTTTCTTAGGGGGATTTATGGTCTACAAATTTTTATGCTTCCATCCATGTCATCAAGAATCATAGATTAAATCTGATGTTAGATTCAATCATGCTACATTTATAGTCAGAATTTACCACCACTATCACCTTCTCATCTTCTTCATTCCTACTCAAGGTATGACTAGTGTGCAGCTTCATCCAATCAACAACAACATGTTCATCATTCATGTTGCCATCGGTGACAACACATAATCAGTAATGACAATATTGATCTAGACCATGTTAAATTTGTCATCCAAGGAAAGGGGATTATGTTTACTTCTCTACTCCATATGTATTGTTTTTAATTACATAATATTTCAATACCAAATTATATTAATATTTGAATATGTCAAACTAGTATTTTTTGTATGTTTTCAGGAAATGCATTCCTAAGTCACCAAAATGCACACTAAGGGCTCAATAATGGATGCCAATGGATTGGATCAAATTCATACATGTAATTCTCTACTCAAGCACTGTATTTCCAATTCCATATGCTTTATTTTTTCAAAGAAAATGCACGCCAAAGGATTCAACTGACCAAATTATCTGTTTTGACAATCATATTCAGAAAATGCATCCCTAGGTCAATAATTTGCATGTTGATGTAATTGTAACTTCGGAATGTATTCACTTGTATTTCTTATCTATTGTAACCCGATGTTCATTCCGGGATGTATTGTAATTGAGTCATGTCATACCCCGATGTTTATTCCGGGAAGTTGCTATAATAAGAAAGTCATGTCAAGTCATTGTGGGTAACCCTCTTATTGGTCAAGGGTTAAAGTCCCCACAGTTGTGGGGCCCTTGGGTTATTAGACTATCCTAGTGAAGTCGACCCTAGGTGAGTCATTGTAAGTCGGGGAAATAGTCCTCACCATTGTGTTACCCTCCTATTGGTCGAAGGAGGCAAAGTCCCCACAAGTGGTGGGGCACTAGGGTTATTAGACACTCCTAGAGATGTCGGCTCTAGTAAGTAATTGTTAAGTGAGGCCGACATGTTGGAGTGCACTTCAAGTGAACGGAAGAATATAAATAGAGAGTGAGAGCCTCTCTATTTATCACTTGCAACACATCACTCACTCACTCAAGTGTGGCGCATTAGTGAGGAAGGAAATACACTGGGACTAGACAAGAAGAAGACTACTGCTGTCGGGAGTGGATCTTACTGTTTTTTGGTTTTAATGTTTTGGTGCTGATTCTATCTCTGAGGAAGTTGCGGGGTTTTCTCCTTTATGGTTTCCCCGAGGAAAACTCTTTGTGTCTCTTGTCTCTTGTTATGTGCTTATGTTTTATTGTTGTGCTTGTTATTCTCTCAGTGAAAAGATCCTAAGATCATAATGCTAGCTTATATGATGAAAAACTAACATTGCATGCCAAGAGCACATATTTGATCACTTTGTGCTCAAATTTCACACATGGATTCCTTGGGACATGGTACACACCCATATACCAAATTTTCCCCCCTCTACAGTAAGTTTTTTAGGGGCTTTAAGGTCTGTAAATATAACCTTTTTATGCTTCCATCCACGTCATCAAGCATCATGGAGTGAATATGATGTTGGCTTAAATCATGCTACATTTATGGTTACCCTTTGACCAACAATGTCACCTTCTCATCTTCTTCATTCATGCTCAAGGTCTGACTAGTGTGCAACTTCCTCCAATAGACAATGAAAACACACTATCAATAATGCCAGTCTTTATCTAGAACATGTTAAATTTCTCATCCAAAGCAAGAGTATTATGTTTACTTCTATACTCCATTTGTACTATTTTTATATCACGTAATATTTCAGTACCAAATTATATTCATATTTGAATCTGCCAAACTTTTTTTTTTGTATATTTTCAGGAAATGCACTCCTGGTTCACTAAAATGCAAACCAAGGGCTTGGATCCGACTTAATACATGTAAGTCTCTACTCAAGCAATGCATTTCCAATTCCATATTATTGCTTTGTTCAAGAAAAATGCACGCCAAATACTTCAACTGACCAAATTCTTCCTTTTGATAGTCATCTTCAGAAAATGCACACCTAAGTCAGTAATTTCACACCAAGAGAACATATTTGATTGGTTTGTGCTCAAATTTCATGCATGGATTCCTTGGCCCATGATACACACCCTTGTACCAAAGTTATCCTCTTCTAAATTTTTCTTAGGGGGATTTAAGGTATGCAAAGAAAATATTTTTATGCTTCCATCCATATCGTCAAGCATCATAGATTCAAACCGACATTGGCTTCAATCATGCTACATTTATGGTTACCCTTTGACTAACACTTTCACCTTATTAGCTTCTTCATGCATCCTCAAGATATGACTAGTATGCAACTTCCTCCTATCAACAACGACATGTTCTTCATTCACGTTGCCATCAATGACAACACACAATCAATAATGCCAATCTTGATCTAGAACATGTTAAATTTTCCATCCAAGTAAAGGGGATTGTGTTTAGTTCTCTAATCCTTTGGTATTTTTTTTATATTGCATAATATTTCAGTACCAAGTTATATTCATATTTTAATATGCCGAACCGATATTTTTTGTATATTTTCAGGAAATGCACTCCTAGGTCACCAAAATGCACACCAAGGGATCAAGAATTCAGGCCAAGGGCTCAGTTCAACTTCATACATGTAAGTATATTCTCAAGACATATATTCCCAAATCCATATTCCCACTTTATTCAAGAAAAATGCACACCAAAAGATTCAACTAATCAATTTCTTCCTTTTCAAAGTCATCTTTAGGATGCATGCACAGGTCAGTAAAATACACACCAAGAGCACATATTTGGTTTCTTTATGCTCAAATTTGACACATGGATTCCTTGGTCCATGATACACACCCCTAGACTAAAGTTTTCCTCCTTTGTTGTTTTCTTAGAGGGATTTAAGGTTTGAAAAGCTAATCTTTTTATGATTCCATCCATGTCATCAAACATCATAGATTTCGCTATCACTTGGTGATTTTGTGGGTTGTATCGTTGGAATTGATGCAAAAGTTTAAATTTTGGTGTTGGTTGGGTAGATGCACTAGGAGGACATATGGTTTCTTCAAAGGAACGTTAATCTCGGGGATTTCCTCTAGCGCTTTTATATACTTTAAATTTGAAACAATTCACAACTATGCACACCTTTTTGACGTCCTTTTTGTTGACAGTGTCTATAGTTGGGACCTCCTTGATATGTGTTCAAATATGATTCGATGTATATTACTTCACATCATCATGGTGGGGTCCTTTGCGACCTGTAAAAACTCATAAGAAATTCAAATACTCTTAAGTTGATCAAGTACACCATTACCATTGGACAATTGCATATACTAAACCCACTCTTTCCTCAACTTCACTGGAGTAGGTTTGAATCTCTTGATCCAACACCTTATTTATCTCATTCAATTTGGTCTGCTTATTTTCAATTTTTTTTTTAGCATCTTCCTTTTTCATTTCATACATTCTTTCCCCTGTAGTTGTTAGGTAAATTTTTCCTATGGCTGGGGTGAATCCACCAACATACTAGGGTTCTACAGATTGACATAAATGATTCTACAAGAATAAAACAAAGAAAAAGTTCAAGGGTTAGGAGGATGCATACTTTATAAATTGAAGGTTGTTCCAAGATTTTCCTTTATCTCTCCTTTTTCTGTTCCACTAAGGAACCTACAAAAACACTTCAAACTTTCCTCAAAACAATTTGAACACATGGAATATAATGATATTAAAAATGACATGAAACCCTAATCTCGTACCATAAGCATATAATTAAGAAATGAGATGTATATATAGTGATTTGGAAAGAGAAGAATGTCAGCTATTAATTAATCAATAAATAAGTACAATATATTCCTTCTCATTGTTTAAGGCACCTCGTGAAACCTTTGATTTGGATCTCACGCTTCTCTCCTCCAAAATTCTCAATCTCCAAGTTCTGCAGCAAGGGTAGATGGAAACTAGGGCATAGGTTATGGGGTAGAGAGTCCAAATTATGCTAGCATAATAATACTCAATCCTAAGTCCCCTTCATGGTCCCCTCTCCCCTCTCTTATATAAAAAAAATGAAGATTTCAGGTCAAGGAAGGAGCAGTTACAACCAAGGAGGCAGTTCCAAAACCATCCAAACCACCCAAAATTCAAGTTTTTTGTATTTTTTGGGCATTGTTTAGTGTACATGCTAGTGGGACATTGAAAAATATCATTTGCAAGGTCAAAAACGCTAGTACAATGCTAGAAACTTGCGTTTTTATGAAAAATGAATTTTTAGGGTTTTTTCCAATGATTTTCAGGAGATGGTTTTGTCAGGAAACTTGTTCATCAACATCCTAAGAATCTAATGGACCAAGAAAGAGGTCTGGGGTTGCTACAAAAGTCCCAAACATGGCCCTTCCATCCATAAATTTCCTTTGGGTGACTGACAATATCCTTCACGAAGTGTCATCATGCGACCCAAACATGTAAGTGTCATCATTGACAAAGAAGTGCCAATTTTGGCTATAAATATGCCCCATAATGTATGAGGTTAGAGGGTAAGATGATAGCCAAAATACCTTATAAATAAGGGACATTTGATTCATGTAATCTAAATAAATGGAGAAACATGATCGTAGGTCAAACGAAGTTATCTGAAAGAAGGTATAAATGTCAGTTTATTTAATCTCTGGGACATACATGTCCATGTACAAATGATCGCCACAAAGATACAAGGAAGTGTTTATGTAATTGTAACTTCGGAATGTATTCACTTGTATTTATTATGTATTGTAACCTAATGTTTATTTTAGGATGTGTCTGTAATGTACTTGAGTCATTTCATGCCCCGATGTTCCTATCGGGAGGTTCTATAATGTAAACAAGTCATGTCAAGTCATTATGGGTAACCCTCCTATTGGTCAAGGGTTAAAGTCCCCGTAGTTCTGGGGAACTAGGGTTATTAGACTCTCCTAGAGAAGTCAGTCCTAGTAGGTTATTGTCAAGTTAGGAATTAGTATAAATAGAGAGTGAGTCTCTCTATTTATCACACACTCACTCACACTTAGTTGTAGCGCATAGCTGAGGAAGAAAAAGACATTGGGGCTAGGAAGAAAGAGGCTACTGCTGTTGAGATCATCTTACTGTTTTGGGGTTTTACTTTTGGTGTTGATTCTATCTCTGAGGAATTTGTGGGGTTTTCTCCATTTCTAGTTTCACCGAGGAAAAACACTGTGTTCATTGTCTCTTGTGTTTGATTGTTGTGATTGTTATTCTCACAATTAAAGATCCTAATATAATGCTAGCTTAATGTTAAAAATATAACATGGTATCAAAGCTAACCTGAGAAGAAGAAACTATGCAGTTGCGGGAACTAGGGATTCCTACTTTTTGCATCTCTCTCCACAGTTTTTCAGCAAAAGAAGGTTGGACTAACTCTCCTCCCTAGGGCGCATCTTTCTGTCGAAGCAGAATCCAATTCTGATCTTTTTTTCAGTTTTGGACCTGACACTGCTACCGAAAATTAGGGCTTTCCATAGAAGTGGAATTTTTCAGTGAGCCCAGGCCTGGATTGATCTCCTCCTCAAAATCGAAGTTTAGAGATCAATATTAAATCATTTGGTTGGACAGAACTCCAAAAAATCCAAACCCTAATCTGCTCTTGAACCAGCACTGTAGAAATTCAGCTCCAAATCCAGATCCAACATCTTGACCTGGTAAGATCTAAATATTTTGTATTTCCATTTGAGGTTCTTAGTTAAGATGTCTCACCATACCAAGCTTGATGAAAATCTTGAGGGAGCTGATAACTTCCAAGCCTGGAAGTATAGGATCTCCCTGGTCCTGGAAGAAAATGATTTGGACTCCTATATCAATGAGGAAGTTCCAGTTC
Organism: Pseudotsuga menziesii; assembly: GCA_001517045.1. Taxonomy (NCBI): domain Eukaryota; kingdom Viridiplantae; phylum Streptophyta; class Pinopsida; order Pinales; family Pinaceae; genus Pseudotsuga; species Pseudotsuga menziesii. The sequence continues at coordinate 137,963 of LPNX010622007.1, forward strand.
CAGAGGGAGATGAGGCTAAGGCCTTACACAAGAAGAAGTTGGTTATGGCTAATAGGATTATTGTTGATTTAAGCCTCATACCACATGTGTCCTCCCTAAAGACACATAAAGCTATGTTTGATGCCCTAGACAAACTGTTTGAAGGGAAGAACATAAACTGGAAGATGACTCTGAGAAACCAACTGAAGAATGTAAAGATCCAGAATGCAGAGACCATCCAGTCTTACTTTACAAGGGTATTGTCATGTCCCCATGCCTCTGACCAGCGAGGAGGACGCGACCCGTGGCTTAAACCACCCAGGCTAACTGCCCATGAACATGTGCAGGCTTAAAAATTACATAAAACAAAATGCTGAAAGAGAATGCATTGCAGTGTAACATGCACAAATGCAACTGTTTATCATACACAGCTATAATCATTCATCTTGCACAGCGGAACCAACATGCATTCACACAATTATTCTTTTTAACATGTTCATCATATCATTAACATAAATCATGCTTGCAGAAGTAAAAATGGACAGATCACTTATCTTATGAAGAGGTCAATCTGCAACCAGCTATGTCGCTGCAACGTTCCACCCAACCATAGGCCAGCATGCTCCCTAATATCTCAGCAATACTGCCACCCCCGAGTTGGGCATGATTCTCCAAGGAATAAGGGAACAACAGGCTTACACATAGCCAAGGATACACAGAACACACAGCCAAGCCAACAAAGTTGGTTTTATCAAGCCATTAAGGAGCTAGGGAAGGCAAATTGCTAAGTTGGTGAGCTCATTACAGAGCCAAGAACACCTACACCAGAACTAGCCTGACCTCTAAGACACCCAAACACACCCAACACAAGGAATTAGTCCCTTCTCTGCTACACAGTCCCTCAGGCCCTGCATTCCCTTCCAGTGCTATTCAGGGGTGATGGAGAAGAAGGCCAACCCTCTAGCTCGGTTTGTGTGGTTTCTAGCCACCAGGTTTATCAAGCAAATCTAATCCAACATCCCTGCTCCTCTCACAGTCCGAATACCAACCATTGCACTCCGGCAATTAATTTACCTATTACAGCTTAAACCGGGGAAAAACGACTTCAACCCATCTACAGTAGTCCCCAAACGTAGCAGCAAAAAACGACTCAAAACATGGGGGAACAATGACCCACTTTTCGCAACGGAAGCTGCTGGGAAAAACGTATGCAGACCACAATAGGGACGAATTTACAGTCTCACAACCGGTGTGTGAACAACCACAATGAAGAACCCATGAATCAGCCCGTGAGTAAAAGATACAGCCACTCTATTCTCAAATCCGCAGAAGAAAACTACTGCGTGGGTAAAATCCAGGAAAATATTGTGCGTGAAGATGAAAAATGAACCAGCAATGGTGGGGAATGAACAGAGCACAGAGAGGACGCGAAATTGGGCGTGCGTGAGCCTTCAGCAAAAATTCCCTGCGTGAAGATGAGCAACAATGGCAAGGACACGAATTTGGAGGGTGTGGGTGTTCAGCACTGGCATGGGGTGAAGAAGAATTTCTGCGTGAGGGGATTGATGGTAGTTTTTCCCTTCCATTCAGAAGTCAACTATGGGTGGAGTATGCATGGAGGCATGGACTGACAGTCCTACCACCCCACTCTCAAAACAATCAACTGCCATAACTTCCCTCAGCTACCAGCAGAAATTATTAACTGAAGGTGGTTGGGATAAAACAAAGTGAGAAGACACATGTATTTTCAACCCATTGGCCAAAGCTGGAAAAATTCCCCCACATCCTTATCCTTGTGAAAATCATGCCCCATTCGATTTAGTTGCCGCGATCATAGCTGGTTGAGTTCATTTAATTAATCATAGATGTATATTTACATGATGACCAACATAATATATGCCGCATGCCCCAACATACCGTCGGTGACAAATTTAAATCCAAAGCGTAGCATAACCGATCAATGGTGGGGCCTTGTCCTTTAGCTCTGCACCATGATCATTACAATATATACATCATATACATCTAATGTGACGGGGTCAAAACTGGGACATTACAGGTATCTCAGCTCAAGGAACAACTGGAAGCAGTAGATGAAGAAGTGGAGAATGTAGAGATTGTAATGACCACCTTGAATGGTCTCCCTAGATCATGGGACTCCTTTATTCAAGGAATCTGTGCCAGAAAAAAGTTAGTCAAGTTCAGTGGACTATGGGAAGAATTCTCTCAAGAAGAAGCTCAAATAACAGCTCGAGAAGAAAAGATGGGAAGTAAAGATCAAGCTCTCACAGTACACTCCAAGAAAACCAGAAGAAGTTCTCATCACACCAGAGGTAAGCACTTTCACAAAGACAACACTAGAAAAGATTTGTCTAGAATCAGATGTTATAAAAGTGACGAGAAAGGACACTATGCTAGAGAATGTCCTAGAAATAAAATTGTCTCTCACAAGAAGAATGGAAACAACAAAATACATCATGCTCATGCTACAGAGGATGATGAAACTTCCACAAAGAGAACCAGACATGAAAGTGAAGACTCTTCAAGTGATGAAGAATATGTTTTTATTTCCACTCTCACAGGAAACATTACACATGGAAGCAATGATTGGCTTATAGATAGTGGGGCTTCCAAACATATGACAGGATTCAAGGAATCCTTTGTGAAACTATCAGAACATAAATCACCACACAAGGTGAAACTTGGAGATGACTAGCAGTATCCAATAGAAGGTAGTGGGGAATCCTCCTAATGACAATGAAGGATGTATTGTTTGTACCAAGACTAAAGAAGAACCTCTTCTCCATATCTGCATTAGATGCAAAAGGCATGAGGGTTGCATTTATAGATGGCCAAGTCATCATGTGGCCAAAGGGAAAGACTATTAATGATGCAGTAGTGATTGGGGAACAAGAAGGATGTCTATACAAATTGAAGGGCCATCCAGAACAAGCCTTGGTCCATGACACAGTATATCCAAATGAACTTTGGCATAGAAGGCTTGCACATGTGCATTACAGAGCACTACCACTTGCAAGCAAAGTTGTTGAAGGTCTTCCATAAATTCAACCAAAACATGATGGAGTCTGCAAAGGATGTGCAAAAGGAAAGAACACAAAGAAGAAATTTCCAAGTAGCGAGAGCAAGGCAAAAGGAATATTGGAAATCATCCTCTCCGATGTATGCAGTCCAATGTGATCAAGTTCATTAAGAGGGTATGTATACTATGTTTCTTTTATTGATGACTTTTCTAGGAAGACATGGATTTACTTCATGAAGAACAAAGATGAAGTTTTCAGCAAATTTAAGGAATTCAAAGCCTTGATCGAGAACCACACTAAAAAGAGGATCAAGTCCTTTCGATAAGATAATGGTGGAGAATTCACATCAAATGAATTCAAAGAGTTATGCAAAGACTCAGGGATTAAGAGGGAGTTATCCAATGCATATAATCCACAACAGAATGGGGTTGCAGAAAGGAAGAATAGAACGGTCATGGAAGATGCAAGGGCCATTGTTCATGATCAAGATAGTCCCATGCATCTATGGGAAGAAGTTTCCATAACATCGATGTATGTATAGAACCGTAATCCACACAGAGTACTCAAGAACAAGACACCTAAAGAAGTCTTTTCCGTCAAGAAACCAGAATTCAGCCATCTCAGAATATTCAGCTATCTAGTGTACATACACATTTTAAAAGAAAAGAGGACAAAGTTATATCCTTCAGGAAAGAAGGGTATATTTGTGGGATACTTTGAAAGCTCAAAGGCTTACAGGATATACTTCCCAGGATTCAAGAAGATCAACATCAGCAGGGATGTGACATTTGACAAAGACTCGGCTTACAACAAATACAAAAAGAGACCTGTTGAAGAACCTAAAGAAACAGAAGCACGTAGAATTCATGACACAGCCATGAATAAAGAAACTCAAGAAGAAGATCAAGAATTTGAAGAACCTCAAGAACCTGTAGATCCACCTCAGGAGAAGAATCCTCATAAGAGGAAACCTGCTTGGGTACAAGAAGCTATCCAAGGTGTAGAAAGATATGGGGCTCCAGAAGAGAATCACAGAGAAATAAAGAGGACCAGGTCCTGCTCCGGATATATAGCATTATTATGTGATTTCATCGATAAATAACCTTCCAACTATGAAGAAGCGGCGGAACGGAAATAATGGAAGGATGCTATGATCGAAGAGTATCAATTGATCATGAAAAATGATGTTTGGGATGTTGTCCCAAGACTAGAAGGGAAGTCAGTTGTAACTTCAAAATGGATCTATAAGATCAAGCATGCTGTAGATGGTAGCATAGAAAAATATAACGCAAGATTTTTTGCTCGTGGCTTCTCCTAGAAAGAAGGAATAGATTATGAAGAAAATTTTACACCTGTAGCCAGATACACTTCCATCAGATCAGTACTTGCTTTAACTGCAGTGATGAAATGGAAGATACACCAGATGGATGTCAAGAATGCTTTCTTGAATGGTGTAGTAGAAGAGGAAGTGTATGTGGAGCAGCCACTTTGTTTTAAGACACATGACAGAGAGTATCATGTGTGTAGATTGAATAAATCCATGTATGGTTTGAAACGGGCACCCAAGACATGGTACGGCAAAATTGACAGCTTTCTATATAGTTTGAGCTTTACCAAGAGTAAAGCAAATTCTAGCCTTTACTACAAGGTTGAATATGGAAACCCAGTGATGCTCCTACTATATGTAGATGATCTGTTTGTAACAGGTATGGATGGGTTGATTGCTGATACGAAGAGGAAGCTTGCTGCCAAGTTCAAAATGAAGGACTTGGGTATGATGCATTATTTTATAGGCATGGAGGTGTGGCAGAATGCAGATGGAATTTCCCTGGGACAAGGGAAATATATAGTAGAGATCCTAAAGAGATTCGAGATGATGGACTGCAAGGCCATGATCACACCTATGGCATCGAACCTGAAGCTATTGAGTGATGCTTCATCAGAAGCGGTTGATGCTACAATGTATCATCAGATGATTGGGTCCTTGATCTACCTGATGAACATGAGACCAAATATTTGCTTTGCTATGAACACCTTGAGCCAGTTCCTCACAGATCCAAGACATGTTCACTTGATTGCTGCAAAGCAAATTCTGAGGTACCTAAGGGGTACATTTGATTATGGGCTCAAGTATGAGGCGATTCAGAAGATTAACTTGGAGGGTTATGTTGATTAAGATTAGGCAGGAAGTGCCATTGATAGGAAGAGAACTTCAGGGTGTTGCTTTAGTATGGGATTAGGTGTGATCTCTTGTTTTAGCAGGAAGCAGTCCTGTGTGGCACTGAGTACAATTGAAGCAGAGTATGTTGTAGATTGTTCAGCTAGTTGTGAGGCAGTATGGCTAAGGAAGCTATTGTCTAATTTATTCGATCTCCAATTGGATGCTACTTGTATATATTGTGACAACCAAATTTGTGTGAATTTGAGGGGAGAACCCATTGTTCCATGACAAGTGGAAGCATATCGAGATCAAGTATCACTATATCAGGGATATGGTGCAGAGGGGAGTAGTGAAGCTCTAGTATGTTCCGATGGACGAATAGATAGCTGATGTGTTGATGAAGCCATTAGCCAAAGTGAATTTTGAGTACTTTAGGGAGAATCTTGGTGTTCTCCAAATCAAGGTTCCTTCCAAGGGGAAGTGATGAGTCCGTGAGCCATTCTGACATGGTGAGAGGATTGGTTACTTGCGTGATCATATGTAAGGGCTGAGCCATTATGTCATGGTGAGAGGATTGGTTCCTTCCATGTCAGATGTGAGTGTTGATCCATTCTGATGTGATAGTAGGATTGGTTCCTACATGATCAGATATAAGGGCTATTGCCATTCTTTGAATGGAGGTACCTGGTCAGTTACCAGGAAAACTTAGTCTAGGACTGAGGATCATTCTAATATGACTGTGAGATGTGTTCTCACATGATTAGATATGAGTACATGGCCATTCTGATGTGATTAAGGGATGTGTTCCCACTTGATTAGATATAAGGGTTGTTGGCATTCTCTGGGAGAATGGAAGCACCTGGTCAGTTACCAGGAATCCTCAGTCTAGGACTAAGAACCATTATAATTTGATTGTGGGATTAGTTCCCACATGATCATATGTAAGTGAAAATCCTTTCCACAGATGATAGTAGGTGTGTCCTATCATGCTGGTGGATGTGAGTGTTGGCCTTTCCACAGATGATAGTAGGTGTGTCCTATCATGCTGGTGGATATGAGTGTTGTGCCTTTTCATAGATGGTAGTAGGTGTGTCCTACCATACTGGTGATTGTAATTGTTGTGCCTTTGCAAAGATGGTAGTAGGTGTGCCCTACCATGCTGGTGGATGTGAATGTTGTGCATTTCCACAGATGGTAGTAGGTGTGTCCTACCATGCTGGTGGATGTAAGTGCTGAGCCTTTCCATAGATGATAGTAGGTGTGTCCTATCATGTTGGTGGATGTGAGTGTTGTGCCTTTTCACAGATGATAGTAGGTGTGTCCTATCATGCTGGTGAATGTAAGTGTTGGGCCTTTCTGACAGGGTTGTGGGATGTGTTACTGCATGGTCAGATGTGAGTGTTGGGTGTGCCTTTCTGACATGGTGTTGGATGTGTTCCTCTCATGGTCAGATGTAAGTGTTGGACATGCCATTCTAACTTAGGGTCAGATATAAGCACTGAAGAAGACCTACATGGAGGCTAGGCCTACAACCAACATGAAAAAGGGCTGGCTCTATAGAAATTCCTGTGACGAGAAGAATCATGAGATAGCACCCGTTATGATCTAGTGATGATGATCTAGCAGTGATGATCCAAATAGAGTGATGATATTCCAGTAATGATCTAGATCAAGTGATGATCCAGATCCGATGATGAAGATGACTTGAAGATGGCGAGGACTCGATGGTGACCCAGATGATACAGAGAATAATACTTGTGCTGATAAATTGTGTTGAGAGAATACCTTCCTAGTTAGTAGGGAGTGTTGATGTAATTGTAACTTCGGAAAGTATTCACTTGTATTTCTTATGTATTGTATCCCAATGTTTATTTTGGGATGTGTCTGTAATATACTTGAGTCATGTCATGCCCTGATGTTCCTATAGGGAGGTTCTATAATGTAAACAAGTCATGTTAAGTCATTGTGGGTAACCCTCCTATTGGTCAAGGGTTAAATTCCCCGCAGTTTCGAGGCACTAGGGTTATTAGAATCTCCTAGAGAATTCGGCCCTAGTAGGTTATTGTCAAGTCAAGAATTAGTATAAATAGAGAGTGAGTCTCTCTATTTATCACACACTCACTCACACTTAGTTGTAGCGCATAGCTGAGGAAAAAGAAGACACTAGGGCTAGGAAGAAAGAGGCTACTGTTGTCGAGAGATCATCTTACTATTTTGGTGTTTTACTTTTGGTGTTGATTCTGTCTTTGAGGAAGTTGCAGGGTTTTCTCCATTTATGGCTTCCCCGAGGAAAAACACTGTGTTCATTGTCTCTTGTGTTTGATTGTTGTGCTTGTTATTCTCTCAGTTAAAGATCCTAATATAATGCTAGATTAATGTTAAAAATCTAATAGGCAAATCCAACATGTGTATAACTGAGGTAACTATCATGGTCACACAATATGAAAAAAGGCGCTAGGTAAAATCTAGAGGATTCATGACCATAAATGAACAACATGGGTCCATGCTCTATAATCAATCATAAGCACAAGAATATAAGGTGGATATATGTTTGAGAAAATTTCATATGAAGTGTGACAAGGTCTTCTACAACTCGGACAATAGAAAAAGATGATGATGTTACTGTGGGCCCGGGGTCTTCAATTCAAAGCATATAAAGGTACGAATCCTAACCATGTGAATATAGGAACTGAAGTCGAACATGGAGGATATTGTTTGATTGTTGGTCATTGATGAAAATTGTTAACAAACACGAGGGAAAACACCAGTAATGAAAATGGTACCCAATGTACCTATTACATTATAACAAGTGTGAATAAATGGTCTTGAAGTCGAACACCTAAATAATCCATTGAGTAGGATACATTAAGGTATACCCACTACCCAATAGCGAGAAAAATTGTCATAAAATCTAAATCCCATTCCTAGAGCAAGATGAGTTGAAGTCGATAGGATGAGATCCGTTGGAAGTGAACCATTAAGGCATCCTCCATAATCCAACATGAGGAAAAATAAAAGACTGATTTGATTTGGAACTGGGATAAAATTGTGTAACAAGGACCATTCAAGACTTAATGTAATGAACTAATACCAAGGAGTGGCTGACACATGAGGTCAAGGAAACTGCAAAAAGGATGACACATGTTTTATCCTTGAACAGTGAGCATGCCACAATAGTGACTCAGGCATATTTTAGACATAAAGGGACCAACGACAAAAATCTACAATGTAGGAGACATTGAAAAATTGTCCATATGATTGGAAGAGTAACCAACTAGAGGAGTAATAAATATGAGATAAGGATTAATCCTAAGTCCAAAAACTACAACCCAATTGTTGATAGACTCAAACTGGTGCTTTCTTCAAGGAGACAAGACTTGTTTCCATGTGAAAAAAGACCTTTGAACAGACTTCCTTTCCTTTCCTCTTTTTTTTTATAATACCCTTCTTGTATAAGTTTAACGAGTCTAAGAAATCAAACTCGAGACCTTCTCCATTTTTTAAGCAAGCTAGAAGAAGAGCAAGAAGAATTCTTGATAAGTAAATGATCCTTGGATTTTACGAGTCTGAATTAGTAGATGATCGGTGGTGTTTTCATCATTTGAGAATCTAAAAACACCAAACAAGAGGGGAATGTTTTTCGTAAAGTTAGTCTCCAAAGTCTGAAAAAGTATAAGGCATTCCAGAGGAGAACTCTCTTAGCTCAGGAGAACTTAGGTATTCCTTTTTTGTAGTTAGTCAGAAAGATCTTAAAGTGTTAAACTATCACCGTACCAACTCTCCTTCAAGAATAAGTGTAAAGCTTTAGTTTAACAAGTGTGAAGAAAATCAATATCACTTGTGGTGTTCCATTCATTTGCAAGTATGGAGCAACCAACAATAAACTTGATGATTTTTTGCTAAAGTTTTAACAAGCATGACAATGGCATAAAGAACACTCAGAATCTCTTTCATATTCTAAACCAGAGCATGAAAAAGAAAAACTAAGCTCAAATAGTTTCCTTTTTGTAATTTTAGTCTCCCAGGCCCAAAAAAGAGATAAAATTATACTTGGGAATGCTCTTCTAGTCATTGTGGAATAGAGTATTCCTTTTTCGTAAATAATCCACATGGTCTGGAAAAGGGTTAGACTTATACCTATGTGGATGTTCCTTCAAGTCCTTTAACGAGATTGAAGTGAATACGATGACTCGACAATCTTTCCAAGTTTAAGGTGTCTAACAACATCTTAAATGAAAAGTCAACTCGTGACCTCCTTTCCTTTTTTAATGAGCTCAAAGGAAAGCTGGAAGAATTCTCTAAATGCAAGGAGAAGAGTCTCGGGGGCGTGTAGAACTAGTTACAAGCGCAAGAAACAAACATAATCATAGTGCAAGGAACATGAACAAGATAAGGACACTCAGGGAGCATCTCCTTCAAGTAAAGGGTGTCAATTTGCAATAGAAAAATGATACAAGGATGATCGATGATGAGAGCATAGATGAGGGTTTATATAACAACCTAAAAGCATGGAAGACGACATTGGGATCATAAGTGCGAGCAGGGTATATGCAAATGCGGTTAGGACTTAAATATAAAACTGGGACCATTAAGAATCCGTGAATCCAACTAAGAATCTTGTCTCCAAGAAACAACAATACCAATATCATATTCAGAAGAAGAGATCTAATACAGGTCACATTTGTATAAAAATGTTCAACTTTTCTATATTTAACAAAAGGCATAGTCAGGGGATATTTAACTGAGGAAGACTCTATAGTGCTAAGGCATGAGGATTTTTAATCAATAAGATCAACCTCAAGAGGAAATCTAAATTTGACATAGGTGATGGAGTCCGTAGGACCAAACTCAACATCGCAAGAGTCAAAATATATACAAGAAGAGTCAAAATCATCAGGATCATCGACTTGTTTCTCGATGGAAGAGTTCAAAGACTCAAGAGTGCCAACGTTTGAGGATCGATCATCAGAAAGATCGGACTCAAAAAAAAAGTCAGGTATGCATCTAACCACAATTAATTCAACACCCAAAATAAGTTTAGACTGTATCATAGATTCTAGGAATATTTCATCCAAATAAATTATACCATCCCAAATGGAACACATATCTGAACATTCAGTTGGATCAATAGGGTGGAAAGCAGGCTCCAAAGTACCCATTGGATAGATCACCTTGTCAACTATTGGGATTGAGTCCCAAGAATATAAGCATGGATATAGAGGCTTCTTCTTAGCAGCAATTGGACACAAGGGATATGAGGCCACATAGTTCACCTTTAGAAGGGTTGTGTCTACCAAAACAAAAGGAATTGACAAAGGATATACTTTTTCTAAAGTTGGGTAATGAGAGGGATCAACAAATGTAGGGTGATTAACATTGACAATGCTTTCGTTGTGAGGAAAATACATCACATGAAAGAGTGTAGACACCAAAAATTTATAGAATATACATAATCATGTCCAAGGAGCATATTTAATTCCAAGGGGTCCTCTCTAACCATAAAATCAACAAAGATAGTCTTCCCACCTAAAGTAACAAGTGTTTTAGAGAGAACTCCGAAATTTTGAATAAGTCTTCTATCAAATTCTAGCAATTGATTAATGGTTGACATGAGGATGGGAGATCCCATACCTCTCCAAGAATGTGTATATAAAATGCTAATAGAGGCTCCCTCATCTACAATACAACGAGCAACCATGTAGTGTTCTACTTGTACCTTTATTTGAAAAGGTACAACAGAAGGAAGGTGGGGATCAACTAGACTATCCCAATCAAAGGAAGCAATCTGAAGGATTGGTGGGCGTTCATTCAAATAAAGTTAGTGACCCCTTGTCCAAAAAGTTTTGAACTAGAAGTGAAGAAAACATGACTAGTAGACAAGTCACCCTCCAAAGGAAGAGTGGGATTGATCAAATATTACATCAATTCAACCACTTGATCCATGTCACTCTCCAAAGGAAGACTGGGATTGACCAAAGATTGCATTGGTTCAACAACTTGATGCAGGTCACTCTCTGAAGCAAGAGTGGGATTGACCAAAGATTGCAATGTTTCAACCACTTGATCAACCTAAGGTTGAATAAGTTATTGGGAAAGAACAGGTTGTTTAGGCGTAGAATATCCTCGAGACTTAGACCACACTCTTTGTACTTTTGCAATAGTAGGGAACATATGGGTAAGGTGATATCCCTCACAAATATTACAGGGGGAACTTAAGCTTGTGTCCTATACATTTGGTTTTCCCAACAGTGCCAACATGACTTGCATCGGTTGACTATTTTCCCCCTACATGACCTCGAGAGGTTGGGTAGTTTTCCCAGCATGACTAGTAGAGGCTGAGTGGATGGGTCCAACACGACTTGCAGAGGTTGGTCGTTTCCCCCCGGCATGACCTCCAAAGGTTGGTTGGATGCCCCTAGCAAGACGTCCATAGGTTGGGTGATTGGGTCTAACATGACTTACAGAGGTTGATTGAATGTCCATATCATGACCTCCAGAGGTTGGGTGACTTCCCCTTTCGTTTACGTCTTCTTCTTATTCTTCTTCCTTTTATTCCTTTTAGAATGCAAGTTACTAGTACCATAAATTTCACCACATGAGGTGGAAGGAGGAGGAGATGATGCTACTGGTGAAGGGGAGACATTGTTTTGATGCCCTTGATATAAGGTGCTTAATTGAGAAGCATCAGGAGCATTCAGGATACTTGGAGTGGAAAAACCCCACACCGGTAGCCCAGAGGTGAATCCAAGAAGGCTCAGAGTGGCCATCAAGGGGACACCAACATTCCCAGTAAAAGAGAAATCACTAGAAGCCCCTTGGATGGGGCTATCTTGGTTGGTGCCTATAGTAATACTAGCCATAGTTTCCAACTCAACAATAAAGAAAAGTCTAAGGTCGACTAGAAACCAACATCATAGAGATCAAACTACTAGAACAAAATCCTAAGTATCCAAAACAGGAACACAAATATACCTTCTATTATGTTGCACCTGTACCCAACGCACCTTCAAGTGTACCCTGGGGAGATAGGGCCAATATTTCGACCAAGAGAGGTGTTATTGAGAAATGGTGGTCATGGTTGGGTCCTTTGCTCCTCCTTTAGGGGTACTATGGCTTAATGACACTGTTGAATTCCCTTTAAAGGGGTTTTTAACCTCACAGTTGATGTTTGGGGCCCCTGAGGGTTGACCACTGGGTCTCATGGATCCATATCCTGCTTGTACGCTCTAGTGGCCTTTGTTTCAAATATTTGACACTCATGTTCATTCGAAGCCACTTTGAACACCCTTATGGACCTTCAGTCAGTGGGTCCTTTCTCTCCCTGGACTTATTTCCTCAGTGGAAAGCCTACCTCCATGCCAGGCATTTTCATTGTTTGAGGAGGCAATTGAGGGAGTTTACAACATTCTATGGGTTATATGGTGTATAAATCCCTCCCTCCAACTCACTCCATCCTTTCATTTTGAGTGATTCTCTTATTTGAGCATGTTTTGGCAGCTACTGATACATATACCCCATGCAGCCTACCTTAAGCCTACCTTAGGCTCTATTTTATTATTATTTTCTTTTAATTTTCAGTTGACATTTTTATAATTTCAAATTGAATTATTTCAATCCATGTAGGCCTAGATATTTTAAAAAGTGAGTGTGAGACCATATAAATATATCTCCTCACTTTCATTTTAAAGACAGAACTGAAGGGATAATGCATTATGCACTTGTTTTAACCTTGTTATGGTTTCTTTGGATGGATGCACTCCACTTGAGGATTTTTTCTGGTTAATGCAAGCTATTTTATGGTATTTATTTAGTGAATCTATGTTTTTGATGATTCTTTTATTTGTTAGACGAACGCAAGCATGAAGAGGTCAGGCTTCTTACCTTTTTATTTGGATGTTGGTGGATGTGCATGTTCAAGTCTTAGTGGTATCCCTAGAGCTACAATTTTCCCTAGGATAGGCCATTACCTTCCTTCTTATCACCTTAGAAAGTTGAGTCACGTCTCCTTGTGAGGGTTCCCTAGGGTTTCTCCTTAGTTTTTCTAGGCTAGTTGCTTGACCTATGAACCCTTCCTCACTAGGTTAGCAATCCTCCCTAGAAGCCCTAGGTTGGGTAGGTATTTTGCTAGGGTAGGATTTCCCTTGGTTTTCACACCTTTTCTCTTCTAAAAAAACTAGTTCTAGGGTTAGTTTAGGATTAGTTTTAGGTTAAATTTAGCTCTTCAATTTTATGTTGAAAATCGTAAAAAAAATGCATTTTTGGCCTTCCTAAAATTTCGGCCTCCTTCTCTAAAAATTCATCCTAGCCCCTAGAGCCCTAAAAAACCTAAGGCAGAATTATAGGGAACCCTAAAAATACAAAAATTCCAAAAATCTCAAGATTTGCCCTAAAAGGTGATAAAAAAATCCTTAATTTTACCCTTAGACCCTACTTCTTCTCCGTAGGTTTATTTCTTACAAAGTACCAAACACCTCTCGACACACTATTGGTTTACTCAAGGTCTAGTACAAACCTAGTCTCCTTCCCCTTATTCACATTTGGGTCTCCTTTCTGTGGACACTCTTAACCAATCCTTTACCCCACAGGGCTTCCCTTTATAGTGGCAACCCTCTTTCAGATTAATCCCACACTTTTCATTGACCAAGTTGTTTGCACTCATAAATACACACAAAATTCAAATCATCAAGCTACAAACAATTCACTTAGTCAGCTAATACACTGTACATTGAATTGTGTTATATTTGATGATTGTGGTTACATAAATGTGCACTAATACTTATTGCTACGTACACTTATTTAATGAATTTATGATGTTACTAAGAGTATGGTTAAAATTAATGTCTATTGCTACCTTCATTCATGACTGATAATTATTATTGCAAATACTATTGCTGCCATAAATTTTGTTATCAAATGAGTTACTAAGACATACATATTGTTTACACACGTTGTATGAGATAGGGTGAACATAATTGATTGAACATTCACATATTGTATGGTAAGCTAATATATATGATTTATTGATTTGTTGTTAGTATAAACACTACATTCTTCTACCATCACTATTTCAATAACACACACAAAAATAGCAATAGATTACACTTGCATTTACCTCAAACTATACTATTATTGTTCGAACATTGTCAAACTGGTGCATATCGCTACACATTGTTTGTGGTTTTAATGCCAATAGTATAATAACATGTTGAACATTGTCAGTGTCATAACACTTGAATAGAGGGTTGGAATACTTATTCACATGACTAATGCTAAATGTGGTGCATGACTGAATATATACATGATGTACTTAATAACTATATATTTCATTGCATGCACTATTGCATTTGTGTTTTATGTTATCATACATGTTCACCCTTGATCGACAATTGTACTTATTTTTTGTTGGTTAACTTGGAGGGATAAGTCTAAAATTTGGGATGATATAAATTTCTTCTATAAAAACCAAACAAAAAACACTTAACATGACATTTTCACTCTCATATTTGACTCCAATAAGGCACAAATCTCTAACAATATCGAAATAGAACACTTTGTCTTAGTGTCTTTGTAGGGTCAAATAGGTCTCTCCCCTAGGAGGCTTAGGCTTTCAAATTAGTTGGGGACAAGTGAATAAGGTGAAAATGGTCACTCTTCCCTTATATGCTTACCGGTGGCTTAGACTACCATTTCAATGAGTAACACCTTCTAAAGGGGAGTCTGGGATGATGAGTTCCCAAAACTAACCAGAGAAGGGAGAAGGACAGTTACCCAGGGTCCACAATACAATCACTTTGGGGCAAGCATTTGAATCACCAATCAATTTTCCAAATAGATTCACAAGGTTTCCTCCCACATCTACCCTGGATACAGTGGAAATAACCTTCCACCATCACTCATGTAGAGTCCTATAGGTCAAGGTACTAAGGCTACCAAAATCACAAAGAGGGTTCGGTGGAACAGTCGTCGGTCTAGT
This sequence comes from Pseudotsuga menziesii, assembly GCA_001517045.1. Classification (NCBI taxonomy): domain Eukaryota; kingdom Viridiplantae; phylum Streptophyta; class Pinopsida; order Pinales; family Pinaceae; genus Pseudotsuga; species Pseudotsuga menziesii. The sequence goes on from LPNX010622007.1 coordinate 153,114, forward strand.
CGATGTGCATGGGTGGGGTAGCTAATACTAAAACTCAAATAGTAAAAATAACCACACTGGTCCAAAAGGAGGTATTGAATGAATCCCCATATCCACAACAACTTTGATGTATGCTCAATCAACTATTGGATGGGTATCTCCGCACCACAATCTTGCATGACCTCATGCTTGACTCCTGTGTGAGAAGACCTTTCTGGTTAACCTATTTGTAAGGTTGGATTTCCTAAAATAAATGCCACTATGTTTGAGTTTAATAGTTTTGGGTAGTTTAGAATCCCTAACCCAAAACACTAGCCTAGACTAGTGTGTGTTTTCCTTAGAAAGAAAACTTACTATTGTATTTTAAATTATCAACGTTCTTTTTAAGGGTTGTTTATTACTAAAAATGGTAGCGATGATGAAACAAATGATGTATTTTAGTTGAAAGAGGAAACAACATAGAAAATGTGAAATAGGTTCAAAATGCAGAACTTTTACTTCTCTTTTCTTTTCAAAACTGAAAAATGGAGGCCACACATAAAATATCTTTTTGTTTTATTTTCAAAAAACAGAGATATGCAATGCACTTAAGCCTAATAACACTAGCCTAAATGCATATGAATAAAAGACTTGTTATTTTTACTTTTGTTTTCAAAACGAAAAAGGACAACAAACTACAAATAAGTACATGCATATGATGTAAACCAAAGCAAATGATATTTTGTACTATGTCTACAAAAAAGAACCCTAGACTGACCTAAGGTATGATACTACCTCATATTATCCAGGAGGCTGTTCCATGTAAATTTCCTCCTGTAAAACACCATGTAAAAAGGCAGACTTGACATCCATTTGATGGACTTCCCAGTTATGTAAGGCTGCAAGGGAAAGAACAAGGTGGATGGAATTCATTTTTGCGACAGG